>JAAGEH010000031.1:14473146-14585457 GCA_011751065.1 Lasiurus cinereus | reverse complement strand
AAGAAAGACGTGGGGAACCAGAAAAGTCACTTATCTAAGTTTGCACATTGAGTCAGTAGTGAAGGTCAGACTAAATCCAGATGTTGTACTGTTCACCAACACCCCACTGTCTTGGTATCACCACTGTTGAATTCATTGGCAACATTACTCCTTTTTTAGTTCTTTTATTTATTTTTAATACATATTTTTATTGTTTGAAGTATTACAAATAGTATTACGTATGTCTCCTTATTTTTCCCTATTGACCTCCCCCTGGCTTTAGCCACCTCCCAGTACATTCCCTCTCGTGCCGCCCGCCCCCCCACCCCCGCCAATGGCCTGTATCCACTGGTTATGCTTGCATACATGCATACAAGTCCTTCAGTTGATCTCCTACAGGTCCCCCACAACCTCCCCTGCCTTCGTACTGTAGCATGACAGTCTGTTCAATGCTTCTTTGCCTCTGTATCTGTTTCTTCCCACCCCCATCCCCGATTCTTGTTTTTAAAAACATCTTGCCTTTGGAAAAATAAACTTATAAGAACAAAACAAGATTGAGTCCCAATTTCAATGTCCAATAGTTATGAGTCCCAGTTTCAATGTCAAACAGTTCCTTATGTGTACATGTCATCAATGGTATCTGGGTAGTGGACAAATGGTGGCAATGCCGGTCCGACCCTCTGGTTTTGTCTTAGGCATCCTGTAGCAATGCACAGCTGCTGACTGCTCGCATGGCAAGGCATCGTCAGTATTTTCCATCTCTGGACTGTTTCTCCTCTTGTCTTCGTGGTTGGAGCAGACCTGTCAGTTCCTCTCTGTTGCAGGAGTCCACTTGATCTGGGAGTTGTTTTATGAAAGTATTACAAACATATTCTTGACCAAAAGTTAATAAAGGAATATTTTCTATAAAATTAACTTGGGGTCCTTTTTATTTTTGCCTACCTGATTTTCCTTTGGCTTCTTTTGACACCATGTGTGTTTTTCATGGGTATCTTGCTGTTAGTATCACAAATGAAAATTAATTTTCTAAAGTGAAAATTTTCTAGATGTAATTTACTTACCATATATTTTTCCTTACATGATATTATCCTACTATACCCCCCTTTTTGATTAATGAAGAATTTTATTAAATTGTTAATGCAATCTTGATAACTTTAAATTTTCATTTTTTCACACAAATATGCCTGTTTTATGTTCATTGCATGTTAAGCAATTTTACCATGAGATGAACTACCAATAGAAATTTTAGTTAATACTTTAGAAACAGCTTTTTGTCCAGTACACTTAAATTTTCTTGGGTATTCACTTATTTCAATTCGCCAATATAAATTAATCTGAAAGTTTGATTACTCTTTTACTGTCAAATTAAATACTCTACCAATAATCTATAAATATTAGTGGAAAGGTTTATTTGCATTCTTGAGTAGGCACTGAGCATTCCTAGTGCTAGGGTGAATTTAGATATAGGACAGCTGCTGTCGGCAAGTTTCTGTCTGTTACCTGGGTCCTGATCTGAGCTGGGCCCATTCTCTGCCTGTTACCTGGGTCCCAATCTGTGCTGAGCATGTAAATGGTGACTTTTTCAATTTGAAAAAAATGGCTCAAAAAAAATAAACAGCACTGTGAACTTGAAATTAAGACCATAATAAAAGTTTATTTTGTATCTCAAATTTTGAAAATGGCAGAATATCTGTGACTCTACCTTGATGCTTAATGGGAGAAGCAAAGATAATATTCAGGCCTGGTTTCAGATAATGCTAGGAGAGATCAATGGACTCCATGCTTAAACTTCTAAGAGCTCTCTTCCAGATTTTGTCAACAAGATTCACTTTATATGTTCTAGAACTTCTAGTGAATAGAATCATGTAGTATATACTCCTTGGTGTATGGCTAATTTTGCTTAGCTTATGGTTTATGAGCTCTATTCAAGCTTTTGTATGTATGAGCATTATTATTATTATTATTATTATTATTATTATTATTATTTAACACACATTCATTTCAACAGCTTATGGGCCTTTGTGGGGTGTTTGTTTGTTTGTTTGTTTGTTTGCTATTATGAATTATGCTGCTAGGGACCTTCACATACAAGTCTTTCTGTGGATATATATTTTTATTTCTCTTGAGTAAATACCTAAGTGGAGAATTGTTGTCATGTGATAAATGTATATTTACCTTTATAAGAAGCAATAATATTGTTTTCAAAATAGGTATACCATTTACAATTTCACCATCAGTAGGTGAAAATTGCAGTTGCTTCAATTCCCTATCAACACTTGAAATTATCAGTCTCTTAAATCAGTCCCTTAAATAGTAGCATCTAATTGTGGTTTTAATTTGCATTTCCCTGATTACTAAAGGTGTCAAGCTTCTTTTCACATACTTATACGTTTCTGTATTTTCTTTTGTAAAATAGCTATACAAGTCTTATGCACATTTGAATTGGGTGGTTTGTTTATGTTTTTGAATTGGAAGAGTTCTTTTTATATATTGAATAATGGT
Organism: Lasiurus cinereus; assembly: GCA_011751065.1. Lineage (NCBI taxonomy): Eukaryota > Metazoa > Chordata > Mammalia > Chiroptera > Vespertilionidae > Lasiurus > Lasiurus cinereus. The sequence continues at coordinate 14,582,976 of JAAGEH010000031.1, read as the reverse complement.
TCTTTGTCAAATATAGCTATTAAAAATATTTTATCCTGGCCTATGGCTTGCCTTTTCATTTTCTTAATGCCTTTTGAAGAGTGTTTGCTTTTGATGGAGTTCAATTATCAGTTTTCTTTTTATGATTCAAAACATAGTTTTGGTCTTATTTAATACATTTTAATGTTAAGACTTATTATTAATAATTACACCAACAAGAATAAATTTGTTGTTATGTTAAAACTACTAAGGGCATGGACTTACTGAGACCTGGATCCCAGGGATACTACCACTTACTATGTCATCCTGGGCAAGTGACCAAGCCTGTTTGTTTCCTTACATGAAAATGGGAATAATTTTTTTCACTTTTTTTTTAAAAATATATTTTTATTTATTGCAGAGAGAGGAAGGGAGAAGAGAGAGAAACATCAATGATGAGAGAAAATCATTCGTCGGCTTCCTCCTGCATGCCTATTACTGGGGATTGAGCCTGCAACCTGGGCATGTTCCCTTGGCCGGAATTGAACCTGGGACCCTTCAGTCCACAGGCCAGATGCTCTATCCTCTGAGCCAAACCAGCTAGGCTGCTGTTTCTATCTCTTATTTCTCTCTCTCTCCCACTGACTTAAGCATCTACCCAAATCTGAGGACTTGCTTCTTTGGGCTCCCAGAGAATCAAAAACATATGAGACAACCATGCTCTGTTTTTCATACATGGCTTAATTCTGAGGACTTGCTTCTTTGGGCCTTGAGAGAATCAAAAACATATGAGACAATCAGGCCGTTTTTCATACATGGTTTCCTATACAGTGGTACCTCGAGATACGAGTGCCCTAACATACGAGATTTTTGAGATACGAGCAGTCGAGCGAGCCATTTTTGCTTTGAAATACGAGCAACAATTGAGATACGAATAATTGCACAAATCGGCTGGCTGCACAGGACCCACAGTTTACTGAGACTCGAGCGTCTCATAGTTTCCCACGCCTCAAGGTTATGGAACAAATTAAACTCGTATATCGAGGTACCACTGTATTTGATTTTGGATCTCATTCTACTCTAAGACATTTTCCTTATTTTTAATATTCTCTCAAATTCACAAAGATATCACAGTATTGACCTTGTCATAATTAATAATACCTATTTCTTGCTAATGAGCTATTACCTGCAACTGTACATAATTCTTCTGAAAGGCTGACAGGCTGACTCACAAGGTTTTGACCACTTTATAAAATCAGCTGGCAAGAATATGGGCTTTGATATTAAGAAGTTCTTTGGCCGAAATCAGTTTGGCTCACTGGATAGAGCGTAGGCCTGTGAACTGAAAGGTCCCAGGTTTGATTCCAGTCAAGGGCATGTACCTTGGTTGTGGGCACATCCCCAGTAAGGGGCATGCAGGAGGCAGCTGATCAATGTCTCTTTCTCATTGATGTTTCTAACTCTCTATCCTTCACCCTTCCTCTCTGTAAAAAATCAATAAAATATATTTACAAAAACAAACAAAACAAAAATAATAAGTTCTTTGAAGCTTAACTTACCAGTTGTTCCTTCTAAATGATCGAGGCTTGGCCAAGATTTGTCACAGTTGAGATGGTTATTTTGAGGATATGCTTTAAATGGAGATTCAAGAAGAACCAAGAGTGAGAGTAAGAACAGAGTGAAAGATATGCCATAGATTTTTGGCTATATACCAAAATTCTACCTATACCAGTCAGCATCTCCAGGCCCATCTCCAGTCCTGATCAGAGAGGTGGGGATAAACCTTAAAAATAAGGTTTATTTTTAAAGTCATATTAATTTTGAGATACCCAATAGACTTCCAGGTGGAGATGTAAAGGAGATAGGTAAAAACTGTATATGAATTTGGAACTCAGAAGAGAAGTCAGGGCAGGAAATACAGATTTAGGAATTATCTGCAAAACTAAATTAGATTACATAACTAGGATATGGGAACCTAGGTCTCTACATTACTTAGGTATGGAGAGAGTGTTTATTGATCTCACCGTTAATATCAATACAGAAAGATAGTACTTAACCACCCATATGAGTTAAATTCAGTAACCAGACTATTTAGAAAGAGGCCTCATTAAAATTAAGAGATTTTTAGTTTTGCTGTTGTATTCTTTAAACAAATAATTATAGAGCTCCTCCTATGTGGGGAGTGATGTATATTTATCATATTATTATTTATTTAATCCTCACAACATATCTAGGTGAGCATTCCTATCATCTTGATGTTACAATGAGCTAACAGAAGTTCAGAGAAGTGTAGCAATTTGGGCCAAATTGCAATATTAGTTAATGATGAAGTAGGTCTCATGGCCTTTTAGCCTCCACATTCAGTGCATTATAATCACAACAGTAATAGAAGCCATTAATATAGTACTTAGTGTATCCAGGTTCAGTGTTAAAACACTTTACATATCTTATCTCATTCTCAAAAAAAAAAACAAAAAAACATTAGCCTCGTTTTGCAGATGATGAAACTTAAACTTAGAGTTGTAACCAATGTGGCCAAAATTTTACAGTTATTAAATGGCAGAGTGGGATTTCAAATATATTTTTGTCTGTTTCCAGAGCTCATAATCTTAATTATTATGTTATACTCCCTTTCATCACCTGTGACATAGGTAAGTAGAAGGGAAAGTATTTCCTCCCAAAGAGAACATCTCCAAATGCCAAGCCAAATGAATATGTAGCATGAAAAATGATGACTATTGCTCATCAGCCTTGGAGTGAGCCTATCTTCTGCAGACCCTGCACTGGTCGCAGACCTGCCATGGGCCTGCCTGATCTTGGGATCCTCGCCACACATGCAAATACCATCCTAAAGCCAGATTGAAGCTACAAGTTGGCTGATCAGGACCCTGGGGGCATCAGCCCCCTCCAACAGATGGTGGCCTCAGGTGCTAGGGCTGTAGTCACCTCCATCTTCATCACCCCCTTGGATGTGGTGGTCTGCGTGCAGTCTCAATGCCCTTCAGTGACCAGCGGGCTGATGCCTCCCTCCAGAGGCTGAAGCCTCTCATACTAAATTTCCCTCCTCGCTCTGACCCACAGGGAAGTGCCTCTTCTATTGCAATGGTGTCCTGGAAATATCTGTGCCCAAATGGTGCCCATTGTGCCACCTGGTTTCAGGACCCTACTCATTCCCCTGTCTATATGGATGTTTTTGTGAAGATTGTGAGACACGAGGGCACCAGGACCCTGTAAAGAGGTGTCCTAGCCACCCTAGTGATGATGGTGCCAGCAACCACCATGTACTTCATGGCCTATGACCAACTCAAGGCCCTCCTGTGTGGTCAAGCCCTGTGTGCACTGGCCCACTTGGTCACCATGACTGTGATAAGCCCCCTGGAGCTGGTAAGGACAAAATTGAAGGCTCAGCATGTGCCATACCAAGAGTAGAGTGTCTGTGTCCAAACCACTGTAGCTCAGGGCAGCTGGCGCTCACTGCTCAGGGCCCCACTGCTCTTTGGGATGTGCCCTTTTCAGCCCTGTACTGGTTCAATTATGAAATAATAAAGTTGAGTGGGCACAGGCCAAAGGACCAGACATTGGAGGGCATCAGCTTTGTGGCTAGTGGCTGTCATCCTGACTCTATTCTTTGATGTGGTGACAGGTTTCACTGGGAGTGGTGGAGGCTGAGAGAATGTCACCTGTGCAAGTGCATGCTGACTACACATGGCTGCTGCTGAGTATGAGGATCCCGGCAGAGTCTGGCACCAGGGGAATCTTCATAGGCTTTCTCCTAAGGATAATCAAGGCTGCCCTTTACTGTGCCAACATAATCAGCACGTATGAATTGAGCAAAAGCTTCTTTCATAGGCTCAACCTGGAACAGACTATGAGCCAGTGAGAGGAGTGAGAGTATGAGAGGCCCATCTCTTCCATGATGGTGTGGGGCAGGAGGAGACTGAGCCAAGTTCCTTGTTTTCAGGGGAGGGAGCCTCATTTTTCTTCTCTCTCAGCTCAGCCCCAAGGGTACCAGCCCATATAATTGGGCCAGCCCAGACCCCCATCTGAGAGCTTTCTTCCTGCTGGTCCTTATCCCAAGACCCCAAGGATCATCACTTTTCCACCCAACTCCCAAATTCAAGACCAAATCTGTTAATTCTCCACATCCTGCTCTCCTAACCAGTTTCACATATTTGTTGTAGCTGGGCCTGCCACCAAGGCCCACAGAGCCCTGGACCTGTCCAGTCTGAACCCACTGCTGTTAATTCACAGAATGTAAAGATGATGAATTTTAAAAATTTATGACTATTAAAAATAAATCTTATCAGAAACTAGAGGTCTGGTGTATGAAATTTGTGAACAGGGGTGTGTGTCCCTCAGCCCAGCCTGCATCCTCTCCAATCTTGGACCCCAAGAGGGATGTCCAACTGCCCATTTAGGCCTGATCCTACTGGCATTGGGCCTAAACGGGCAGTCAGACATCCCTCTCACAATCCAGGACTGCTGGCTCCCAACTGCACTCCTGCCTGCCTTTCTGATTGGCTCTAACCGCTTCTGTCTGCCAGCCTCATCACCTCCTAACCACTCTACTGCCAGTCTGATTGATATTTAACTACTCCCCTGCCAGCCTGTTGGCCTCTAACTTCCCTCCCTTGCAGGCCTGGGTCCCCCTCAACTTCCCTTCCATGCAGGCCAGTCACACCTAACTTCCCTCCTCTGCCATCCTGGACCCCTAAGTGCCCTCCCCTGCAGGTTTATTACCCCCACTGCCATCCCTTGCAGGTCTGGTCCCTCTCAACTGCCCTCCCCTGATGGCCATCTTGTGTCCACATGGGGGCAGTCATCTTTTACCACATGGGGAAAGCTATCTTGTGTATTGGAGTGATGGTCAATTTGCATATTATTATTTTATTGTATAGGATTAGGTAGAATAGAGACCTGGTGTGTGAGTGGGGGCCAGCAGGTTTTCCAAGAAAGGTGTCCCAGAGCCGAGACCGGTTTGGCTCAGTGGATAGAGCTTCGGTTTGCAGACTGAAAGGTCCCAGGTTGATTCAAGTTGGGGGCATGTACCTTGCTTGTGGGCACATCTCTACTGTGGGGCATGCAGGAGGCAGCTGATCAATGTCTTTCTCTCATCAATGTTTCTGACTTTCTATCTCTCTCCCTTCCTCTCTGTAAAAAATCAATAAAATATATTTTTTAAAAAAGAAGAAAAAAAAAGAAAGGTGTCCCAGATCAGAGTTGGGGTTCCCTTGGGGTGTGGTGCAGCCTCAGTGAGGGCTCTTTGTTGCTTTGCAGGCTGGCCATGCCCCACAGTGACCCAAATGGAGGCCCGGGTATCTGGGATTATTTATCTTCTATAATTGAAACTTTCTACCCTTAACTGGAGGCCAAGGCAGGCCAAAGCAGGCGGAAAGCTTGGCTTCCTCTGTTGCCGGGAAACCCAAGCCTCCCTGATATCTCCATGGCTGCAGCCATCTTGGTTGAGTTAATTTTCATACTCACTCCTGATTGGCTGGTGGGCATGGCTTGTAGGTGTAGCAGAAATATGGTCAATTTGCATGTTACTCTTTTATTAGATAGGATTGACTCAACCTCTGATAATTAATGACCTAACGGAGCAAGAGCAACCATTTCAAGACATAAATATTGTTCTATATATAATGTCTGGCATTCAAACAAAAAAATTTGATATAATAATCAAGGGGAAAAGCCCATTCTCAACAGACAAAGTAATCAATATAACCAGGCTTCTAGAAAACTTGCATATTCAAAGTATAAAATAGAAAATTTAATATAACTATGATTGATATATGGAAGGTTTAGTGGAACATGGATATTATTTCAAGTAGAATATTACTTGAAGGTCTATACTGTGTAACTAATAAGAAGCTGAATATGATTATTAAAAATCAAAATGATGCCCTGGCTGGTGTTGTTCACTGGTTATAACACCAGCCCATGAACTGAAGTGTCATTGGTTCAATTCTCAGTCAAAGACATGTACCTGGGTTATAGGTTCCCTCTCTGGCCTGGGTCAAGGTGCATGCAGAAGGCAACAGATCAATATATATATCTCACATTGATGCTTCTCTCTTCTGTCTCTTGATCTCTCTCTCCCACTCTCCTTCCCTCTTTCCCTTCCACTCTCTCTAAAAATCAGTGGAAAAATAACCTTGAGTGAGGATTAACAACAACAGCAACACAATCAACAAGATAAGGGTTTTTTGAGAGCATCTGTTCCAGCATTTTCTGAAATTATCATCCTATCTAATAAAATAGTAATATGTAAATTGGCCGTATTTCTGCTACACCCACAAGGCTCACCCACCAGCCAATCAGGAGCGAGTATGCAAACTAGCCCAATCAAGTTGGCTGCAGCCATGGAAAGAACAAACGACTAGGTTTTCCTGGTGTTGGAGGAAGCCAAGTTTTCACCTGCCCTGGCCTGCCTTGGCCTCTGCTTAAGGCTACAATGTTTCAATTACAGAAGATAAATAAATCTAGATACCAGGGCCTCCACTTGGGTTTCCAGGGGACATGCCCAGCCTCCAAACCACCAGAGGCCCCTCGTCCAGGCTGCTCCATGCCCCAAGAAAACCCCCTCTCTGATCCTGGACACCTTTGAGGGCAAATCAGCCAGCCCCCAGCTGTGCACCAGGCCTCTATCCTACCTAATCCTATCTAATAAAATAATAATATTCAAATTGACTATCACTCCAACACACAAGATGACTGCCCCTATGTGGTCAAAGATGACTGCCCACATGTGGACACAACATGGCCACCACAAGATCCAGCCGAAACTCATACAGGGGGAGTTTGGATTGTGAAAAGAGAGAGGTGCACAGAAATTTAGGGGAGTCGCAAAGATAAGGGGTTCAATGCCTTTGATAGTCTCCATTTTCCTCCTGCCAGAGAAAACTAGCCTGGTACTCTGGCTCCCACTCTCTCCACATGCGCATCTCCATACCTCAGCTTTTTGCAGCTCCTCTGGGTCTCCGTGAGCCCCTCTCTTTCCCTCTAGTTGTAGAATTTCCACTCCGCCAGCTTTCCTGTGGTTCTGGATGATGTCCGTTCTGTCTTTTAGTTGTAGTTTTGAAATTGTTGTGCGAGGCAGCAGTGTAGGTGTTCACCAATGCTGCCATCTTGGATTCTCCTCAGCAGGTATTTTTCTGTCTGCTGACATTTTGGTTCTGAAGTAAATGGGATGTATTGTTATGTTTTTTATTATATTTCAATTATAGAATCTGAATGTGCATAGAATTATTGTGTTGATCTTATTCAGCTTCTCTTTAAGTGAAATTACCCTTTCTATAACATCTATTGCAGGTGGCCACTTTGTCATTCTTTGAATATATTCAGTGACAAATAAATTACATCCTTAAAAATTAGCCTTTTCCATTGTTGAAACATGCTTATTTTTAAAAAGTCACTTTCTGGGTGGGTTATAACTTTAACCATCACTACTGTTTTTACATCCTTGCCTAATATTGATTAAACCTAGTCCTTTTCTATGACAGACATTAACCTTTTTTAATACAGCTACCATTGACCAACTACCTGTAACAACCCCACCACCCTAAACTCTTCTCAAATTTTAAAAGCCATAAATTACAAACCTGTTTGTTAATGTGAAGTCATCTTAAAACCTGCCCCCATTCCCTTACAATGATGTAGATATGGGCTCAAATACTCACTCCCTAGTATGTGAACCTCAAAATGAGGAAATGATTGCTAACACACAATATTTTGTGAAAATTAACAAGTAATTCTATGTGGTATTATTGTTTGAGCATTGTTCTACTTGTACATGTTAATTCATTTAATTTTAATAACAAACATGAGATTTTTAAAATTATTTTCCCATTTTTTGTTTTACTTTATTTTAGTTTTATTTAGTTTTTTATTGTTTAAAGTATTACATATGTCTCCTGTTTCCCCCCATTAACCCTTCCCTGGACCCTCCCACCCCCAGGATAAGCCTCTACTGCCCCAGTGTGTCTGTCCATTGGTTATGCTTATATGCATGCATACAAGTCATTTGGTTGTTCTCTTAACACGCGCCGTCACCCTCCCATGCTTTCTCTCTCAGATTTGACCATCTGTTCAATGCTTCTTTGTCTCTAGATCTGTTTTTGTTCATCATTTTATGTTGTTTATTATATTCCACAAATAAGTGAGATCATGTGATATTTATCCTCCTCCTATTGGCTTATTTCACTCAGCATAATGTTTTCCATCTCCATCCATGCTGCTGCAAATGGTGAAAGTTCATTCGTTTTTACTGCAGCGTAGTATTCCATTGTGTATATGTACCACAGTTTTTTAATCCACTCATCTGCTGATGGGCACTTAGGCTGTTTCCAAATCTTAGCTATGGTGAATTGTGCTGCTATGAACATAGAGGTGCATGTATACTTCTTGATTGGTATTTCTGGTTTCTTGGGATATAGTCCTAGAAGAAGAATTACTGAGTTAAATGGGAGTTCCATTTTTAATTTTTTAAGAAAACTCCATACTGTTCTCCACAGTGGCTGCACCAATCTGCATTCCCAGGAGGGTTCTTTTTTCTCTGCATCCTCCCAGAACTTGGCATTTGTTGATGATAGCCATTCTAACAGGTGTGATATGGTACCTCATTGACATTTTGATTTGAGTCTCTTGAATGACTAGTGACCTTGAGCATGTTTTTATTTGTCTCTTGGTCTTCTGTATGTCCTCTTTTGAAAAGAATATTGAGATAATATATACTTGTTGCAAGTCACATAACTAATTGTGGCAGAGAAAGGATCTGAACCCAGAAAATCTAACTCTAGAGCTTTCATCTTTATCCACCATTATTTACATTTACTAGCTTTATTAAATAAGGATATATTTTTTTCAGATAAACTCAGACATAAGCATATGATGATTAATAGTAAGAGGTTATGAAGGAAAACAATAGGGTGCAATAAGAAATAATAGTGAGTAGAATGTATTCTAAATTGGGCCAATAGGTGCCTAAGAAAAGGTCTGTCCATGGAAGGAAATTTAAGCTGAAACTCAAACAGTACATTTGAGTTAGCCGGGGAAGATGTGGGGGAAAAGCATTCCAGGAAGTACTTAAGAAAAGGTTGAATGCCCTGAAGAGGGAAAGAGTTTGGCTTGATCAAAGACCTAAAAGAAGGTCATTGTAGTAGGAGAAGAGTAAAGAGGAATCAGAAAGGCTCCAAATGAGGTTAGAATAGTAGATGGGAGCTATATAATGACAGAAGATTGTCCTAAACAAATGCTGCCACTGTGACTAAGTGGGATAATATTGTAGGCGCAGTAGCATTTTAGAGAGGTTCCCTGAAAGGAGGCAGCTTAAAGAATTCAGCAAAGAAGCTCCAAATTTGTTTCTATAGCTCACCCATGGCTTATATATAAACATGCAATCAGTTTGTAAATCCTTTCATTGACACTTACACTAACCAATAACCTGCATTTACAACTTCCACTTTAACTTGCTATTTTGTATCTAGTTTTTGCCCTCCAGCCTTCCTCAGATATTCTTCCTAATCAGAGATCACCTATATAGAAGTGTTGAAGAAAATGGTATTAATTATGATTTGCATAAGTATTGTTTACCCCTAGATATAAGACTGTCATCTACATACTAAAAAGGAAAAGGCTAGTCCTGTGCCAGATAATTTTGCCATTAGCAATAATATCAAGTCCCAAAGTTAGGCTGTTGAAATCACACTAACATGGTGTGAATTCAAAACCTTGGATTAGTTCTGTCACTAATTTCCTGTGTGACCTTAAACAGATAAGTTATCCTTTTTGATGCTCAGTTTTTACATTTGAAGCATGGGACTAATGAAACTTAACTAGTAGCGTGGTTGTGATAATTAAATTATATAAGATACTTTATGTGTGTGAAAGTATCAGCCATAATGCCGGAAATATAGTAGATAATGAAAATATTGCTTTTTATTATATGAAAGAGAATAAATACTTTAACAAAGTCATCATAATGTAATCCTTCATATCCAAATAATAATAAACTTATTTATATTTTATTATGTTTGGATATAGATGTTTTATTTGAATTTTGCTAATTTCAATTTCTATAGTATTTTTATGGAACCATAGTACTAGGATCATTAAGGATCCTTAAGAAAATATTTGCATCCTCATATTTTAGTGAAAATAATGGTCAGGAGTCCTAATACTGAATCATACACAATGCACACATACATAAGTATCACAAAATATTCATTCATTGTTTCCTTTGTGCCAGATTGTGCTAGGTACTACAGATATGAAGCATTGATAGACTTGATTTATACCCTCAAGAAGTCCATGTTCAAATAGGTATGATAGAACTGTGTTAAATCATGTTCTAAGAAAGAATCAAACAAATATTAAATACATTCTCTAGAAGCACAGACGAAGGTGCAATGGATTCCGCCTATAGATATGGCCACAGTGAATAGACCTCTTATTGTGTGTGTCTGACTTTTTAGACATGCTATCATCTCCCAGACTTGCTTCACAGCAACTTAATAGTTGCATTTCATCTTGTAAAATATTATGACTTGGAGTGTATTGTCCTCAGATCAATTGACAAGTATTTCCTGACTGTCCACACTGTGCTAGGGGTTTGTGGGAGATAGAGGAGAAGGAGGTTACTTGGTCCCTGCCCTCAATTGCCTACAGGCTGGACAGTGGAGAGTGAAAAGTCCTCCAATATGGCAATTAGAGAACAATAAACTATTTACTGTGAAGCTGCCTTTGAGTACATTCAAAGAAAGAGCTCAGGGAGTTGAAATAGGTAGAAAAAAACAAATTATTATTCTTTCAGATACACACATTAGTTCAGACTTCTGGAAGCTACCTACAGATGTTTAGAGAGCCATTCAAATATCCTACACTGAATAACTACTCAACGAGAAAAGTTAGTTCAGTGTATCAGAATATCTGCCAATGCATGTTAATCTGAATTTATAGCTCAGTGCTTTATAAGTGCTTTATTTAAAGTATGTTAAAACCTTAGCTGGAATATTCTTAGCTGGTCCAAAAACAGGTTGTTTAAAGATGTATTAGCAAATATAATAGGCACATTTATAGACTTTCAGAGCTTTATATGTTTCAGAATTGGAGAAAACTGACAAAGAATTCAGGGATGAAATGAAATATTTTTAAAACTTGGGTCTTTGACAGATGAGCTCTATAAAGAGAGTTTTGAATTAATAAGTGACCACACAGTTTTTGTCAGTGAAATACCACTAGAAGTTGTATTTGAAGGAAAGAAGCTGATAGGGAGGAATGAGGAGAGATACTGAAAGGCACTAATGAGTTGGAAGAAGATCAACAACCCATTTAGAGCTCATTAAATCTATTATCTGAGTTTAGAGTGGTCCCAGGAGGAACTTGTGCTAACATACTCAGAACTTTCTCTCCATCCAAGAGCAATAGAGAAAAGAGTAAAGTAAACATGATAGAGGTTTCCAGGCTACTTTATACTTCTAAATATGATGGATAGAAATCTCAGATTCCTCAGTTTTGGGAGAAGGCTTTCAATTTAAACAAGTTCAATGGCAACTATACTTAAGAGGTGAAAATTATTATCAGGTTTTGAAATAAAAAACAAAACATTTAAAGTTATCCACACTAGAGAAAAACCAAGATGGTGGCATATGGTATACTCCTACATATGCTGCCTCTCACAACCACACCAAAAATACAACTAAAAGACAAAACAACCATCCCCCAGAACCACAGGAAAGCTGGCTGAGTAGAACTTCTATAACTGAAAGAAAACAAAAGATCTCATTGAGACTGGGTAGGAAGTGCAGAGGCCTGGAAAAGCAGAAGTATGTAGGTGCACAAATTGGGCTGGTGACTGGGTGCACTGTTTTGTTTTGTTTTCATTTGGAAGGGAGATACAAACCCCTGACTGCTCTGAACTCATTTCCAGCAAGAATCTGGAGACCCAGAGTCCTATGGGGAGAAACTGGACTGTCTGGAATTGGGTCGGAAAATCAGAGTGGCTTTCTTGCAGAGGTGTTCCCAGGAATCATTGTTTACTGTGCTGGGGTTTGGGATGCAGAGATGCCAAAATGTGGAGATGCATAGGTTACTGACTGGCAGCTATCATGCCCTGGTGATTCCCTGAGACACTACACCACTGAATTTACAAACCCATCCAATCTGTGTGCAGTGACATTTGCATATGAATGGCCTGCCTTTCACAGCTTAACCTAACAAATTGCAACTGGGTCATATAGCTTCAAAACTTCCAAATCCCAAACAAAGAGGATAAATCTGCAGATGTTGCTGTAGCTCCTGTTGTATAGCCTCATAAAGTAGCTGACCTGCACCTCCTTGGAGATCTAGGAGCCAGTGTACCTAGTAGTCAGTGTGAGATGACACCAGAAGTCAAATCCTCACATACATAAGTGACACACTCAAAAGGCAGACTCAGTGAGCACCAAAGCCCCACTGAAGCAAGTCCTGCCCCATAGGGATGTCTCCAGCACAGCAGTTCTCCCATTATAGACACAGCTGATCCTCACAGCCAATTGTCCTGGAGGTCAATTCCTCCCAGTGTACCAACAGCAATCAATGCTTAACTACAACAAGACTGTGCAGCCAGCCCACAAATGGTTGCACTAAGAGTGTCTATCTCAGGTGATTGGGGAGGCTGAGCCACTGCACCCTATAGGTAACCTACCACACAAAACCACTCCACCAACACAGGGAAGCAGTCAAAATGTGGAGACAAATAAACATGTCTCAAATTAAAGAAATGGATGAAAGCAAAATATTGGATATAGAGTTCAAAAACACAGTTATAAGGTTACTCAAGAATCTTCTAGAAAATGCTGAGAAACTTAGTGAGACCTCCAAGGAACTTAGTAAGACCTTCAAGGATCTGAATGAGATTGCCAAAAATAGATGCAAAAGGTCCAGCCAGAAATTAAGCATACACTGTCTGAAAAAAAGGATAATATATAGATGGAAGCCTGAAAATCTACACCTGCAGCACCCACAGAAAAGCTGTGAGCACTAGAAAACTGGTCCCCAATTTTTGCAAACAGTATGATTCAGAGGCTCTCTACACACCACAGGAAAAGGTAAGATATTGCTTAGGATAAAGAGAGAGAAAACTACATAACCAGAGACCAGGAGAAAAGAGAAAATGGGCAGATAAAGAAAGAGCCCCCATATGAAAGGACAGAAGGCATCACCAGAAAGGAAGTAAACGAAATGGATGCAAGAAACCTGAAAGAGAAAGAATTCAGAGAAATGGTCATAAGGTGGCTGAACAGAATGGAAGACAAATTTGACAATATGAGTAGGAACCAAGAAGAAATGAAGAAAAACCAAGAATAAATGAAAAATGGTAACTCTGCTGTAAAGAACTCAGTAGAGAAGAGGGAAAAAAATGGCGGCATAGGTAAACACCTACACTGCTGCCTCCCACAACAATTTCAAAACTACAACTAAAAGACAGAACGGACATCATTTAGAATCACAGGAAAGCTGGCTGAGTGGAAATTCTGCAACTAGAAGGAAAGAGAGGGGCTTGCAGAGACTCAGAGGAGCTGCAAAAAGCTGAAATGCGGAGATGTGCACGTGGAGAGAGCGGGTGCCAGAGTACATGGCTGGCTTTCTCTGGTGGGAGACTACCAATGGCATTGAACCCCTTGTCCTGCGACACTAAACCCCAGGTCCAGCCGAAACTCATACGGGGGCGGGGGAGTTTGGACTCTGAAAAGGGAGAAGTGCATGGAGATTTGGGGGAGTCGCAAGAGGGCAGAAGTTGGGTGGTACGCATAGCACTGCGCAGAGAGGACCGATTGCTGATTATGCCGCAGGCTTTCACATGAGGGTGGGAGACAAAGAATCCCAACTGCTTCACTTCTAGCTCCAGTAGGCCCCAGATTTGGGCGAAGTCCTGGGGACCCAGGTTCATTTGGTCCCAGAGCACAGGGGAGTTGGAAAGGCAGCAGTCTAGAGGCACAGCAACAGAGTGCACGTGCGCACACAGGGACCACTCCAGCAATTAATCAGTCAAGTGAGACTTGGGGGCTGTGGAGGGCGGGGCTGACTGGAAGGCAAGTCGGCCCATTAAGCCCTGAGACTCCACCCATCCCAAGTACAACAGAGAGGCTTTTGCAGTTCTGCAAGTCTGGTATCATAAGGCTGAATCCAACCCAGAAGATCTCCTGGCATAGTGAAAATGCCAAGACAAGGGAACAGATCACAAACAAAAGAAATGGAGTAAAACAAACAACTGGCTATAGAGTTCAAAACCACCCTTATAAGGTTTTTCAAGAATATCCTAGAAAAATTGGATAAAGTTAGCGAGACCCAAGGGGAGATGAAAAAGTACCAACTAGAGATAGAAAAGAACCAACTAGAAATTAAACATACAATGAGTGAAATAAAAAATAGTAGACAGAGACCTAACAATGGACTAGAGGAAGGCAAGAATCAAGTCAAAAATTTGAAATATAAAGAATCAGAAAATATTGAACTGGAAAAGCAAGAAGAAAAAAGAATCCAAATATCTGAAGATAATGTAAGGAGCCTCTGGAACAGTCTCAAGCATACCAACATCAGAATTGTGGGGGTGCCAGAAGAAGAGAGAGAGCAAGATACTGAAAACCTACTTAAAGAAAGAATGACTGAAAACTTCCCACATCTAGTAAAAGAAATAGACTTACAAGTCCAGGAAGGACACAAAACCCCATATAAAAAGAATTCAAAGAGGACTACACTACAACACATCATAATTAAAATGCCAAGAGCAAAATACAAAGAGAGAATGTTAAAAGCAGCAAGAGAAAAATAGTTCATTACCTACAAGGGAGCACCCAAATGATAGTCAGCTGATTTCTCAACAGAAATGATGCAGGCCAGACGGGAGTGGCAAGAAATATTCAACGTGATGAATAGCAAGAACCTACAACCAAGAATAATCTATCCAGCAAAGCTATCATTCAGAATTGAAGGGCAGATAAAGAGCTTCACAGAGAAGAAAAAGCTAAAGGAGTTCATCAACTCCAAACCAGTATTATATAAAATCCTGAAAGGTACTCTTTTAGAAGAGGAAGAAGAAAAAGGTAAAAGCCAAAAAATTATGAACAAGAAATACATATCTATCAACAAGTGAATCTAAAAATTAAGTGAATGAAAAATTTGATCAACAGAATAAACTGGTGAATATCATAGAATCAGGAGCACAGAAAGTGAGTGTACTGATAATTCTCAGGGAGCAAGGGGTGAGGGGTGTACAGGGAGAGACTGGACAAAAATCATACACGTATGGATGAGGTGAATGGGAGGTAGGTAAAGGTAAAGGAAGGGTTGGAAGCTGGGTAGAGGGGAGCTATGGAGGGGAAAAAGATAAACAAATGTAATAATCTGAATAATAAAGATTTAATTTAAAAGAAAAAGAACTCAATAGAAAGAATCAAAAGTGGAATAGAACAAGCAGAGGACTTCTTTAGTGAGCTAGAAGTCTAGGTAGGAAAAAATACCCAAGTACAGCAACTTCTAGAAAAAAATAAATAAAAAGCAGGAGGAGAGCCTAAGGAAACTTTGCGATGACATGAAATAAAACAACATCTACAAAATAAGAATTCCAGAAGGAGAGGAAACTGAGCAAGTAATAGAAAACCTGTTTGAAGAAATAATGACAGAAATCTTCCCTGATATAGAGAAGAAAAAACCCATACAAATCCAAGAAGCTCAAAGGGTCCCAAGCAAAATGAACCACAAAAGACCAACACCAAGGCACATTACAATTAAATTGGAAAACACTGACAAAGTAAGAATCTTAAAAGTGGCCAGAGAGAGACAGAAAGTTACTAAAAAGGAACCCCCATCAGACTAACGACTGATTTCTCAACAGAAATTCTTCAGGACAGAAGGGAATGGAATGAAATATACAAAGTCATGCAAAGGAAGGGTCTGAATCCAAGAATACTGTACCAAGCAAGGCTATCAATCAGAATTAAAGGTGAAATCAGGAGCTTCACACACAAAAAAGAGGTTTAAAGGAATTTATTACCACCAAACCAGCAATGCAAGAAATGCTAAAGAGTCTGCTATTCAAAAAAGAAATAGGGAAGTGAAGAAGGAACACAGGGATAAAGAATAAAATGAGGTGAAATAAGTACCTATAAATAATAACTTTAAATGTAAATAGATTAAATTCTCCAATCAAAATATGTAGGGCAATGGATTGGATAAGAAAGCATGAACCTTATACCTCCTGTCTACAAGAAACCAACCTCAGAAAAAAGACACACTCAGACTGAGGGTGAGAGGAAAATGGTTTTTCAGGCAAATGCAAATGAAAAAGAAGCTTTGGTGGCAATACTTATATCTGACAAATTAGATGTCACAGTGAAGGACATAAGATATAAAGAAGGCCACTTTGTGATACTAAAGGGAAAAATACAACAACAAGAAATAACTCTGATAAACGTATATGCACACAATACAGGAGCAACCAAATACATTAAAAAAAAACTCATGGAGGATATAAAGGAGCGGTTGACAGCAATATAATCATAGTAGGAGTCTTTAATACCCCACTATCACCATTGGACAAGACCTCTAAACAAAAAATCAGCAAAGAAACATAAATCCTAAATTACTCACTAGACCAGATGGAATTCATTGACATCTTCAGAACATTTCACCCCAAAGCCACAACATATACATTTTTCTCCAGTGCACATGGGTCATTTTCAAAGATAGATCGTATGTTGGCTCATAGGCAAAGTCTCTTCAAATTCAGGAAGATGGAAATCACATCAAGTATCTTTTCAGATCACAGTGGCATAAAACTGGAAATCAACTACAAGAAAAACAATCCAAAGAAATCAAACACATGGAGACTCTACAGCATGGTATTAAACAATGACTGGGTAACCAGAGATATCAAGGAAGAAATAAAAACATCATGGCAACAAATGACAATGAAAACCCAACAATCCAAAATCTATGGGACACAGTGAAAGCAGCCTTGAGAGGGAAGTTAATAGCTCTACAAGTCTACTCCAAAAAACAAACAAAGAAAAAAACAACAACAAGAAGAAGAAACAATGGTAATAAATTACTAACCCTACAACTCAAACAGCTAGAAAGAGACCAACAAGAAAAGCCCATTGTAAGCAGAAGGAAGGAGATAGTAAAGATAAAATGAAGATAAACTACATAGAGACCAAAGAAACAATTCAAAAATCAACAAAACCAAGAAGTGGTTCTTTGAAAGAATAATCAATATTAATGAAACTCTAGCTAGGTTCACCAAGAAGCAAGGAGAGATGAATCAAATAAATAAAATCAGAAATGAGAGAGGGGAAATAAAAACAGATCCCTCTGAAATACAAAGGATTGTTAAAAATACTATGAACAACTCTATTCCAACAAACTGGACAACCTGCAGGAAATGGATATATTCCAAGGAAACTATAACCTTCCAAAACCCAATTAGGTAGAATCTAAACATCTCAATAGTCCAGTAAATATGGAAGAAATTGAAGCAGTCATCAAAAAGCTTCCAGCAAACAAATGCCTGGGTCCAGACGGATACATAGGGGAGTTTTAACAAACATTCAAGGAAGAATTAAAACCTGTCCTCCTCAGACTATTCCAAAATAATTCAAGAGGAAGGAAGACTTCCAAGCATCTTCTATGAAGCCAGCATCACCCTAATACAAAAATTAGATAAAGAAAACACAATGAGAGATTTACAGGCCAATATCCCTCATGGACATATATGTCAAAATCCTCAACAAAATTTTAGCAAATTGGATCCAGCAGTACATCAGAACGATCATACACCATGACCAAGTAGGATTTATCCCAGGAATGCAAGGATGGTACAATATCTACAAATCAATAAACGTGATACATCACATAAACAAATTGAGAGATAAAAATCACATAGTCATATCAATTGAAACATAAAAAGCATTTGACAAAATCCAACACTTTCTTGATAAAAATTCTCAACAAGGTGGGAATAGAAGGATGATACCTCAACATAATAAAATCCATGTATGATAAACCCACATCTAACAACATAGTCAATGGGCAAAACATAAAACCATTTCCCTTAAGAACAGGAAGAAGACAGGGATGCCCATTCTCACCACTCTGTTTGATATAGTACTGGAAGTATTAGTGATTACAATTAGATAAGAAGAATAAATAAAAGCCATCCAAATTGGAAAAGAAGAAATAAAGTTGTCCTTATTTGCAGATGACATGGTATTGTACATAAAAAACCTGAAAGATTCCATAAAAAAACTAATAGACATAATAAATGAATTTAGCAACATAGCAGTATAAAGAATTAATGCTAAGAAATCCACGGAATTTGTATACAGTAATAGTGAACTTACAGAAAGAGATAATAAAAATCCATCCCATTTATCATCACACAAAAAAAATTAAGATAACTAGGGAAAAAACTCACTAAGGAAGTAAAAGACCTATACTTGGAAAACAGAAGGACACTGAAAAAAGCGAGACAGGAAGAAGAAAACAGATGAAAGAGCATACCCTTCTCAGGGAATGGGAGAATCATCATCATAAAAATGTCCATATTACCCAAAGCAATCTACAGATTCAATGCACTACCCATTAAAATACTGATGGCATATTTTACAGACCTAGAAAGAACTCTCCAAAGATTCATCTGGAACCAAAAAAGACCCTGAATAGTCACAGCAATCCTGAGAAAGAAGAATAAAGTAGGTAGGATCTCAATACCGGATTTCAAGCTGTATTACAACATCACTGTTCTCAAAACAGCCTGGTACTGGCAAAACAACAGACATGTAGACCAATAGAATAGAATAGAGAATCCAGATATTGACCGAAACCACTATTCTCAATTAATATTTGATTAAGTAGGCATGAACATATAATTGAGTCAAGACAGTCTCTTCTATAAATGGTGGTGGGAAAATTGGACAGATACATGCCAAAAATGAAACTACACCACCAACTTACACCATACACAAAAATAAACTCCAAATGGATATGCTACTTAAACATAATACGTGAAACCATAAAAAAAAATAGAGGAATTCACAGGCAGCAAAATCTCAGACATATGCTGAAGGAACTTCTTCACTGATACTGCTCCTAGGGCAATGGAAGCTAAAGAGAAAATAAACAAATGGGATTACATCAAAATAAAAACTTTTGTACAGCAAAAGAAACCATCAACAAAGCAACAAGAAAGCCCCTGTATGGCAGAACATATTTGCAAGTGTTATCACTGATAAAGGTTTAATCTCCAATATCTATAGCCAACTTATACATCTTAATAAAAGGAAGATTAATTATCCAATAAAAAATGTGCAATGGATCTAAATAGAATCTTTTTAGACATATGAAAACATGATCAAAGTCACTTATTATCAAAGAGATGCAAATCAAAAGGACAATGCGATACCATCTCACACCTGTGAGAATGACAATCAACAACAAATCAACAAATGACAAGTGTTGTAGATGCGGAGCAAGAGGAATCCTTGACTGTTTCCAAATTATAGCTATTGTAAATTGTGCTGCTTTGAACATAGTGGTGCATAAATCCTTTCTGATTGGTGTTTCTAGTTTCTTAGGATATATTCCTAAGAGTGGGACTGCTGGTGGGAAGGCAGAATGGTGCAGCCACTGTGGAGAACAGAATGGAGTTTCCTCAAAAAACTAAAAATAGAACTCCTATTTGACCTAGTATTCCCACACTTAGGAATATATACTAAGAAATTAGAAACACCAATCAGAAAGGATATATGCACCCCTATGTTCATAGTAGCACAATTTACAATGGCTACAATTTGGAAACAGCCTAGGTGCCCATCAGCAGATGACTGGAGCAGAAAACTATGGTACATCTACACAATGGAATACTATGCTGCTATAAAAAAGGAAGGAATTCTTAGCTTTGCAGCAATCTGGATGGAACTGGAGAGCATTATGCTAAGTGAGATAAGCCAGTCAATGAAAGAAAAATACCACATGGTCTCACATAATTTATGGATAATAAAGAACATTATAAAGTGATGAACAACAAGATAGATACAGAGGTAGTAAAGCATCACAGAGATTGTCAAATTACAGTGGGAAGTTTAGCGAGAGGTGGGGTAGAGAAGAGATCAACCGAGGACTTGTATGCATACATGTAAGCATGACCAATAGACACAAGCCATTGGGGGGTTAGGGCATGCAGGGGAGTGGGGTTGGCAATGCATGGATATGTACGCATGTAATACATTAATAAAAAAATAAAAAAGAATAATATACAAAAATCCTACAGTAGACTAGTGGACCTTAAGAATCAAACCAAAGACTTGAAATATGGGCTAGCAAAAAGCACTCAACTGGAAAAACAAAAAGAAAAAAGAATCCAAAATATGAAGATTGTGTAAGGAGCCTTTGGGATAACCTTAAGCATACCAACATCTGTATTATGGGGCTGCAAGAAGAAGAGAGAGAGCAAAATATTGAAAACCTATTTGAAGAAATAATGAGAGAAAATGTTTATTTCCCTACCTGGTGAAAGAAATAGAACAGAAGTGCAGAGAACCCCAAACAAGAGGAATCCAAAGAGGACCACACTAAGACACATCATAATTAAAATGCCAAGGGCAAAAGACAAAGAGAGAATCTTCAAAGCAGCAAGAGAAAAACAGTTACCTGTAAGGGAGTATCCATACAACTGTCAGCTGGTTTCTCAACAGAATCTATGCAGGCCAGAAGGAAGTGGCAAGAAATATTGAAAATGATTAATAGCAAGAACCTACAACCAAGATTACTCTACCCAGAAAAGCTATCATTCAGAATTGAAGGTCAGATAAAGAGCTTCACAGACAAGAAAAAGTTAAAGGAGTTCATTACCACCAAACCAGGATTATATGAAATGCTGAAGGGTATTCTTTCAAAAGAGAAAGAAGTAGAAAAAGGGTAAAGATAACAATGAACAAAACAGTGACAACAAATACATATCTATCAACAAGTGGATGTAAAAATCAAGTCAATAAAAAATCTGAATAAACTGGTAAATATAATAGAATCAGGGGCATAAAAAGGGAGTGCACTGGCAATTCTCATGGAGAAGGGGGCGTGAGGGTTGTGGGAAGAGATTGGACAAAAATCTTACACCTATGGATGAGGACAGTGGCTGGGGTTAGGGCATGGGTTGGGGGAATCAGATGGAGGGGAACTATGGGGGGTGGAAATAGGAACATATGTAATAATCTGAACAATAAAGATTTATTGTAAAACATTATCCACACTAATCATTTTAAATCCATTGAGATATTATTTTCTACCTGTTCTTGAAATCATTCCTGTCCTCTAAGCCTAGAGGTTCTCAAAGTTTGATGTACATGAAAAATACTTCAAGAAATTCTGTAGAATCCACTCTCATGCTCCCTCACTACCAGTATTTCTCAGGTTTGGCCCAGGACTAGTGACAAGAAAACATAAAGTAATAGCAAGAGAGAAACCATTTTTTAATTCGTCTTAGAAATTGTCTTTATATTTATTTAGCATTGTTTTTAATGAAATGAAATGTAAGTGCAAACCTGTGCTGTATTTTAAAAGGCTTTCTTTATGTAAGATCTGACATGACCTTTTAGAAAAATCTTTATTTTCTAAATTAAGACTACAGTTTTTATCAGACTGGTATTTATTGCTTTATTTTAATTTTGAAATATGTGTCATGTTGTCTGTAATGACTTACATTTAAACATCATCTTCTAACGAACACCCTCCTTTTAAGATTATAATTTTTTTTCCAATTAAGAACAAACATTATCCATTTTAAACTTATACTTCTAGCTTGTAAGTAAAAAAGTCAAAACTGCAGAGAACTTAAGTGACAAGCCTAATATCACAGTGTAATCATTGGCAGAGAGAAGGAGATAATCTCTATTTTTTTGAATCTCAATGCAGTTTCTAACAGATAATGCTCCCTAAAGGTATAAAATATGGATGCAAGTCTAGGAATTGACCTAGACTTGAACTACAGACACTAAAAGGTTTCCCTGCACCACCTGGTCAACCCTTACCCTGTTACCCATTTCCACTACCACATCTCATTGACCTTAAACCTGAAGTTCTCTTTCCATTTGTTAAGAATTGATTTTGTTACTTCAAGACCTTAAAAAGTCAGAAAGTTGTTCTCTGCATATCAAGTTGTGCTGATCACCATTTAAAATCAGACCTATCCCAAAGCCCTGATTTAAACAACAACAAATCATTTTACCACATCGTTTGGTAGAGTAGATGTGAATAGCCCCAAAGGTATGTGCTGAACATGAGTCCCAGAATACCATTCTAAAATTAAGAAAGTTAGTTGGCTTCACAAAGTCAACTCCTTTCAACCATTCTACATAAGGCAGGTTTAGAAATGGCACCTAAGTTGCTGAAATCATTAAGTATACAATGTCTGTAAAAAATTACTTTCCCTATTCAGGCAAGACGTTTCATCAGAATTCCTTTATTTTGCTATAGCTTGTGTATATGAGGATGAAGGTGGGGGTCGCGTTTTCCTGATGCTGATTGTTCCTTTACCTCCTTTTGCAAATAGGCTTGTAGGCTGTCCTGGGGGGCTGCTTTGATGCCATGGATCATTGGTCTTACTGCCCATTTCAAAAATGAGAAGAGCCAGCTTTCTTACTCTAGCCCAACAAAGAGATTAGTCCACCAAATATTGAGGAAATCATCATAACTTACCAATGACTACAACTGAAGGGTCTTATTAGCCAAAACCTCTGTAATTCTTAAAATTGACTATCACTGCATTTAGATACCCAAGGGACAGAGGACTTTTATAACCTTACTATGGCTGTTGTTTAAAGATAATTTTACCAAAAAAAAAATGTATGAGTCTCATATACATGTAAAAATGAACAAATACTAAAGACTTCGTTAATTTATTAATGAGGAACCTGGTGAGGTGTTACACAGCCAATGAGAAGGAATAATTTAAAAAAAGGACAGATAGATCAGGAATATTAAAATGGATGTGCAAGTAGAGGCACATTAGCCTCCTTTAAAGTCTTTGTATGGTGAGACACCCAGTGGATACAATTTCATGTCTATGGACAAGAATCATTTTTCACTGCTGTCAATTTTCTACAGGTTACAGAGATGTAAACTTTCTTAGACAGTCAAAGAAGAGAACCATATATGGAGGAAGGGTGTGATCTAAACAATGCATGGTTTCCATGCAAAGTTTTTTGTTTTTTTTTCCTTGCACTATGTTGTAAGAAATGGCCCAGGCCTTGCTAAGGCTATCCAATGGGCTAAAAGCCACAGACTCTCTACTACCAGGACTCCTTGATCTAGAACTGGGCAACTTAAAAAAAAACACATTATTTTATTATTCAATTTATCTTTATTGTTGAAAGTATTACAGATGTTCCCATTTTGCCCCCCCACTTAACCCCTTTTACCCTGCACCCACCCCCTCCCCAAGCCTTCACAAAGCTATTGTCAGTGTCCCTGGTCATACATATATGCATATGAGTACTTTGGTTACTCTCTACCCACCCCCCAGCCTTCCCTCTGACAGGTAAAAGTTTGTTTCATGCTTCAATGTCTCTTGGTTTATTTTGTTCATTAGACTCCATATATAAGTGAGATTATATGATACTTGTCTTTATCTGAATGGCTTATTTTATTTATCATAGTTCTCTCCAGGTCGCTCCATGCTGTCTAATAGCGTAAGAGATCCTTCTTTTTCTACAGCTGCATAGTATTCCATGGTGTACATGTATCACAGCTTTTTTATCAATTCATCTGCTGATGGGCACTTGGGCTGATTCCAGAATTTAGCTATCTTATATAACACCACTGTGGACATGGGGTGCATTTATTCTTTCTGATTGGTGTTTCCATATTCTTAAGATATATTCCAAGAAGTGGGATCACTGGATCATAAGGCATTTTTAACTTTTGGAGGAAATTCCACACTGTTTTCCATAAGTGTTTCTACCAGTTTGCATTCCACCAATATTATACAAGGGTAGTTTTTCTCCACATCCTTTTCAGTCTGCATTCCCACCAGCATTTATTGATGATCATCATTCTGGCAGGTATGAGGTGATACCTCATTGTAATTTTTTATTAATGTATTACATGTATACATATTTTCCCATTGCCCCCGAGCCCTCCCAGGCATACCCTAACCCCCTCCCCAGTGTCTTGTGTTCATTGGGTATGCATATATCAATGCATATGATACCTTTGGTTGATATCTTACCTACCCCACCTCTCTGTTACCTTCCTGCTGTAATTTAACAGTCTGTTTGATGCTTTACTGCCTCTGTATCTATCTTTTGTTCATCAGTTTATAATGAGTAAGATCATGTGGTGTTTCTCCTTCATTGACTGGCTTATTTCACTTAGCATAAGGCGCTCCAGTTCCATCCAGATTGCTGCAAATGGTAAGAATTCCTTCTTTTTTTATGGCAGCATAGAATTCCATTGTGTAGATGTTCCATAGTTTTCTGTTCCACTCATCTGCTGATGGGCACCTAGGCTGTTTCCAAATGGTAGCTATTGTAAATTGTGCTGCTATGAACATAGGGGTGCATAAATCCTTTCTGATTGGTGTTTCTAGTTTCTTAGGATATATTCCTAAGACTGGGATTACTGGGTCAAATGGGAGATCCATTTTTAGTTTTTTGAGGAAACTCATACAGTTCTCCAAAGTGACTGCAGCAGTCTGCATTCCCACCAGCAGTGCATGAGGGTTCCTTTCTCTCCGCATCCTCGCCAACACTTGTCATTTGTTGATGATTGCCATTCTGACAGGTGTAAGATGGTATTGCATTGTCGTTTTGATTTGCATCTCTCGGATAATTAGTGACTTTGAGCATGTTTTCATGTGTCTCTTGGCCTTCCTTCTGTCGTCTTTTAAAACAGTTCTATTTAGGTCCATTGTCCATATTTTTTTATTGGCTCATCATTTATCTTCGTTTTATTAAGTTGTATAAGTTGGCTGTAGATATTGGAGATTAAACCTTTATCAGTGATAGTATTTGCAAATATGTTCTCCCATACAGTGGGCTTTCTTGTTGTTTTGTTAATGGTTTCTTTTGCTGTGCAAAAGCTTTTTATTTTGATGTAGTCCCATTTGTTTATTTTCTCGTTAGCTTCCATTGCCCTTGGAGCAGTATCAGTGAAGAAGTTCTGAGATTGTGCTGCCTGTGGATTCCTCTAGTATTTTTATGGTTTCACGTATTATGTTTAAATCCTGTATTAACTTGGAGTTTATTTTTGTGTATGGTGTAAGTTGATGGTCTAGTTTCATTTTTGGCATGTATATGTCCAATTTTCTGAACACAATTTGTTACAGAGGCTGTCTTGACTCCATTGTATGTTCAATGCCTCTTTTGTCAAATATTAATTGAACACAGTGGTTGAGCATTTTTTCCATCTGTCTCTTGGCAATTTGTATGTCTTCTTTGAAGAAGTGTCTATTTAGGTCTTCTGCCCATTTTTTAAATTAGATAGTTTGTCTTCCTTTTGTTGAGTTATATGAGTACTTTATATATTTTGGAAATCAATCCCTTATCTGATGTATCATTGGGAAATATGTTCTCCCAAGCAGTGGGTTCATTTGTTTTTTGTTTTGTTTTGTTTTGTTTTGTTTTTTGAAGCTGGTTTCCTTTGCTGTGCAGAAGCTCTTGAGTTTGATGAGGTTTCATTTATTTATTTATTTTTCCTTTGTTTCTCCTGTCTTAGGTGATGTATCTGTGACAATTCTCCTATCTGAAATGTCTGATATTTTGCTACCTAAGTTTTCTTCTAGGGTTTTTATGGTTTCATGATTTACATTTAAGTCTTTTTATCCGTTTTGAGTTTATTCTTGTTTATGGTGTAAGTTGGTGGTCTAGTTTCATTTTTATTTGCATGTACCTGTCCAAATTTCTCAACACCACTTATTGAAGAGACTGTCTTGATTCCATTTTATATTCTTGCCTTTTTTGTCAAATATTAATTGAGCATAGGGGCTTGGGTCAGTTTCTTTTTTTATTTTTTATTGTGTTATATGTATATATATCTCCCCATTGCCCCCCTCCCTCCCAGGGTGGTCAGTTTCTGAGTTCGCTATTCTGTTCCATTGATCTATATGCCTGTTCTTGCTCCAGTTCCAGACTGTTTTGATTATAGTGCCTTTGTAACATAGCATGATATCTGGTGATCCCTCCAACTTTGTTATTCTTTCTCAAGTTGGCTGAGGATATTTAGGGTCTTTTTTGGTTCTATATAAATTTTGAGTGTTTGTTCTAAATCTGTGAAATACACCATTGGTATTTTAATAGGGATTGGATTGAATCTGTAGATTTCTTTGGGTAGCATGGACATTTTAAAGATGTCGACTCTACCAACACATGAACACTATATATTATTTCACTTTTTATTTTACATCTTTTTTTTCAATGTCCTGTAGTTTTCTGAGTATAGGTTTTTTTACCTAATTGGTTAAGTTTATTCCTAAGTATCTTAATTTTTTGCAATGGTAAGTGGAAATTTTTGTTGTTGTTGTTGTTATGGTTTTAGTGTCTCTTTCTGATAAATAATTATTAGTGTATAAAATCTATCAAGCCCTAGCTGGTTTGGCTCAGTGGATAGAGTATCAGCCTGTGGACTAAGGGGTCCCAGGTTCAACTCCAGTCAAGGGCACATGCCCAATTTGGGGGCTGGATCCCCAGTGGGGAGCGTTCATGAGGCAATCAATCAAAGATACTCTCTCATCATTGATTTTTTTCTCTCTCTGTCCTTTTCCTTCCTGTCTGAAATTAATAAAAATATAAAAATAAAATAAAATAAAATGCTATCAATTTCTGGATGTTAATTTTGTATCCTGCTACATTGCCAAATTCACTTATTAAATCTAGTAGCTTTTCGGTGGAGATCTTAGTTTTCTGTATACAATATCATGTCATTTGCAAATAATGAGTTTTACTTCCTCCTTTCCCATTTGGATGCCTTTTATTTTTCATCCTGTCTGATTGCTGTGGCTAAGAATGCCATTAATATATTGAATAAGAGTGGTGAAAGCAGACAACCCTGTCTTGTTCCTGTTCTTAGAGGGAATTGTTTGACTTTTCTCACTGAAAATGATCTTGACTATGGATTTGCATTTATGCCCATTTTATGTTGAGGTATCATCCCTGTATTCCCTCTTTGCTGAGAGTTTTTATAAAAAATGGGTATTAGATTTTGTCAAATGCATTCTCTACATCTATTTATATTATCATGTGATTTTTGTCTTTCAATTTGTTTATGTCATATATCACATTTATTGATTTGAAAATATTGTACCAGCCTTGCATCCATAGAATAAATCCCAATTGGTCATGGCGTTTGATCTTCTTAACATATTACTGGATCTGATTTGCTACTATTTTGTTAAGGATTTTAGCATCTATATTCATCAAGGATATTGGCCTGTAATTTTCTTTCTTTCTAGTGTCTTTATCTGGTTTTGGGAGTAGGATAATGCTAGTCTTGTGAAAAGAGATGTGAGTGTCTTTACCTGTTGGATTTTTTTGGAATAGTTTTAGGAGTATAGGTGTTAGTTCTTTGAATGGTTGGTAAAACTCCTCTGTGAAGCCATCCAGACCAGGGATTTTGTTTGCTTGGAGTTTTTTAATTATTGTGTCAATTTCTTAAGTTGTTCTTGGCCTATTAAGGTTGAATTTTGGAAGGTTGCATTTTTCTAGAAATTTTCCACCTCGTCCAGGTTGTCCAGTTGGTTGGAATATAGTTGTTCAGAGTATTTTCTTACATTCATATATATTTCTGTGGTGTCAGTTGTTACTTCATCTCTTTCATTTCTCATTTTGTTTGCATCCTCTTTCTTTGTTTCTTGAGAAGTATGGCTAAATGTTCATAAATCTCATTTATTTTTCCAAAGAACCTGCTCTTGGTTTTATTAATTTTTGTATTGTTTATTCTTTATACTCTCTATGTCTT
Source organism: Lasiurus cinereus (assembly GCA_011751065.1). Taxonomy (NCBI): domain Eukaryota; kingdom Metazoa; phylum Chordata; class Mammalia; order Chiroptera; family Vespertilionidae; genus Lasiurus; species Lasiurus cinereus. Next base: position 14,555,034 of record JAAGEH010000031.1, on the reverse strand, counting down.
TTATTTCTTTTTCAAAAATATATTTTATTGATTTTTTTACAGAGAAGAAGGGAAAGGGATAGAGAGTTAGAAACATTAATTAGAGAGAAGCATCAATCAGCTGCCTCCTGCACAACCCCTACTGGTGATGAGCCTGCAACCAAGGCACATGCCTTTGACTAGAATCAAACCTGGGACCCTTCAGTCCCCAGGCTGATGCTCTGTCCAGTGAGCCAAACCGGCTAGGGCTCTATGTCTTTTATTTCTGCTCTGATCTTTATTTCCTTCCTTCCATTTACTTTGGTCTATTCTTATTTTTCTTCTTCTAATTATTTTAGTTGTGGTGTCAGATAGTTTATTAGAGCTTTTGTTTATTGAGGTAGGCCTCTAATGCTATGATTTTTCCTCTCAGGACTGCTTTTGCTATGTCCCATAAGTTTGTTGTTGTTGTTGTTGTTGTTGTATGTTTATTGTCTACTGTTTCCAGAAATTTTTAAAATTTTTCCTTGATTTAATTGGTAACCCATTTATTATTTAATGCCATTTAGTCTCCATGTGTTTGAATGTTTTTTGAATGTTTTATTGTAATTGATTTTTAGTTTCATGCCATTGTGTTCTGAGAAGATGCTTGATATGATTTCAATCTTCTTTAACTTGTAGAGACTTGTTTTATGTCCTAACATGTGGTTTGTCTTTGAAAATATCCTATGTACACTTAGGAAAAATCCATATTCTGAATCTTTGTGGTAGAATGTTCTCTAAATGTAAATTAAATCCATTTGGTCTAGTTTGTCTCTTAAGGTCTCTGTTTCTTTGTCAATTTATTGTCTGGAAGATCAATCCAGTTATATCAGTAGGGTGGTAAAATTCCTTGCTAAGGTTGTATTACTGTCAATCTTCCCCTTAAATTCCTCCAAGAGATTTTTTTATATAAGTAGGTACTGCTATATTAAGTGCATATATGTTTACTAGTGCTATATCCTCCTCTTGTATTGATCCCTTTAGTATTTTATATTTTTATTCTTTGTCAATTTTTATGGCAATTGCTATGCTATGAAGTCTATTTTGTTAGATATAAGTATTTCTCCCCTTGTATGTTTTTGCTGCTGTTGTTGTTGTTGTTGTTGTTTGTTTCCTTTTGCATGGAAAAAATTATTTCCATCCATTCACTTTCAGTTTGTTTTAATCTTTTGTTCTGAGGTGGGAATCTTGTAGACAACAAAATAAATGGGTCATGTTTTCTTATCACTCAGTTACTCTGTGCCTTATAATTGGAGCACTAATCCATTACATTTAAGGTTGTTATTGATAGGCACTTACTTATTTATATATTTTTTTTTACCTATTTTCCTTTTTCTCAATTTCTTCATAAAACACTCCTTTTAACATACCTTGCAATGTTGGTTTGGTGGTAATGTATTCCTTTATCCTCTTTTTGTCTAGGAAGCTCTTTATTTCTCTTTCACTTTTAAATGATAACTTTCCTGAATATACTCTTGACTTCATGTCTTTGTTTATAATTATTTTAAACTAGAGGCCTAGTGCAAGAATTCATGCATGTTGAGGTCCCTCGGCCTGGCCAGCAATTGAGGCCTATTGGGGGACAGCCCATGTGGAGAAGTATCACAAGAGGTTGGCCAGCTGGGGGAACAGGCCCCAGGAGGTTGGCTGTGGGAGCACACTGATCACCAGGGGGAAGCTCCTGCATTGAGTGTTTGCCCCCTGTTGATCAGTGCATGTCATAGTGACTGGTTGACCAGCCATTCTGTTTGCTCTGGTCATTCAGTTGTAATGGTTACTTAGGCTTTTATGTATGTAAATACTTCAATGCCAATCCCATCTGTCCTGAAGTGCTTGTATTGAATCAGCTGACTTTCTAATGGGTACTCCTGTCTCTCTCTTGCTGTTTTTAAGATTATGTCCTTGTATTTAATGTTTGCAATTTTAATTATGATGTGTCTTGAAGTGAGTCCCTTTGGGTTCATATTGATTGGAACTCTCTGTGCTTCCTAAACTTATCTGACATTTTCTTCACAAGGATAGGGAATTTTTCTTTTATTCTTTATTTAAACAGGTACTCTATTCCTTGCTCACTTTCTCCTACTTCTGGAATCCCTATGATGCAATTGTTATTACATTTCATGTTTGCCCAAAATTTCCTTAAATTGTCCTCCTGATTTTTTTAATTCTTGTTCTTTTCATTTTTTTACTGCTCTAACTAGGTGTTTTTCCTACCTTGTCTTCCAAGTCACTAATTCAATATTCTACCTATTCAATCTGCCTTTTTATTCCTTCCATGTATTCTTGTTATCATATATGCTATTCTTCATTTCTATCTGATTCTTACTTATGGTCTCTATTTCTGGTATCAGGCTGTTGCAGTTCCCACTTCTTGAATTCTTGAAATTTTCACTAAGTTTTTTGAGAATTCTTATCATCATTGCTCTAAACTCTATGTCTGATAATTTGCTTGCTTCATGTTATTTAACTCTCTTTCTGTATTTTCCTTCTTTTCCTTTGTGTGGAGGTTGTTTCTTTGTCTATCCATTTTGCTGTCCCTTTGTATTTGTTTCTATATATTAGAGCAAATCTCTATGCTTCCCATACTTCAATGGGTAAACTTATGTAGGAAGTATTCTGTGGTGCTCAATGGTGCAGTCTCTAAGATCTCCTGAGCTGGGTGTTCTAGGAATGACCTTTATGTGTGTTATTTGGGCTCTTCTGTTGTGATTTGTCCTTGTGTGTTTTTGTTCCATTCAAGGGAAAAATCTCCTCTCAGACTGGCTAACTGTGAGACTCACTCTCAACCATATCCATATGAGCTATTGTGCAGTTGCCGGCAGAACAAAACAAAACAAAACAAAAACTTTTAAAAGACCCCTAAAACAACCACAGAAGCAACCACAAAAGAAGGGGTAATTAGGAAGGAGAAAAGATAACAGTAAAATAATGAAAGAAAGGAAAATAGAAGGATAAAGGAAGAAGAAAAGGGAGCATGAAATGGCAGAGATGAAAAAGAGTAAATAAGAATAAAAATAGGAAAAGGAAATGGTATGAAAGAAAAGAGGAATAAAATAGTTGTGCAAAAGAAAATAGAAGAGAAAGCAGATAGAAAAAATAAGAAAAAGTAAAATGAAGAAAAATAGTGTAAGAAAAAGGAAGGGAAAAATAGATCTACAGAAGAAAAAAGAGAGACTAAAATAATAACAAATCAATAAAGAAGAAAGATAAGGAAGATAAAGAAGTATTGTTCTCAGTAAATTTTAGTAGTTCCTGGGGGCTCCCTTTGGGTCTTGGTCATCTGATGATTGATACTGACTGTTCTGTCTGCCAATTCTGGTCTTCCTGGGAGGTATTTATGTGCTAACCATTGTCAGAAACTCCTTTGGCTCTCAGAAACTTGATTGAAGCTTCAAGTTATCCATCATTTGTGTCTTTTTTCACAGGATTTGGATGCACATGGGAGGGGCCAACCTACTCTCTAAGGCAGGTTTGTTAGTAGGACCAGGACCCATGATGTGTCAGTAAATTCTCCTGGTTCCCCAAGCTCCATCTCTGCCTGCCTTCACCTGCCAGCCAGCTATCAACCTTATTCTCTCAAATGGAGTCTGGAGTCTAGATCTCTGGGTCAACTCCCCTGAAGGAGAGGCAATGTTTAGATTTTAGGGAAGGTTATGGGTGTGTTTCCCTATCTCAGAGCTACTCCTCTGAAAGTGACACAGAATATTTCTCTTTCCTTGGCTGGGCAAAGATCCTTGTATACAGTCCCATGAGATTAGGTGGAAACCTGGAGTTTCTATTAGCCCCTCTGTGAGGGGGAAGCACCATTCAAGTTCCTGGGTTAGTGAGGCATTTAGCCCTGCCCCCATGCCAATAACTTGTGCTTCCTAAGACTGTTAAAACACCTAGGCTTTGCCACTGCTTCTGTCTCCTCTGTAAAGGTCAACATGCAGGATGTGGCAGGCAGGGCTTCTGAGGGTGGGACAGGTGTTTTTTTTCTTTTCCAGAGCTTGACTTCTGAAAGGGCCAGTGCCTCTCAGGGAAAATAGCAGTTTCATCTTGAGGGGTATGACCAGTTTCAGGTCTTCTGGCTCCCTGTTTTCCATGTCTCCCCCTAAAGCTTCTTACCCCAGCCTCTCCACAGGCACCTTCAGTCCACACTGCCCTCCCTCCACTGAAACCTCAGTTGAATAACTATAAACAAATATACTGTGCTCTGATTTATTAAACACACACCAAAAACAAAAACAGAAAAAAAAAACCCGAGACCGGTTTTGCTCAGTGGATAGAGCGTCGCCTGTGGACTGAAAGGTCCCAGGTTCAATTCCGGTTGGGGGCATGTACCTTGCTGTGGGCACATCTCCAGTGTGGGGCTTGCAGGAGGCGGCTGATCTATGCCTCTCTCTCATCGATGTTTCTGACTTTCTATCCTTCTCCCTTCCTCTCTGTAAAAAAATCAATAAAATATATATTTAAAAATAAACAAACAACAACACACAAACAAACCCAGGGGCTTAAACTCTGTCTGGCTCCAGACTCCCCAGAGGCCAGAAGCCCTGCTGCTTTTCATGGCTATATGTTATGTGGGTTTCTGGTCTCAGATGTAGTGCTCTGGGCTGTGGAGCCCAGCCTGGGTCCTTGACCTTGATCTTCTCTGAGAAATAACCTTCCTGTAGCCAAGAGTTTCCTCTTTACTCTCAGCCTGCCACCTAAGATAGTTGGGTCAGGCCCTCTCATGACATCATCCTTTCTATGTTTTCAAATGTTTTCTGTCCTTCCTCGATATACATATCTTTCTCAGTTAGACCTCAGTTGGTAATTCCAGGTAAACATTCCCAATTTAATTGGGTGTCCAGTTTTGCCCTGGAAAGGTCTGCATATTCGGTTGCCATCTTCTTCCTTCTCTCTCAAAAAAAATATATATATATATATATATATATATATATATATATATAACCTTTAACCTTGTTTTAAGATGTCTTCAGCATGCTGCTGGTCCAACCTTTGTTATTTTGAAGTGACACTGCTTGTTCATATGGCAGTTGCAGTGTTATGGTAAGGAAACAGAATATGAAATTAGCCACTTCACAGTAAAACATAGGAACTAACGAGCAATATTTCCCCATTCTCTTTCCTCTCCAGATTGCCTTTCCCCATAAAGAGAATACATCAAGTTGGTACTCTCTCCTACACCATAAACTAACACTTGCCACAGAAGTTGCTTTTCACTTAATAAAGTCACTTTCAGTCTTCTGTTGTGCAGATTTTCTTTCTTTTCTTTTCTGTATATTTTAGTTACTGAGAGTATATGCAGGGAGAATTCAAATACACGCATGCATTATATGCACACCCTTTAGGAATTAAATCTTTAAATGTACCCCAAATTATATCAGCCATTAGATTATTCATGCAAAAGAAGAGAAGTAGAGGCATGTCTCATCCAAAATGTTAAATAGTACCTAAATCATGTGATGTTCATTGTTGTGCTAAAGACTGAAATGAAATGTATTTTATGGAAGCAGGCATTACAGAGAAAATGTATGGAGGACACTTAAAAATTCAAAGTATGGTCCTATCTCAACTATATTTTTGACCAAGGTTAATTCCGTTTATCTTTTAACCTCATTTTACAACTCTATAAAATCCATGCTTTGAACAAAGTGATGGCTAAAGTTCCTTTTACCTCTGACAATTTTAGGATATTCTAAGGATAAGCTTTAAGCCAACAGTAAAGCAAAAGAGTAAATGAACTCTAACTCAAGGGGGTGCTGCAAAGCTATCCAATTTCCCCTTTTGACCCTCTATTTAACTCTTCCCTGTGACTATCCTCTTGAGACTAGATCCCTCTCACTTTCAAATATTCACTCACGCCCTCATTAAGTAATATGAATAATCACCATTTATTGAGTACTTACTAGTGCAGGCACTCTGCCAGACATTTTATATGAATTACCTCAGTTATCACAACAACCCCTTGAAATATATACCATTATTTGTTCCATTTTATCGAAACAGAAATGAGGCTCCAATATAGTTAATTCATCAAGGCCATACAGCTGATAAACATCAGTACTAAGATTAAAACTAAGTCTGTCTGGTTTCAAATTCAGAGCACTTTTCCTAAACTATGATGCTTCCCCATATATTTATCAAAAACTTATGTGCAAGAATGTAAAAGGCACTATGGAGAACAAAACAATGTACAAGATTTAGCAATGGCTTTTAAAGATTTTAACCAAGGTGGAAAAATATTTTTATTTGAGTTTCAGTAAAAAAAAAAATAGTATCTGGAATGTAAGCATTAAGTAAATTAAGTGTCAATAAATTGAAAAGTGAAATGTTAGAAGAATAAATCACCTAAGAAGGGAAAACAGAGCAATTAAGTTAAGAATTTGTTATGATATTATTTTTTATATACTTCTATTGATTTCAGAAAGAAAGGAGAGAGAGAGAGAGAGAGAGAGAGAGAGAGAGAGAGAGAGAGAGAGAGAGAAACATCAATGATGAAAGAAAATCATCCATTAGCTGCCTCCTGCACTCCTCCTACTGGGGATCCAGTCCACATCCTGGGCATGTGCCCTTGACCAGAATTGAAACCGGGACCATTCAGTTGCAGGCTGACACTTTATCCACTAAGCCAAACCAGCCTGGATTTTGATCATATGCCTAAGTCAAATATTCAAGCTCTACCATATATTGGTATACAAATGTGGGAAAATCCTATTTCCTTATTGAGTCTTGATTTTCCCACCTCTTAAGGATAATTATGGTCTATAGTTCCCTCTCACTGACATTCTGTGATTATGTAATATGAGGCCCTTTTGTTTACATCACCTGGAATTGAAGAATGGAGACTGAGGAGGATTTCAGGCAGTTATCTAATCCAGTTTGAGGGTAAGAATTCTTCTAAGGAAATGGGTATCTCCAGAAAATCAGTCCATATAGCTTACATAGTCCCTTTCCACAAAACAAAACAAAGCAAAACAAACAAACAAAAAACCTAATTGTGATAAGGAGGGAAAGGTGTCTACAGCATCTTTTAAAATAGAATACTTTTGTATCTGAGGAAAGTGTTTGGGAAAATAGTATGTGACAGAGAGGTAAAGACTGATTTACTCAGTGCTTCTGGTGCATCTGGTAACATGTATAGTCCAGCCAGAGTTAAAGTTGAATAGCACTAATTGCCAGGGATTCAAATTAGGCATATTCAACAGCATAAAACTCCAGCTATCCATCATCCTGTCCGGTCCTTCTTCACAGCAAATGGAGAGGAATGGTAAAGGCATGCTTCTCTGATTCAGTCTCCAATTTCATTAGAAAACAACCCCTCCTTCCTCCAGCATTTGGAATCCAATTTCAGGAATGAATAAACAAATAAACCCAGACCTGCTTCTCTAGGGTGCAATATAGTAACTCAATCACTTATTGACTAGAAGTTTAGCCTCCCTATAAAGAAAGAAAATGGTCTGGAACTACACTTATGTAAAGAGAATGCAATATTCACTCAGGGCAAACTTAGTAACTTCCAAGGCTTGCCATTGTAATGGGCAGATGAAGGCATTCAAGCATGTCAAAGGCCCGTGTTCTTTATCCTTTCTTTGAGTTCCTTCAGTACAAAAACCACAGCTAATCCACCTATAAATCCTGGCTTTTGTCTAGGAATCCAGTACTTTTAAAGTTATTATGTATAAACTTAAAGATGGGAGGCAGCCTAAAATTTAGTTCCCCAAGGTGGTCTTCAAACTTCCTAACTAATGGTCCCTTATGCCAGCATTACCCCATTTTTGTACCTTTTTTTTCAGTATCACACAGTACACTATTTCCTTTGTCTTATAGTTTCCCAGGTTCTCTCTAATTTCTATCATTTTTTCTTCTTTTCTGTCTGTGCCATAAGCCTGTCTGAACTCACTATGGCTGAGCTCTGCTGATAGCCACACAGAACTAAAAAAAAAAAGCACTGGATATTCGGGTGTGGTGTTCATAAACTTTATGAGATTAAATACCCTGCCATATTCATTTTCATTCTTCATCATATCTAAGGGTGGATGCTGAGAAGGTGGTCAATTAATTCTTTTTAAATGTAATAGAAGAATCACTCCTGTAGGCTTCCATTTATTTCTGGGAATAAGTTATTTTGGCTTTCAACAGCTGACAGCATTTGACATTAACAATGAGAACTCAAAATCTGGCCCACTTGAGAGACCACAGATTCTTAGTATTCCTATTCTATCAGTATTTAATGAGGCTTGTGAAAAGCCTCCAGAGGCTAATCAAAGTTGTCATTTTTAAGGCAGTGGACAAAGTAGTTGGGGGAACTTCTCTATAACAATGTTTGGCAACAATCATTCTTCTGTTTTACCCTCAGACATCTTACTTTTAGGAAATGATTCCAAATCATAAGCGAGATGTTAGCTCAGTTTTATTTCTGCTCTGTAGGATAGAGTTTTTAATACTTGAGCATTCTCATTCTTCTATTATAATGGGTCTTCACTGAGGCTATATAATCTACCTTGTATAAAAATTGTCATTATTGAGAAACTGATTCCAAATATAACAAATCAAAATGCTTAACTTTCTCAATTGGGAAAGCTATAGCTTCAGACAGATATAATTGTAAATGCCACTTCTCACCGAGAAGATTTTCAGCCACACTTGATTGTGCAAGTATTATAGCAAGTTTTTTCTTCCTTGCTGTCTTGAGGAAAAGAATTTTGCATAGAACTATCTCTTCATACTCAAGTATGAAGGTGCAACATCAACACATTTGTTCATTTAATTCACTTCCCAGTCAGGGAAACTTCTGTCACCTCTCAGAGAGAAAAGAGAAGTACTGGTTATAGGCCAAGCATATAAGACAGATCAAGTGGATTGATCCTTGAAATGCTGCTTCTCTATTACCACTTTTATTTTTTCATTACTTGATAAATATTTTACTGTTATATAGGCATTGGGATAAAGATATGCTGTAGATAAAGGGGGAGACTGAGAACTAAGTCAGCTAGGCCTTTATGAAGTCTGTTATGAACCTAAAAGGGAAATGAACACTTTCATAAATTCATCAATATTTATTTTAGATATTTATGATAATTTTATTTTATTTTTTTCAGGAAGATATGATGATCCCAACCTGACCTCTGGTAAACATCTTAGTTGAGCTTATTCAAGTACATACTGATTTTCTCTTTACTTATTTATCTTCATAGAATATGAACACAGGAATAAAAACTTATGAGTGTTGAAATTTCAAAATAAAAAGGTAAAACTAATATTTTTTATTGAGCTTTATACCAATTTGACAGTAAGTTTCCTACGGCAGGACATTATACATAGACAGAACAAGTGACATATGTGATGTGGACTCAAAAGCCCTAGAAAATTTTTTTCTCTATCTCTTGAGTTCCTACCACTACTTCCCCCTATTAACTTTTATTTAAAATATAACCATTAAGATCATATTTTTAAGCCTCAAAGTTTTGATTTATATTTAAAATATATGCATGCATACCTACTGAAACTTCCTAAGTTGTTTTCAGCAATTTATTCCTAAATGTGAATGAGGGATAAATACTTGGTATTGAATTTGATTCTGGGGAAAAGTATTTGGTGCCCAGCACCTGAAGAGGACTGCAAAAGGGGTTACATTAAAGGATGAGGGAAGTCGAAACCGGTTTGGCTCAGTGGATAGAGCTTCGGTCTGCGGACTGAAAGGTCCCAGGTTCAATTCCAGTCAAGGGCATGTACCTTGGTTGTGGGCACATCCCCAGTAGGGAGCGTGCAAGAGGCAGCTGATCGATGTCTCTCTCTCATCGATGTTTCTAACTCTCTGTCTCCCTTCCTCTCTGTAAAAAATCAATAAAATATAAAAAATTCATTATAAAAAAAAGGATGAGGGAACAAGTGCATACACACATGACAAATGCCTTTGTTTCTCAATTTTGTCTAGATTTGACTATATATATATTTTTAAATTAAATCTTTATTATTCAGATTATTACATTTGTTTCTCTTTTTTCCCCTCCATAGCACCCCTCCACCCAGCTCCCACCCCTCCCTCTGCCCTTAGCTCCCTCCCATTGATCTCATCCATAGGTGTATGATTTTTGTCCAGTCTCTCCCTGTACACCCCTCACCTCTTCCCCCCTGAGAATTATCAGTCCACTCCCTTTCTGTGCTCCTGATTCTATTATATTCACCAGTTTATTCTGTTGATCAAATTTTTCATTCACTTAATTTTTAGATTCACTTGTTGATAGATATGTATTTCTTGTTCATAATTTTTTGGCTTTTACCTTTTTCTTCTTCCTCTTCTAAAAGAGTACCTTTCAGCATTTCATATAATACTGGTTTGGAGTTGATGAACTCCTTTAGCTTTTTCTTATCTGTGAAGCTCTTTATCTGCCCTTCAATTCTGAATGTTAGCTTTGCTGGATAGATTATTCTTGGTTGTAGGTTCTTGCTATTCATCACGTTGAATATTTCTTGCCACTCCCGTCTGGCCTGCATCGTTTCTGTTGAGAAATCAGCTGACAGTCGTATGGGTGCTCCCTTGTAGGTAATGAACTGTTTTTCTCTTGCTGCTTTTAATATTCTCTCTTTCTCTTTTGCTCTTGGCATTTTAATTATGATGTGTCTTGGTGTAGTCCTCTTTGGATTCCTTTTCTTTGGGGTTCTGTGTGCTTCCTGGACTTGTAAGTCTATTTCTTTTACCAGATGGGGAAGTTTTCAGTCATTATTTCTTTAAACAGGTTTTCAGTATCTTGCTGTCTCTCTTCTTCTGGCACCCCCACAATTCTGATGTTGGTACGCTGAAAGCTGTCCCAGAGTCTCCTTACATTATGTTCACATTTTTGGATTCTTTTCTCTTCTTGCTTTTCCAGTTGAATGTTGTCTGCTTCTTTATATTTCAAATTTTTTACTTGATTCTTGCCTTTCTCTAGTCTGCTGTTAGGACTCTGTATAATATTTTTTATTTCAGTCAGTGTATATTTAATTTCTATTTGATCCTTTATCATCTTTAGTAGGACCTTTTCCATCTCTAGTTGGGTCTTTTGTATCGCTAGTTGGTCCTTTTTCATCTCCTCTTGGGTCTCACTAAATTTATCAAATTTTTCTAGCATATTCTTGAAAAACCTTATAAGCGTGGTTTTGAACTCTATATCCAGTCGTTTTTTTTTCTCCATTTCTTTTGTTTGTGATCCCTTCCCTTGTTTCAGCATTTTCACTATGCAGGGGAAACTTCTGTGTTGGATTCAGCCTTATGATACCAGATGCAAAACCGAAGAAGCCTCTGTTGAGCTTGGGAGGGGTGGAGTTTCAGGGCTTAAGGGACTGCCTTGCCTTCCAGTCGGCCCCACCCTCCTTGGCCCCTGAGTCTCACGTGACTGGGTAATCCCTGGAGAGGTCCTTGTGCACACGCGCACCCGCAGTGCCTCTAACCGCTGCCTTTCCAGCTCCCCTGAGCACTAGGACCACAGGAGGCACGAGTCTAGGTCCCCAGGGTTTCGCCCAAAAGAGGGGCTTAGTGGAGTCAGAAGTGGCACAGTTCGGAGGGTCTGTCTCCCTCCCACTCGCGAAAGCCAGCAGCACAATCAGCAATCTGTCCTGTGCGCAGCACCTTCCGTGTGCGAGACCAGACCTGATCTTCTGCGACTCCCCTAAATTTCCGTGCACCTCTCCCTTTTCACAGTCCAAACTCCCACCGTATGAGTTTCGCTGGATCTGGGGTTTAGTGTCGTAAAATAAGGGGTTCAATGCCGTTGGGAGTCTCCGTTTCCCTCCCACCAGAGAAAGCCAGCCAGGTACTCCGGCACCTACTCTCTCAGCGCGCGTCTCAGTACCTCGACTTTTTGCAGCTCCTCTGGGTCTCTGTGAGCCCCTCTCTTTCCCTCTAGCTGTAGAACTTCCACTCAGCCAGCTTTCCTGTGCTTCTGGATGATGTCCGTTCTGTCTTTTAGTTGTAGTTTTGAAATTGTTGTGCGAGGCAGCAGTGTAGGTGCTTACCTATGCCGCCATCTTGGATTCCTCCCTAGATTTGACTATATTAATGCTCCCAATGACAGTAGGTTTTGCCAAAACCGATTTGGCTCAGTGGATAGAGTGTCGGCCTGCCGACTGAAAGGTCCTAGGTTCAATTCTGGTCAAGGGCATGTATCTTGTTTGTGGGCACATCCCCAGAAGGGTGCGCAGGAGGCAGCTGATCAATGTCTCTCTCTCTCTCATCAGTGTTTCTAACTCTCTATCCCTCTCCTTTCCTTTCTGTAAAAAATCAATAAAATACATTTTTTAAAAAATAAAGTAGTCTTCACTCATTCATTCATCTTTTAGGGTTCTGCGTGACAGCTCAGGACAAACATCATGGAGCTAAACTGAGCTCTTTTTAGGATTGACAGTATGTCTTCTACTTCTCTTATATGTCTTTCAGTGCCTAAGGATGTGTATACCAAAATAAATAAATGAATAATATTGACTGACTTTCTTAGTTCAAGAAGAGAGCATAAATGATACTATTTAAAAGGAGTAAGAGAAAAGAAATATAAGATTCCCCTCCTTATAATCAGACCTGCAATTTCTCCCATTAACTCCAAGGTTAAGCCCCTACCCACTTACCCCCAGTCAACACAATCCATAAGTAAATAGTTAACTTTGAGTGACCAAACAAAGGAAAGCTAGAATATATTCAAAGGTAGAAGGAAAATATTACAATTAAATTTCTAATTTTCTTTCACTACTGCTTCCTTTAAAAGTGAACCAAAGAGAGGGAGAGAAATAAAAATGCCAAAAGGGGTCAGTAGGATTATTTCATTTATATGAATTCAACAAAAGCATATTGAGACACCACACAGTAAGATAAGAAATATATAGTTCTTGTGCTCACATTCTAATACAGTAGTTGGGAAAGGTTAACAGCAGGTTTCAACCATATACATAAATAGTCCTAACAGAAATTAGAATTAGAAAAACTCGATAAAAGAGACATAATTCAATTGCTATGAGTTCCAAATAAATATATGGTAATAGTATTAGTGGTAGTAGAATTAACAACACTGATAGTAACAATAACTACTTGCATCTATTGAAATAATTATACTTGAGATTCTGTGCAAAGCGCTTTTTCCCTTTGCCCTCAGCCCCAAGAGGCTCCCTCACAAAACATTTGTATAATAATTAATTTCTCATTTAGTCCCTCATAGTAACTTGATCAATTAGGGACAATGATTATATTTGTGATTTGAATGAAGAAATTGAAGCTGAGAGATAAAAATAAATTCCACATGATCACGCAGCTCGAAATTATTAAACCTAGAATTATTATTCTAGAACTTAAGTTTATAGAAAACATTTTACAGAGGAGGTAATATTTAAGATGGTCTTTGAATAATGGGTTGGATTTTATTTAACTAAGCCAATACAAACTAAACTGTGGCAGTTGGAAAGCATTTGCAGCATGTGTAGAGGATTGCAAATGGTACAATTTAGGTACAGAAAAGCCAAATCTGTGACAAAAAGAGCTAAGTTCCAATGAAAACCAGTTTGTAAGAAAAGATGATGAGTGTCGTTATGGATTTGCAATAATCTTGCTCCAAAATTCAAGACACATCTTCTCATCTTCATGCAGGGAGAGATTGATAAAGAAAAAAAAAAAGTCAAGAACAGAATCATAGGACACAATTACAATGATGAGGTAAGAGGAGGAAGAGCCATCAGCATTTAGGATGGAAACAAAGATTTGTAAGAGGAAAACCAGAAGTTTTCAGTGTGATGGATGCCATGGAAGGTAATGGTGCCAGAAGAAGGCCTTTAGTTCCCAGTGTCAAATGCTTTAAAAATTGAGAAAACTGGGACTTATGGCAGGCTAAATTGCTACCACTTGTTAATAACTTTGTATGCTTCAGATACTGTGCTAAGTACTTTACAGGATTTGTTCCATTTAATCCTCAGAACTGCTTGTAAGAGATAGGGACCATTATTTTCTCCAGTTTTCAAAATGAGGAAACTAAAGTTTAGAAAGATTAAAAACTTGATCAAGGTTTCATTGCTACTTAGGAGACTGGACTTAAACCTAAATCTGTTTAACTCTGAAACTCATGTTCTTAATCTCTATGATGTACTGCCATTGAATTTATGGTCACCTTTGATAGAGAGGTTTTGGCAGAGTAATAAGGATAGGGGTCAAATAGCAAAGATTGATTGGAAAGGAGAGAACAGATGTGAGAATGATTGTGGAATGAGTGGGTAGTAAAAGTGGAGAGTATAGGTATCAACTTAATCTGTCTCAAGTCTGGAAGTGTTGGCAAAGGAAGATAAACAGTGCAGGAGGGTATTTTGAAGGGATAGAATGATCAAGAAAAATTTCTTTAATGATAGAGAAAGCCAGTAGAAAGTGAAAGAGAGGGCATAATTTATGGAACAGGAATGTGGAAGGGAAAGGAAGGGTAAGATTTAGAAGACAATGACGAAGTTTAATTTAGTATGAAGAGAGAACCTTATTAGGTAACCCATTTTCTTAACTTTTTCTGATTCTATCAAAATGTGACTTTTCTATATCTATTAGCACCTTACTTGGCTAAGCTAAATTACTTATTGATTATCATTGGTGTATATTATCTGAACCTTTATTCATATAAATATAATCAAAATGGGAAGTTAATATAAAATACTAAAGCAATTAATTAGGAATTGAAAGTAATGAATAAATTAGAGATACCAAGATGTTAGATAATAATATAATATGTTAACTCTGTAATAGTTGAATTTTTGTATAAATGTTGGAAACAAAAGAAATTTACACTCCCCCCCCACAGGTGACCCCTCAGATAGAAAATATGTTAGAGTGACCCTGGCATTCATTTAGCATTTATTGGAAGTCTATATGTGCTGGACTCTATGATAGGTATTAGAGATACAGAAATTAAAAGAGTTTACATTTTCAAATTCTCAAAACCTAATGGAGGAGGCAGAGAATTCAACACAGTATAACATAGCATGATGAATGTTGTAATAGAGGCAAAAACCATGAATCACTGGAATACGAGATAAAGAGTCAGGGGTAGCATGCAGGGAGACTTCCCAAAGGAGGTGATATTTGAGATGAGTTTTGACCTTGTACTGTTGCTTTTATAGGGACTTTTAGAAAGGGCCAGGCATTCCCCTAAAATATCATGTTACAGGCAACAGCTGCAACTCACTTCTCTGGCTTCAGCTTCAATATCTGACATCAAGGTCACTGAGCTAAAAGTTTAAGGGGACTGGTATAGAAAATGACTCTAAATCTAACTTCTGGACTATTGAATAGTAGGAGCAAATGAAGGCTATAAGTTCCAAATTATAATCTAAATGAGTAGATTTCCATTTTCCAGGGTTGGGATAAAGAGAAAGCAGAAAGGAAAAGTGGTTAAGGGTGGAAGATGGAAGGAAGAAATAGTTACCTTGATGCTATATCTTTTAGCCTATTGGGAAGAGAACTTTCTCTCTGCATATACTAGTATACCATTGGTCTTGTTTCTCTTTTTATGTTTGCAACTTTCCAACATGAAAAGGGATGGTATGTATATCTCACCTTAGTGCAGACATTTGGAAAGGTAAAACAACCAAGCTCTATTTCTCCTTCCCTTGAAATTAGAGATTGATTGTAGGTCAGTTTTTATTTTATCTGAACCACCTGGCCCATCTGAAATAGTCACTCTAGGAAACTGAAAATTAAACTTAAATTTTATATAAAGGAAATACTGAAATAACTCTCTTAGTCTGCTCAGACACTATTGCATCCCTCTGTCTAGGCATTATGCACAGCCTCCAAACAAATTGAATGAGAATTGCCTATTCTTAATATTAAATTATGTGGCATTGCACCCTATGTATATTAATTTGAAGATTCAAAAATACTATAGAAATGACTCAGTTTGAATTGTTGGCCTTATAAATTTGCCTATTATTTTCCCTTTCTTAACAAGGAGAGATGACAATAAATTGAGGTAGGAGACTATGGTTAGACATAAAGAAGAACATTAGGCAAATAAAATACTGGGCTTAGCAATATTGGAAGACATTATGAATTTTGTACTCCTGAAGATTCCTTTTTTTATGTTTTAATTGTTTATTTGATGTTTTTCTTGCTATTCCGGCAAAGGATTTTTAATAAAAGAAACAATTGCTTTCTAAAGACAATTTTAAATGGGAAAAACACACCATATATCCTGGATGGTGTGTCAGTCTGGAGGGGGTATGAAAAGTTTCATCCTGCAAATTCTAGGATTCTATTTTGTGCACATCAGCTGACCGACCTATGGATTCATCAGCCCTGCAACACTGAAAATTTTCTCATATCTGGGAAGATTTCCTGCTTTAGAAGTCCCTTTAATGGTGCAAAAGAAGCATAACTATAATCAACACAAACAAAAATGAACCAATGCTTCAGATAAGGCTTTTCAAATGAAAATAATGCAATATAATTTTAAATAATTAAAACTGTTGGAGGAAATTGAATTGCAATTGAGTTAAATCTTATTAAAGAATGTAAGATTTCCATTTTTAGTGGTGGGGATTTTGTTCACTGTGGATACAGAACCACATATGGTGCCAAGTGGACTTTCTTTTGAAAAGAACAGAGCTTTTTTATTCATATCCTGGGAATTCCCTGATTTGACGTTGACTTTAATGTTGACCTGGCTTATATTTTTCTCTTATTCTTTGTTCATAAACATCTGGAAATGGTGCCTCATGGAGAAATTATAGAGAAAAAAAATACATTAATGATAAAATTAAATCTGAATTATCTCATAGAATAATCTAGCCATAGAGGGAATTTAAGTACAAACATGTTCTGTTTGGGGAGGTTTATTTCTGTTCCTGTTTTTTTTTTTTAAATAAGTTTTCCCAGTTAGTATTAAGTTGTATCCAGTTTAGTATTATATACTAGTATCCAGTATGAATTTTGTCAGATGTGTTTAGGAGAAAGGTGAGTATTTCTTTCAAATTTAAAATAATTTTTAATATCTCCATGTTATATCAATTTATAATTTTTAAACACTTCGGTCTCAAATTGATCTTATATCATAATTATAACCTTTAAATCCTCAAATAAAAGCCATTAGGAACTTACTGCATTGCATGGGAGACAACCTACTCTCCATTGGGCATTTTCCATCCACAGTCAAGTTAAATCCTTGCTCTTGTAAAATTCAGCACAAAGAAGATGTGCACATTTGTGCAGCACTCAGAAAGTTACCATTAAGATGATGCAGCAGTATTTGCAATAGTTAAGATCTGGAAACAGGCCAAATGCCCATCCGTAGATGAGTGAATAAAAAAGCTGTGGTACATTTACACCATGGAATACTATGCAGCAGTAAAAAAGAAGGAAATCTTACCCTTTGAAACAGCGTGGAGGGAACTGGAAACTGTTATGCTAATAAGCCAGTCAGAGAAAGAGGAGTATTATGTGACCTCTCTTATATGTGGAGTCTAATGAACAAAATAACTGATGAACAAAATAGATCCAGAGACACAAAAGCATGGGACAAACTGACAAATCTCAGAGGAAATGGGGAAAGGGGAATATAAAGAAAGTAACCAAAGAATTTATATGCATACATACATAATCCATGGACACAAAGAATGGTTGAGTGAAGGCCTTGGAAGGTGAGAATGGGGTACAGGAGGTAAATGGGGGGGGAGGGGACATCTGTACAATAAATACATATTAAAAATAAAATAAACACAATTGAAAATAAGATATTGAGAAATTATAAAAGGGTAACAGGAGATCTAAAATCTATCTGAAAGCAGAGGAGCTCTGTGCTTGGACTTAAAGATAATAACTTAAAGAACAAGAGAGCCTTAAAAATATGAACTCTTGTAGAAAACTAGATTTAATTTAATCCCAAAACAACATTTTTAAATTTATAATGTACTTGACCTCACATCAGTATTATCACTCAACTTCATTGTAGAATAACCATCCAGTCCCAACACACTTTTTTACTTTTTTTTCTTTTTTTTATTGTGTTACATGTATACAAATCTCCCCATTGCCCCCCCCCCCGGCCCTCCCAGGCATACCCCAACCCCCAGTGTCTATTTTCATTGGATATGCTCATATGTATGCATGCAAGTCCTTTGATTGATCTCTTATCTACCCCAACTCTCCTTAATCTTTCTGCTATAATTTGACAGGCTGTTTGATGCTTTACTGCCTCTGTATCTATCCCTTTGTTCATCAGTGTACAATGTTCATTATTATCCACAAATAAGTGAGATCATGTGATGCTTCCCCTTCATTGACTGGCTTATTTCACTAAGCATAAGGCTCTCCAGTTCCATTCAGGTTGCTGCAAATGGTAAGAATCCCTTCTTTTTAATGGCAGCATAGAATTTCATTGTGTAGATGTACCAATTTTCCCAACACAATTTATTGAAGAGGCTGTCATGGATCCATTGTATGTTCATGAATCCTTGGTCAAATATTAATTGAGCATAGTGTTTTGGGTGGATATCTTGGTTCTCTATTCTATTCCATTGGTCTATATGTCTGTTCTTGTGCCAGTACCAGGCTGTTTTGAGAACACCTGCTTTGAAATATAGCTTGAAATCTGGTATTGAAATCCCACCTACTTTATTCTTCCTTCTCAGAATTGCTGTGGCTATTAGTGGTCTTTTTTTTTGTACCAGATGAATCTATGAAGAATTCTTTCTAGGTCTGTTAAATATATCGTTGGTATTTTAATGGGTAGTGCATTGAATCCATAGATTGCTTTGGGTAGGATGGACATTTTAATGATGTTGATTCTCCCAATCCATGAGCATGGTATGCTCTTCCACCTGTTAACATATTCCTCTATCTCATTTTTCAGTGTCCTGTAGTTTTCTACATATAGGTTTTTATCTCTTTAGTTAGGTTTATTCCTAGGTATCTTAATTTTTTTGGTGTGATGGTAAATGGGATTGCTTTTTGAGTCTCCCTTTCTGTAATTTCACTATTAGTGTATAGAAATGCCACAGATTTCTTGGCATTAATTTTGTATCCTGCTACATTGCCAAATTCATTTATTAAGTCAATTAGTTTTGGGATGGAGTCCTTTGGGTTTTTATGTACAGTATCATGTCATATGCAAATAAGGACAGCTTTACTTCTTCTTTGCCTATTTGGATGCTTTTTATTTCTTCTTCTTGTCTAATTGCAATGGCTAATATTTCCAGTACTATGTCGAACAAGAGATGTGAGAGTGGGCATCCCTGTCTTGTTCCTGTTCTTAGGGGAAATGGTTTTAGTTTTTGCCCATTGAGTATGATGTTAGCTGTGGGTTTATCATCTATGGCGTTTATGATGTTGAGGTATGATCCTTCTATTCCCACTTTACTAAGTGTTTTTATCAAGAAAGGGTGTTGGATTTTGTCAAATGCTTTTTCTGCATCAATTGATATGACTATGTGATTTTTATCTGTCAAATTGTTTATGTGAGGTATCACGTTTATTGATTTGCGGATATTGTACCATCCCTGCATTCCTGAGATGAATCCTGCTTGGTCATGGTGTATGATCTTTCTGATGTACTGCTGGATCCGATTTGCTAGAATTTTCTTGAGGATTTTGGCATCTATGTTCATGAGAGATATTGGCCTATAATCCTCTTTCATTGTGTTGTCTTTATAATTTTGGTATTAGGGTGTTGCTGGCTTCATAGAAGTTGTTTGGAAGTGTTCCTTCTTCAATATTTTCGAATAGTCTGAGGAGGATAGGTTTTAATTCTTCCTTCAATGTTTGGTAAAACTCCTGTGTAGCCATCCAGTCCCAGGCTTTTGTTTGCTGGAAGCTTTTTGATGACTGCTTCAATTTCTTCCTTAGTTATTGGACTATTGAGCTGTTTAGATTCTTCCTGATTGAGTTTTGGAAGGTTATATTTTTCTAGGAGTATGTCCATTTCTTGAAGGTTGTCCAATTTGTTGGAATAGAGTTGTTCAGAATATGTTTTAACAATCCTTTGTTTTCCATGAGGTCTGTTGTTATTTCTCCTCTTTCATTTCTTATTGTGTTTATTTGGGTCTTCTATCTCTGCTTTTTGGTGAGCCTGGCTAGAGGTCCATCAATCTTCTTTATCCTTTCAAAGAACCAGCTCTTAGTTTTGTTCATCTTTTGTATTGTTTCTTTGGTCTCCATGTTGTTTATCTCCACTCTGATCTTTACTATTTCCTTCCTTATGCTTACACTGAGCTTTTCTTGTTGTTCTCTTTCTAGCTCTTTGAGTTGTAAGGTTAGGAAATTTATTACCATTGTTTCCTGTTTTTTTGTTTTGTTTTGTTTTGTTTTTGCTGTAGGCTTGTAGAGCTATGAACTTCCCTCTCAAGACTGCTTTCACTGTGTCCCATAAATTTCGTATTGTTTGGTTGTCATTGTCATTTGTTGCCATGATGTTTTTTATTTCTTCCTTGATATCTTTGGTTACCTTAGTCATTATTTAATAGCATGCTATTGCTGAAACCGGTTTGGCTCAGAGGATAGAGCATCGGCCTGCGGACTGAAAGGTCCCAGGTTCGATTCTGTTCAAGGGCATGTATCCTCGTTGCGGGAATATCCCCAGTAGGGGGCGTGCAGGAGGCAGCTGATTGATGTCTCTCTCTCATCGATGTTTCTAACTCTCTATCTTTCTCCTTTCCTCTCTGTAAAAAATCAATAAAATACATTTAAAAAATAGCATGTTCTTTAGTTGCCATGTGTTTGATTTCTTTCTATTGTTTTTATTGTAGTTGATTTCCAGTTTTATGCCACTGTGGTCTGAGAAAATGCTTGATATGATTTCTATCTTCTTGAATTAAAGGTACTTTTCTTATGACCCAACATATGACCTAACTTTGAAAATGACCCATGTGCACTAGAGAAGAATGTATATTCAGTGGTTTTGGGGTGAAATGTTCTGAAGATGCCAATTAATTCCATCTGGTCTAGTGAGTCATTTAGGATTAATGTTTCTTTGCTGATGTTTTTGTTTACAGGATTTGTCCAATGGTGACAGTGAGGTATTAAAGTCTGCTATTATGATTGTATTGTTGTCAATCTCTCCCTTAATATCCTCCAGGAATTTCTTTTACGTATTTAGTTGCTCCTATATTGGGTGTGTATATGTTTACCAGAGATATTTCTTCTTCTTGGATCGTTCCTTTTAGTATTATGAAGTGGCCTTCTTATCTCTTATTATACCCTTCACTTTGAGATCTAATTTGTCAGATATAAGTATTGCAACCCCAGCTTTTTTTTCATTTCCATTTACCGGAAATAGCATCTTCCATCCCTTCACCCTCAATCTGTGTGCATCTCTTTTTCTGAGGTTGTTTTCTTGTAGACAGCATATATATGGATCATGTTTTCTTATCCAATTGGTTACCCTAGACTTTTGATTGGAGCATTTAATCTGTTTACATTTAAAGTTATTATTGATAGGTACTTTTCTGTTGGCATTTTTATTCTTTACCCCCGAGTACCTTCTTTGCTTCCTATTTCTTTTTATTACAGCAGACCCTTTAACATTTCTTGCATTGCTGGTTTGGTGGTCATATATTCCCTTAGTCTTTTTTTGTCTGTGAAGCTTCTGATTTCACCTTCAATTTTGATTGAAAGCCTTGCTGGGTACAGTATTCTTGGATTCAGACCCTTCCTTTGCATGACTTTGTATATTTCATTCCATTCTCTTCTGGCCTGATGAGTTTTTGGTGAGAAATCAGTTGCTAGTCTTATGAAGGTTCTTTTGTAGGTAACATTCTGTTTCTCTCGGGCCGCTTTTAAGATTCTTACTTTGTCTTAGGTGTTTGCCAATTTAATTATAATGTGCTTTGGTGTTGGTTTGTTGGGGTTCATTTTGCTTGGGACTCTGTGAGCTTCTTGGATTTGTGTGGGTTTTTTCTTTCCTATATTGGGGAAGTTTTCTGTCATTATTTCTTCAAACAGGTTTTCTAAACCTTACTCAGTTTCCACTCTTTCTGGTACCCCAATTATGTGGATGTTGTTTTGTTTCATATTATCCCAAAGTTTCCTTAAGCTTTCCTCTTGCTTTTTAATTTTTTTTTTCTAGAAGCTGCTGTACTTGGGTATTTTTTCTACTGTGTCTTCTAGCTCACTGATGTGCTCCTCTGCTTCTTCTCGTCTACCTTTGATGCTTTCTATTGAGTTCTTTATAGCAGTGATGTCATTTTACATTTCTTCTTGATTATTCTTCATTTCTTCTTGCTTCTTCTCCATTTCCTCTTGGGTCTTACTCACATTGTCGATTTTGTCTTCCATTCTTTTCATCCACCTTATGATCATTTCTCTGAACTCTTTCTCTGGCAGGCTTATTTCTGCTTCTATTTTGTTTACATACTTTTCTGGTGATACCTGCCTTTCTGT
This sequence comes from Lasiurus cinereus, assembly GCA_011751065.1. Taxonomy (NCBI): domain Eukaryota; kingdom Metazoa; phylum Chordata; class Mammalia; order Chiroptera; family Vespertilionidae; genus Lasiurus; species Lasiurus cinereus. The sequence continues at coordinate 14,532,683 of JAAGEH010000031.1, read as the reverse complement.
TGTATGAGGGCTGTTTCTTCTTCTGCCCAAGGTCTTTTTACTCTGGGTGTCTGGTTATGTAGTTCTCTCTCCTATGTTGATTCAAACACACAAACTGCAACATGACCAGGTACAACACACAAGGCACTGGACAGAAATGTATTCATGATGTTAATAATTACAAATAAGGTGACTACCTATGAAAGACAAATTAGGGGTAAGTAGATAAAGAAGAAGAGGAAAATGAGGAAAAAAGAAAAAAATGAGGTTGCAAAATCAAATTGGGAGAGGAAGAAAAATAAATTATTAAATGAACAAAAATTTAAATAAAATAAAATAAATAAATAAAAAGGAGAAGAAGAAAAGAAAGAGCAAAAAGTCAGAGAGAAAGGAAAGAGGATATGATAGAAAAGAAGAACAAAACATAGATGTGAGGAGAAAACTCCAATAGAACAGTCACTAATCCCAACAAATGCTGGCAACCAGTACCTGGAGATTAATACAAACTAGAAATAACAACTGATATCGAGGGAGGCGAGGGAAAAGAGAGGTAAAAAAAACAAACCAAAACAAAGCAAACAAAAAGCAAAATAAAACAAGTAGAAGAAGCTAAAACAATCTCACAAAAAAGTACAAAAAATCGATATAATCACAGTTCAGTCAAACAGCAACAAAAGGACCTAGAGGAAAACAACTTTTTGGATAGTGAAGACACGAAGAGAGAGGTTTGTATGGACTTGGAGTAGGGGATTTGAAATTAGATATATGAGTGGGGTGAAATTTTAACCAGGTAAAAGAAAGAATAGGGAGAATCTAAAGTTGGAAAAGGAAAAGAGAAACAAGACAATAAAATGGGGAAAATTAGGAGGAGAGTGTTGGCATAAAGGTAGAGTTGAGATAGAGTAAAATTATGCTAAAGGAAAGATGAAAATAGAATGTAGAACTCTAATCCCAAAGTAAAATAAAGAGAAAACAAACTTACACTTGTCCTTTTTTTTTCCCAAAAACGTAAAATTGTAGTAGTAATAATACTAGTTGAATACAGAAATGTAATAATTAAAAAGTTAAAATCAATTGAGGAGGAAAGAAAAAAAATAGTTTTTAATTAAAATATGCAAAAATGAAAAATAAAAAAATGATAAAAAAATAATTTTTTAAAATAGAAGAAAAATAAAACAGGAAAAAAAAATAGAATGGTCATTCACTTCGACTATTGTTCTGCTTGGCACTCCTGTTTCCTAGTCAGGAGAGTATTGCAGTTCCCTGTGTCCCACTCTGAGTTGTGTTTTAATCTCTTTATTCTTTTGTGGTTATGCAAGAGTCAATTTGTGCATCATCCACTGGGTGGCAGTGCTTCAGAATTGACCTCTGAGACTAAGCACAGGACCTCTCTAGGCTTTGCTCAGATCTTGCTACTCTGTGGTTCTCAAAACCGGTTTGTGGGGATTTTACAGCTGGGACACTGTAATAACTCCCAGGCTGTCCTTCTGCCTCAGATCAAAATGAGTTGTTTTCTAGAGCTCCCCTCTGTCAACAGCTCCAAAAGTCTGCTTCCACACTTAAGGATCACACCCAGCCCCACATCCGTGGAATTCTCCAGAAATAGCTTTCCCGCAACCCAACAGTGTGCCTGTCTCTGTTCTGTGAGACAGGAGACCTCACCTTATCCCAGGCGAAATCTTACCTTTCCGTGTGCCCTATGGAGCTCCTCTGAGTCCGTGTGTCTGTGAAGATTAGAGAGTGATGTTCTGGGTCCCTGGCTGTTCCGTAAGTGCTTCAGCTGCAGCTTTCATACCGCTGCAGACATCCACCTCCCTCTGCAAGATGGTGTGGTCTCTGCACTTGCGCTGGTGGCTCCAGCATACAAATCCCTGTGCCAATGGGGCTGCCCGGTCAGGGAAGCCCCATCCAGGCGTCCCCAACCTTCTCCTGGAAGATAACTGACTCTTAACTTTCCAACAAACACTCCCAGTGCGACTCTCAGCTGCTATCTCTCCCTCTGCCCAGCGACAAAGCTCCAGAGGTGTCCATCTATTCTGCCTCCATTTTTCGCAATTCCCAGCACACTTTTTTATTACCACAATCTTATTCTCATCTACTCCATGAACCTTTCCCTCTGATCCAAAACAAGAAAAAAGAAAGACAGAAAAAAGGGAGGAAAAATAACCCCACAGAAAAAGGTCACAAGTTTAAAAATTCAAGACATGAAGCTTATTGAAAGAAGTGTCATGTGTGGTTTTCATATGGAGTCATTGGATATTCATTACAGTCAGTCAAGTCAAGTCAAGTCAAACTTGGAGTCTGCCCTTTACCATCATTTACATCTGCTAGAACTAAAAAAGGGCATCTGTGAAAACCACAGCCATGTCTATCTATCCATATCTATCATGTTTTACATCTGTCTGAAGACCATATAAATTACTTTAAGTAGTTTTTACTGTTGATATAACTTATATCTAAGTTCATTCAGGTTTATGTTGCAGATTTTAATTAGAGCCAAGAATTCACTTGAAAAAAGTGAATTTTCAGAAAACTTTTAGTGGCTTAATTTCTCAGGAATGCCTAGCAACAACAGGGACTAGTCAAGGACTAACTGTGAGACCTGTGAGACACCTCATCCAGGAAGCCCCAGCCCTATACCAGCCACAACAGGAATCATCTTGCTATTTCAGCCTATTTTCTCTTACACTATAACTGAAAATAATGCTGGAACAGACTCAAAACACCCATATCCATTGAGTCCCAGTTACAAGAGGATCATATACGCTAGACTATTTTGTTTTGAAATTAAACTGCTGTTAGTGTTTGCTTACATTGTGCACAGATGTGACCCAAAAGATTGAGATGGACTAACAAGCTATTTGCCTAAAGGCTACACACCATTTCAAATGTTCAAAACAAATAATGTAAGGTTTGGATATTACAGTATGTTCAGCCTTTTTAGTAAAAACATTAATAGCCAAATACATTTTGCCATTTGTGTCACCCCCTCCTTAAACCCAGATTCATGTGCTTCCCAACTAATCTGTTAATGGCTGGAACTGATTGACAGGTACAACAATGCCAGGGTAGTGCTGTGGGAGTCCTGATTGGTTAGTTCTTTATAAATGGAATAGATGGCTGAGTAAATAGAATATTGAAAATAGGTGGTGAACTCATTAAAATTAAACAAATTAGGTAGGCTGCAGGTTTAAATACTTAAAATTGCAGAACCAAAGAGTAGCATGTCCTATGAGGGTATGAGGCCATTAGGAAATAGATTTTGTGAGTGGATATACATATCTAGCCAACAAACCCTTAATTTGCACTTGAAAGCTTTTTTGCTGGTTAGAATGTGAGATACAACTATTTATTTTAAAATAAATTATTGAGTCCCTTTACTCATTCATTCATTCAGCAAACATTTACTGAACACCTGCTCAATGCCAGGCACTCTGAGTGATAGGAACATAGAGACGAATAAGATAAAGCCTTTGAAGAGCTAGCAACCTAGTAGAGGCCAGAAAAATAACTCAAAATCTTGATGTGATGACAAGTACAATTACAGAGATAAACATAAGATTCCATGAGAACAAATATGAGTATAACTCCCTTATTGGGGAAACAGGCAGAGGAGATAAAGATATCATATAAGCTTCCTTGAGGAACTTATGGCTGAGATTAAGTCATAAAAGGTGAGAAATTAGCTAGTTCAAAATTGGTAATGGATGGAGGATTTTGCATATTCAAAGGCACACAGAAATGGATTAGCATTGAAAGTATACAAAAAAAGATAAGTAATGATGTAAGTTAGAGTACAGGGGACATGTAGGAAAGTGATAAATCACAAGAGTTCAAAGGTAGATAGATGCCAAACTACGACTTTTAAGCCATGCGATGGAGTTTGGAATTTATTATATAGGCAACTGAAAGCCCATGGTGATATGCAAACATGTGACATGATTAGATTATATCTTAGAATACTCAGACTGCATTATAGAGGATATGACAGCTTTATCATGGGAGGAGGCTGATTATGGGCAGATAAAATAAGAAGCTGTCATAGTAATCTGGACAGTAGCAAAGTGGACTTGAACTATGGCAATGACAGAGAGAATTGAGAGAGAATAACAAATACATACTTGGATTATTCAAAAGAAAAAATAATACTTGCACCTAAGGGCTTGGTGATTAAATGATGCAGCTGGAGTGATGCAAAAATAAATAAATAAATAAATAAAAGATTCTGGAAGGAAATCTGTATTTCTGACTTTAATAACACATTAATTATAAAATGACCCCAGGGCATAGGTAAATGCTGGTACTCACCACCCCCCACAACTATATCAATATTACAACAAAAATGCTGAATAACCATAATTCAGAACTGCCCTGGTTGAATGGAAATCCTACAACTAGAGAAGTTAAAAAGAAAACACATTGATACTGGTAGGAGGGGTGGAAGCAGGGAAAAGGCTGCTCCAACACCCATGTGTGCCATTTTTAAAATCCAGAGGGATAACTCAGCTGCAGCCACCCTCCTCCCGGGTGAGGAATAAAGGATCCTGGCTCCACACCAGACCCCCAACCCCCATGGTTCCAGAGCTGTGAATAAAATTCCCATAACTTTGTGATGTAAAAGCCAGCAAGTATTGTGGCTGCTGAAAACACAGGTGTTCCTCTTAAAGGACCAACAAATGTCATTACTTGGACTCTATCCCTCTGAACTCCAATGCTGGGCCACTTTGGGGGACCCAGCGAAATATGGGGAGGAACTGTATTGTCTTGCATTGGGGAAGGAACTCAGGGGTTGGGCTTTCTTCCAAACCCAGTTGCTCACGGGGGTCATTGTTCCTATACTGGGATCTCCCCATGGCAGGGCTGACTGATAGCCATGCATGATTCTCCATCAGCTGAGCTCACACTGTTTTCTCAACCCTGGTGAATCCTTGAGATCCCACCCTGACAATTTTCAGCCTCACCCATGCCGTTTGCAATAGCTTTCACATACGAATGGCCTGTCCTGGCTCATGTTTCAGACTTTGCTAAAAACTCTCAAATAAGCCGTAGATGACAACATCTTGACCAAATATATCAATAGAAGACCCAAGACCTCCAGCAGCACCAGCCTGCTTGGCACTTCACAAGCCAAATACAAGTAGAAGCCATCTGTAAACCTCTCTGTAGCTCCTACTATGTGGACCCAGAGAATGGCTGACTTGCAATACTTGAGAGGCCCCAGAAGCCATGCACCCAATGGACAGCTTCAGAACATACCATATTACAACTCTACACATCCATAGTGACACACTCAGGGGGCAGACTCACATCAAAGTCCTGCTCCATAGAGGCATCTCCTGCACAGCAGCTCTTCCTTGGTAGCTGCAGCTGGTCCTCACAGCCAAATGGCCTGTAAGTCAATTCCTCCCAGTGATGCCAACAGCAACCCAGTCTCAACTACAATACTGTGCATATAGCCCACACAGGGAAGAACCTAAAGTGCCTACCTCTGGTGACTGGGGAGGCTGAATCACTGGGCTTTACAGGACACCTACTATACAAGGCCACTCTACCAATTCCAGAAGACATAGCAACTCTACTTAATACATAGAAACAAACACAGGAAAGCTGCCAAAATGCAGACACAAAGAAACATGTCACAAATGAAAGGAATGGAAGCAAGCTAAGTACTGGATACAGAGTTAAAAACCATGGTTATAAGGCTACCAAATGATCTTCATGAGAGCTTCAGGGGACTTAATAAGAGTTTCAAGGGACTTAGTAAAACTTTCAAAGACCTTAGTGAGAATGCAAAGATATGAAAAAGTACCAGTCAGAAATTAAGCCTACACTAAATTAGGTAAAAAATAATATACAGGGATTCAACAGTAGAGTGGAGTATTCTAAGAATCAAATAAACACTTTGGAATATGTGGAAGGAAAAACACCCAATCAGAATAGTACAAAGAAAAAAAAGAATCCAAAAGTATAAAGATAGTGTAAGGAGCCTCTGGGACAACTTCACACATACCAACATTCACATTAAGGTGGTGATATAAGGAGAAGAGAGAGAGCAAGATGTTGAAAACCTATTTGAAGAAATAATGAAAGAAAATGTCCCCTACCTGGTGAAAAAAATAGTCTTACAAGTCCAGGAAGCCCAGAGAGTCCCAAACAAGAGGAACCCAAAGAGTACCATACCAAGACACATCATAATTAAAATTTCAATGGTTAAAGACAGCAAGAAAAAAAGCACTTAGTTTCCTACAAGGGTGCTCCCATAAGACTGTCAGCTGATTTTTCAACAGAAACTTTGCAGGCCAGAAGGGAATGATAAGAAATAATCAAAGTGATGAATAGCAACAAGGACCTACAAAAAAGATTACTCAGAAAAGCTATCTTTACAACTGAAAGTCAGTTAAAAAGCTACACAAACTAGAAAATGCTAAAGGAGTTAATCACCACCAAACTAGTATTTCATGAAATGTTGAAGGGTAGTCTTTAAGAAGAGGAAGAATTTAAAAAGGTAAAAAATATGAAGTATAGAAGGGCAACAAATACATATCTATCAACAACTGAATCTAAAAATCAAAATAAAGGAACCAGAAAACCAATGAAGAAAAGAAACTGAATAAAATGGAATCAGAGGCATGGAAGCATGAAACAGACTGACCAATCTCAGAGGGAAGAGGGGACATGGGTCAGGAAGAGATTAACCAAAGATCTTATATGCATATATGCACTACCTATGGACAAAGAGAATAGAGTGGTGAAGGCATGGAGCGGGCAGAAACCAGATGGAGGGGGCAAACGGGAGACAAGGGGGACAACTGTAATATTCTCAAAAATAAAGATTAAAAAAAAAGAAAAAGAAAATGGTACCATCAAGCAATATGAAGAATAAAACATATTAGTGGATGCCAGTGTTTTCTTCTGTTGTGGTCATGTTTTTATTTTGGGTTTTTTTATGAGGTGCTTGGTGGGACACCAAGATGCCAATGTGAAATGTGCAAGTCTATGCATGGGTATGGAACTCAGGAGAAAGGCTGGAGCTATTTTTTTAAAAAAATTCAAGTTTACATTCAATATTATTTTTTATTGTTTTAAGTATTACATATGTCTTCTTTTTCCTGATTGACCCTTACCTACCCACCCCCACCCCTGAGGGCAAGCCCGCACCACCCCAGTGTCTGTGTCCATTGGTTATGCTAATATGCATGCATACAAGTCCTTTGATTGATCTCAAACTCTCTCCTCCCCTGCCATTTGCCTCTGGATCTATTCTAGTTCATCACTTTAGGTTGATCATTATATCCCACACATGAGTGAGATCATGTGATATTTGTCTTTCTCCAACTGGCTTATTATACTTAGCATAACGCTCTCCAGTTCCATCCATGCTGTTGCAAATGGTAAAAGTCCTTTCTTTTTTATAACAGCACTAGAGGCCCGTTGCACAAAGATTCCTGCAATAGGCCTTCCTCCCTTGGCTGCCAGCACCGGTTTTCCTTAGGCACCTAGGGCCCAGGTCTTTGCTCTGGCTGCCACCTTCCTTCTTCTATCCAGCAGGAATCTTCAGTCTTCATTGTGGCTGGAGCCTTCATCTTCACTCCAGCCAGAACATGGCTCCTGTAGCTCTCTCTGTCTCCCACCTTCCCCCTGGTAGCAGACATCCCACCCACGCACCTACTCGGTGCCTACATGTGTGCTGCCCAGAGGCCTGAAGCGGCTGAGGGGTGGGGCCACTACCATCTTTGAAGGTTTAATTTGTATACTCACTCCTGTTTGGCTGGTGGGTATCATAAAGTGATGGTCAATTTGCATATTTATCTTTTATTAGTGTAGATAGTATTCCATTGTGTAGATATACCACAGTTTTTTAATCCATTAATCTGCTGATGGACACTTAGGCTATTTCCAAATTTTAGCTATTGTAAATTGTGCTACTATGAACATAGGGGTGCATATATCCTTTCTGACTGGTGGTTCTGGTTTCTTGGGAGATAGTCCTAGAAGTGGGATTACTGGGTGAAATTGGAGTTCCATTTTTATTTTTTGTTTTTGTTTTAAATATATATTTTATTGATTTTTCTCAGAGAGGAAGGGAGAGGGATAGTAAGTTAGAAACATTGACAAGAGAGAGACATCGATCAGCCACCTCCTCCACACCCCCTACTGGGGATATGCCCACAACCAATGTATGTGCCCTTGACCAGAATCAACCTGGGACCTTTCAGTCTGCAGGCCGACACTCTATCCACTGAGCCAAACCGGTTTGGGCTGGAGTTCCATTTTTAACTTTTTGAGGAAACTCCATACTGTTTTCCACAGTCACTGAACCAGTCTGCATTCCCACCAGCAGTGCACAAGGGTTCCATTTTTGCCACCAACTGCTCTCCCCAGACAAACTTTTTGGGCACCTGCAGCCAGGGAGGCTGGCATCTTGGTGTTCATGAGTTCGCAGCTAAGGCAGCTGGTCCCTGGGTGCTGTGGCTATAGGGTCCTGAGTTGTATCAGAGGGTGAAAGTAATGGTGGGCTTCCCATCACATCTGCTCTCCCCTTCAAGATGGTGCAGTCTCTACAGCAGAGTCCACTGCCCCTGGAGAGATTTCAGTGGTAGTAAACGCTGCCCAGCCAGGGGAGCCTGGTCTGCTAGTCCCTGACAATACTGCAGACTGTAACCACCCCTCACTCACATACACACATTCCCTGCATGTCCACACACTCCACTTTTGCTCTTTCACTCACTCACACTATCTCTCTCACTGCAGTCCTCTCAGCCACCATCTTGGGTCCTCTCCTCAATATTATTTTGTATTGGTTTCACATGTACAGTGTAGTGGTTAGAAAATTGTATACAGTAGGTCCTTGGGTTGCATCAGAGATCTGTTCCTATGGTGCAACATAACGCAATTTTTGCTGTAAGTCGGATCCCAACTACATAAGCACCTATGTCACTCACATGGAGCATATAAAACAAATTAAAAGAAAGATAAAAATTACTGACATTTACTTTTGGTAAATAAATAATAAAAAACATAAAGCACATATGTACATGCACCGAAATGATGGAACTTTTTTTTTTTGTAAATAAATGAGAGATGGCAAAATAACAACGAAACTCTGTATGTCAAGTCCGACATAACCCGAGGACTGCCTGTACTTTACAAAGTGTTCCCCCTGATATTTTCAGTATCCACCTGGCACCATATATAAATATTATAATATTATTGACTGTATTTTCTATGCTGCACTTTATATTTTCATGACTATTTTGTAACTAACAATATGTTCCTCACAATATCTTCACCTTTTTCACCCAGTCCCCAACACACCTCCCTTCTGGAAACTATATGTCTATTTTCTGTATTATGAGTCTGTTTGTGTTCTCTTAGTTCATTTATTCTGTTCCTTGGATTCAACATATAAGTGACATTATATAGTATTTGTCTTTCTCTGACTGACTTATTTTACTTAATATACTTCATTTTATGTATATATAATTCATTTTATATATATATATAATTCATTATATATACACATATATATGTATATGTATATTAATTTCCTTTCAATGTGCATATAAATACATATATTTATATATATTAGTGTAGTGCTCTGGCATACGGATTCATGCTCATTGAAAGGAAATTAATTAAAATAAATATTTTAATATTACTATTCACATCTTGTTAATGAAAAGAAAATAAGATTCTACTGATTCTTCTATCTACCTATGCCAGGACTTCTGTGAGAATCAAATGAGATGAGGCACGTGAAAAAGCTTCAGAAACATTTGCTTAAACTATAAAATGTTTGCACCTGGCTAGAAAACAAGCCTGGTTCCTGGGCTGAAGAAACTCCAAGGAGGCTAGTCATAGCTAGGCAAAGGAAGCTGTGTGTTGATATGTAACACCCATAGCAACTGTTTCCAGGCTAGGCTGAATTGTGGGCTGCATTTTGCATTATGGAGTCTTGGCAGTGTTGGCTGCGATTTGGTAGGGTGACTCTCCAGGGTCGTGGCAGGGCCTATGCCTCACTTAGGGGAAACCGAGTGTTGGTTTGTTGATGCCAGGTCCCTGGTGCCATTTATTTTAAATGGCCAGTTCACATTATAGCAACTCCTGCATTGAGCATCTGCCTCCTGGTTGTTAGTGCGCATCATAGCTACCAGACAGATGGACATTTAGCCTTTTATATAGAGAGATATAACATCACTCTACTCAACTATTGACAGGCTTTGGGTAACTTCCATAGCTTGACTATTATAACACTGAAATGAACATAAATGTGCATATATTATTTCAAATTAGTGTGTTTTTCATTTCCTCAGCTATATACCCTAAAGTGGAATTACTGGGGCATAAGGCAGTTCCGTTTTTAGTTTTTTGATGAAACTCCATGCTGTTTTCCATAGTGGCTGCACCAATCTGCATTCCCACCAGCCATGCATGAGGGTTCTCTTTTCTTTATATCCTCACCAAAACTTGTTGTTTGATCATTTATTGATGATAGACATTCTGACAGGTTTCTCTACTGATTCATTAGTGACATTGAGCATCTTTTCATATGTCTATTGGTCATTTATTAGTCCTCTTTGGTGAAGTGTCTCTTGTGGTTTTTTGCCCACTTTTTAATTTTACTGTTTGTGTGTTTTTTTGGTGTTTAATTGTATGGGATCTTTATAAATATTGGATATCAATCCCTTATCAGATGTATCATTGGTGAATATAATCTCCCATTCAGTGCATTGTCTTTTTATTTTGTGGGCATATTCCTTTCCTGTGCAAACTCTTTTTAATATGATATAGTCCCATTTATTTTTTCTTTAGGAGATATATCAGAAAAAAAAATGTAGTTTAGAGAAATGTCAGATATTTTACTGCTAATGTTTCCTTTTAGTAATTTTATGATTTCTAGTCTTCCATTTAAGTCTTGAATTTATTTTTAGTTTATTATTTTTGTTGTTAATCCTCACACAGGATATTTTTTTCAATGATGTTTAGAGAAAGGAAAAGGGAAATAGAAAGAGAGAAAGAGAAAAAAAACATATCAATGTGAGGGAGACACATCAATTTATTGCCTCCACCAAGCATCCAGACTGGGCCAAGAATGGGTTCTGCAACCCAGATACATGCCCTTGAATGGGAATTGAACCTGCAACCCTTCAGTGCATGGACCAATGCTTTCACCACTGAGAAACACCAACCAGGGCAAGTTTATTTTTATGCATGGTGTAAGAAGGTGATCTATTTTCATTTTTGTGTATGTATGTGTTCAAATTTTCCAGCTTCGCTTATTGAATAGACTGTTTTCCCCATTGTATGCTCTTGCCGCCAATATCAAATATTAACTGACCATATAGGTGTGGGTTTATTTTTGGGTACTCTATTCTGTTATACTACCTATATGTCTGTTTTTATGCCAGTACCATCCTGTTTTGAGTACTGTAGCCTTGTGGTATTGTTTTATATGAGATAGTGTGACACCTCCAACTTTGTTCTTCTTTCTCAAGAGTGCTATAAGCTATTCGGTGTCATTTGTGGCTCCATGTAAATTTTTGTATTATTGCTATAGTTCTCTGAAATACACCATTGTTATTTTAATAGGAATTGCATTAAATATATATACTGAGTGGCCAGATTATTATGTTCTCTGGGTGTCTAATAAACTGGCCACTCAGTGTACATCCTATATAATAAAAGGCTAATATGCAACTTGTCCCCTTGACCATGAGTTCGACCAGTAAGCAGGCCAGCCAACCATCCATGCCCCCCCGCTGCCCAGGCTGGCTGGACCCCACCCATGAATGAATTCATGGGCCGAGCCTCCAATATATATACTATATATATATATATATATATATATATAGAGAGAGAGAGAGAGAGAGAGAGAGAGAGAGAGAGGCGAAATTATTATGTGTTCAGAGATCGTAATAATCTGGCCACTCAGTGTAGACTGCTTTGCTTTGTATAGTGTGGACATTTTAACAATAATTCTATCAATGAGCATGTTGTTCTCTTTCATTTATTTGTACCTTCTTCAATTTATTCAGTTTCTTACATTTTTTGAATAGAGGTCTTTCATTGCTTAAATTTATTCCTAAATATATTTTATATACATGTAAATGGGATTATTTCATTAGTTTTAATTTCTGATAGGTCATTATTGATGTATAAAAATTGAACCAATTTTTAAATATTAATTTTGTATTTTATTACATTACTGAATTTTTAAGCCATTTGCAAGTATTTATTTAGGTAAGAGATCATAAAACACATTTTATAATACACATAAGAAAAAACATTCAAATGAATAAAAGATAAAATGACAGGAGATGACAGAATTTAGTGTTAATAAATGAGACCATCAATACCTTTAACAATTCAGAGAAGAAACTCAAAGTGTACTTAAAAGTTATGCTTTATAATATTTTATAACACAAAAATAAAGTGTTAGGCTCTTAAAGAAATACATTGCTTAATAGTTTTTCAACAGATTTCATAACGGATTTCTAGACACTGTCATATATGACATGAAAAGTAAAAAAGTCAAGAGCTTTGGCAAGCCATGTATTAGTCCACAGCAGCTTGTGAAGTTTACTTTCTTATATAAAATTTCCTCAATGTACATTTGTTCTAATTCCATTTATTATTTTGAGGGATGTCCTTCTTTTAATTATGGTTAATTAATTGTTTTTCTCTTGCTGATATTAAAATTGATTATTTGTATTTAATCTTTGATATTTTAATTTTGATGTGCCTTGACAGGGGTATCTTTGGGTTTGTCTTGTTTGGAATTCCTGGACTTGTGTGTCTTTTGACTTCATCAGATTAGGAAAGTTTTCAGTCATTAATTTTTCAAAAAATGTTTTCAATCCCTTGTTTTTTCTCTCCTCTCTCTGATGCTGCTATGATGCAAATGTTGTCTGGCTTCATGTTGCCACAAATGTCGCTTAAATGATCCTCATTTTTTTAAATTATTAATATTATTTTAGCTGCTCTTACTGGTTGTTTTCAGTTGTCTTGTCTTCCAAATCACTGATTCAACCCTCTGCTTTATCTAACCTATTTTTTAATTCCTTCTAGTGAATACAGATACTGTATTCTTCACTTCTGACTGGTTCATTTCAGATACTGTATTCTCCACTTCTGACTGGTTCTTTTTATGGTTTCTATATACCTTTCTATACTTTATTTTTCCAAGATTTCCTGTATAGCTTGAGTTCATTGGGGATGGTCTGCTGGGAGTGAGGAGGGTGAGACTAGTGGATCTATCCTGGGGGTGGTGCCAATGAGGATTATAGGAAGGTTAAGGGAACATCCTCTTATCCAAAGCCACACAAAACAGGCTTTGGAACCCCCTTGAGTCTGCTTAAGCCTCTACTCTCCAGTCCCAGGCAGCTGACTCATCTGTATGGAGTGATCTCTCCAAGGCTAGGTAATAGCGAGTCAGGAGTGTGGGGCTATTGCATTCGCCCAGGATGATGCCAAATGGAGGAGAGTACTTGACTCAAGAAAAATGGATCTTGTGATGTGGGAGACTGACTTGGCACAGGGACCATGGTTACTGTCCTTTCGGCTCTCTTTACAGAGTCTTAAAGTGCAGTCTCTCTTCGCAGGACTCTAGTCCCCTCTAAGTTTCACTCCCTCTGTTGTAGCCCAGCATGAGTGACTGTGAATGAGATATTGTGCATTGGACCTTTAAGAGGGTGACTGTATCTCTAACATGCCCTTGTCTCTCCCTGGAGGACAGCTTTCCTGCCAGATGTTGCGCGGTGCCTCTTCCCAACTATGCTGCTCTGAGATGGGGGCCTAGCATGAGGGAAACCCAAAGATTCTCATGGGGTACCATTGCAGCTGAAGTATCCCTCCAGATTGTCAGCTGCAGTAAGTGGGAGCGGATTCAGCCCTTTTCATGTTTCCACCCTTTCTTTCAGTCTGGATGTGTCTTTTTCTGTAAATCTTTGCTTATAAGACTTTTCTTCACCTACTTTTCAGTTAGTTATTCATGTTGACTGTTCTAATATTTAAGTTGTAATTCCACTTTGGTCCTATGATAATGTGAATGTAACTTCAACCTACTCCCCCATCATCATGGATTCCTGGCTTGCAACTTTGTTTTTTGTGTGCCTATAACTGATATTTAAAATGCATATACTTCTTCTTTCAGTTTCTCTCCTGTTCGTGCATTTCCCTCTTCAAAGCCACAAGTTTGCAAGTTCTTTATAACTTCACATTATTTAGTTACTGCCTAGGCATGCCAACTAAGGAAGAAGGACAAAATATATTACCTGATCTCCACCTCTAAATAAGCTCACACTTTCTAGGCCATTTTCACTTTTATATCCTGACTTCTGTCCCCACTTCCCTCACTCATTCTCCCATCAATATTTACCTATTTTACATTCCATGCCCTCAAAGCCCTGCTCAGTGATTGGCTAATCTGAAGAAATTAGTTTGTGCTTATGTGTAAATGAGGAATTATGGATTTATGTACCATATTTTTCTAGTAATATACTTACATTCTATCAGATATAAAGAATGTTGGAATTACAATGTAATTGTAGAATAGTGGAGAAGGAATTGAGCATCTATTGGCCCTTTTCAGTGTTCCTCAATGTTGTCACTTAAACATCATTTACTCACATATATTCCAGCTTCATTAAAAACACTGCTTTGGAAGTCTTTGCTTAAAATGAATTACTCCTTACCAACTGTATCCCTCTGCCTTGGATGGACCCACAACATATAATCTATGACCAATTATCAGTCTCTCTTTTTTAACATAGCCATGTATTGCTTTTATTTCCTAACAACAAAATGGCCTCATTGGCCATCAAGTTTCAGGATGTTCAGAGTTCAGGGTGTTTTAAAAATGATTTGTGCCATTTTCACTTTCCCATTAAGCAATCAATTAGTCTTAGATGATGAGAAATAGAATCGACCTCAGAAGGTCATTTAATCAGTTACTGTATATGTTAGATAAGAGAAGCAAGGCCCACAGAGGGCTCAGGATTGATACAAACTTACACAATTATTTTGAGCTGATTTTTACTAGAACCCATGTCTTCTGATACCTAGGCTAATTTTATTTCCACTATGTTACAATGACCTCTGTGGGAATGCTGCCATCACCTATTCTGCATGAAATGCAATCCCCTTTCACACTTTAGAATTCAACATTTTCACTGACAAGGCTCTGCACCCCATAATTCCCCTTTAGGCCTTTGAACCCTGAACATGCCACCAAATACAATGTTTAAATTTTTAAACTTTTTTCATAGATACATATTAATCTATATCCTTCTTCCTATCTTGGAAATGATTCCAAACAAGAAGGTATAACTACTGTGGGATCTACATGGCTGTGATGGGTAGTAGAATTGTCTCTTGCCCACAGCTACAGGTGTTTATGATACTGATAGCGTGTACAAAATTGAAAGATGAAAATTATATACAGAGAGGTGAGGTTAATAAACCAGACAAATAAGTCTAAATTGATTTTAAAAGCAAAGGAGACCTAAGGCAATAATTAGCAGTGAAAGTATAGAGCCATTAGGGTCTGAGAGTTAGGAAAATAGATATGGTTGAATGGGCAAGTAGAAGAGTAAGAGGATAAAGAACTGATGTAGAGTGTTGTTGCTACACTTGGGCTTCTGTATGTTTCTTTTAGTATGTTACAGAGATGGGCCAGGTTCATGTAAAGGAGAAGGGACAGGGACAGAAACACCACCATAGGACAATAGAAAATAGTTCAGATGTGTGCTCTCACTGGGTCATACTTCTGGCTCTTTGCTTCTTTGCAAGTAAATTGGACCTCAAATTGGTGGTCTAAGTATTTTACCTACTCAGGCCCAGAAAAAGTTTCACAGCTGGACAAAGTTTTACACAGTGTCAGCGGCTGGGCAAACTCCTTTACAGCACTGTCCATCTGCCTCCTTTCATGCTCACTCAGCATTTGGCATCTTGGTTGAAACTGCTCAAGAGGGTGCCATTTGTGCTGGTGATTTGATCCCACCGAGGGGTAACACATTCTGATGATGATCCATCTGGCTTATATTGACAATGTTGCCTTGTGGTACAATAATAATATATTCAAGCAAGCCCCATCAACCCCAAGATGGTTATTATAGATACTAGAGGCCTGGTGCATGAAATTTGTGCATGATGGTGTCCCTCAGCCCAGCCTGCACTCTCTCCAATATGGGACCCCTCAACGGATGTACAACTGCCCCTTGAGGCCCTATCCCAGTAGGATCTGTCTTAAACAAGCAGTCAGACATCCCTGTTACAATCCAGGACTGCTGGCTCCCAACTGCTCACCTGTCTGCCTTCCTGATTGCCCCAAACCACTTCTGCCTCCCAGTCTGATCACACCCTAACCACTCCCCTGCCAGCCTGATTGCCACTAACTGCCCTCCCCTGCAGGCCTTGTCCCTCCCAACTGCCCTCCCCTGCTGACCATCTTGTTGTGGCCATCTTGTGTCCACATGGAGCCACCATCTTTGACTATATGGGGGCCGCCATCTTGTGTGTTGGAGTGATGGTCAATTTGCATATTACTCTTTTATTAGATAGGATAGAGGCCTGCTGCATGGGTGGGGACCATCTGGTTTGCCCTGAAAGGTGTCCTGGATCAGGGTGGGAGTTCCCTTGGAGTATGGGTTAGCCTGGGTGAGATGCCTGTGGTGGTTTCCAAGGGGAATACAAGCCTCCTGTTTGCTCCATAGGTGCAGCCATCTTGGTATGGCTAATTTGAATACTCGCTCCTAATTGGTTGCTGAGCATGGCTTGTGGGTTTAGCTAAGGTATGGTCAATTTGCTTATTACTCTTTTATTAGATAGGATGCTACTATCTCCAGCATAAGTTCAGCTTTCATATTCCTTTCTCTCTTTCTTTTTTCTCTCTTGCCCTTCCTTACCTCAAATTCCTCAGAAATCTTACTCCTCTCACCCTGTTTTCTTTTCCTATCCTATCGATGACTTAGACTTGATTCCTCCATAGGTACCTAGGTGTTTTCCTAAGTGCTCTCTCTCTCTCTCTGTGATCCTGGGGGTGAATGAATCTATTCTGTGTTTTCAGAGTTGCCTTGCACTCCAGAATGAAATCATGACGCTATTATATAAAGTTCAAATTAGATCACAGCAATGTGTGGAAAGTTGAGTTTGTGCATATGTGTGATTCTGTCTGGGTTTGTGTGCATTTATCAGTGATTTTGTGAGACTTTGTCCTATAGTTCAAATCCTGAGGCTTTTCATTCTGTAAAAGTGCATCAATTAGGAAGGTCAAAGGATTATAATTACAGATTTTATTAATGATGGTAATTATAATTAGCAGTATTTGTCAACTTTGCTTTTTTATGGCTAGTCATTTTAGAAGACATTAAAATAAATTACCATCCAATATTCTCAAACTGTCATCAAATAATTTTTGTTACTTTTCTAAAGTCCAGACTGCTGCTGTTCAAGGCATATTCAGTCCATATTATCACTAAGTACCTATTTTGTGCTTAACAGGTGCTGTGAAATATACAAAAATGAATAAGAAAAAAAACCCTATCCTCAAAATAATTTGATTAGTAAAATATGGGTAAATGAGCATTTCTAATTAAGTTAAAGGCTTTGTTTAGACCCCTGAATGTAGCCCAGCTTATATACTCATGACAGAAGTATCTCACTTCTCCTACTCTGGGGTCAATAATTGATAGATAGCCTCAGCTGCTGTGCTCTGAATCTGTCAATGCCTATGGAGCCACACTTCTCACAGGCTTCCCATAGTCAATGCCAGTGCTTGGCAAGGACACTAGCACAGGCCTGCTCCTTGAAGATGAGGAACCCCTCTGATGGATTACTTTAGTTCAAGGATTCCCCATTGACTTTGGCTAAACTTTGTTAGAATTGCCCTGCAATTTAAAATTTATTAACTAACCCTTTTTGCTACTCTCACCAAGGTTTAGAACTGTATCACAATCAATTGGCTCTTGTGGCCTTCTCATTCTCCCTCCCTTCTTTAATTTCTCTTTATTTCCCCATCAATCCATTCAAAACATTTTAAAAAAATTCTTTATTGTTTAAAGTATTACATATACTATTACATGTGTCTCCTTTTTATCCAATTTACCTCTCCCAAGCTACCCTCAAATCCCCAGCACATGCCCTCAACCCCCTAGTGTATGTATCCATTGGTTTTGCTTACATGCATGAATACAAATCCTTTGGTTGATCTCTTACTCCCCCACCCCCTGCCTTCACTCTGAAGTTTGATGGTAGGTTCAATGCTTCTATGTCTCTAGCTCTATGTTTATTCATCAGTTTATGTTGCTCATTAGACTCAACATATGAGTGAGATCATGTAATTTTTCTGTTTCTCCAACTGGCTTATTTCACTTAGCATAATTCTCTCCTTATCCATCCATGCTACTGTGAACGGTAAGAGTTCTTTCATTTTTATAGCAACATAATATTCCATTGAGTAGATGTACCATCATTTTTAATCCACTCATCTGATGATGAGCACTTAGGCTGTTATCAAATCTTACTTACTATAAATTGTGCTGCTATGAATATAGGATGCATATATCCTTTCTGATTGGCATTTCTGATTTCTTGGGATATATTCCTAGAAGTGGTATTACTGGGTCAAATTGCAATTCCATTTTTATTTTTATCAGAAAACTCCATACTGTTTTCCACAATGGCTGCACCAGTCTGCATGCCCACCAGCAATGCACAAGGGTTCCTTTCTCTAAACATCCTCACCAGAACTTGTCATTTGTTGATTTGTTGATGATAGCCATTCAGACATCTGTGAGATGATACCTCATTGTCATTTTTATTTGTATCTCTGAGATGATTATTGACTTTGAGCATGTTTTTCTATGTCTCTTGGCCTTCTGTATGTCCTCTTTTGAAAAGTATCTACATAAGTCCTTTGCCCATTTTTTTTTGATTGGATTGTTTATCTTCTTTTTGTTAAGTTGTATGAGTTCCCTATAAATTTTGGAGATTAGGCCCTTATCGGATTTAATATTGGCAAATAATTTACCCCATGCATTGGTCTTTCATTTTGTTTAGTTGATGGTTTCTTTTGCTATGTGGAAGCTTTTTATTTTGATGTAGTCCCTTTTGTTTATTTTCTGCTTAGTTCCCTTTGCACTAGGAACTGTTTTGTTAAAGATATTGTTATGACATATTCTGATATTTTTGCTGCCAATGGATTTTTCTAAGATTTTTATAGTTTCCCATCTTATGTTTAAGTCCTTTATCCAATTTGAATTTATTTTTGTGTATGGTGTAAGTTGCCAGTTTAGTTTCATTTTTTGCATGTATCTGTCTAATTTTCCCAGCACCATTTATTGAAGAGACTGTCTTAACTCTACTGTACTAGTATGCTCTTGCCTCCTTTATCAAATATTAATTGAGCATAATGTTGTGAATCAATTTTTGGGTTCTCTGTTCTATTCCATTTGTCTATATGGATAGTTTGTTCTAGGTCTATGAAATATGTCATTGATATTTTAATGGAGATTGCATTAAAAATATAGAATGTTTTGGGTAATATGGGCATTTTAATAATGCTGGTTCTACCAATCCATGAGCATGGCATATTCTTCCATTTGTTTATGTCTTCCTCTATCTCTTTTTTCTGTATCCTGAAGTTTTAGGATTTCAGGTCTTTTACCTCCTTAGTTAAGTTTATTACCAGGTATCTTAATTCTTTTGGCACAATGGTCAATAGGCTTGTTTTCTGTTTGTTTGTTTCTTTCTGTGAGTTCATTATCGATGTACAAAAAAGTGATAGATTTCTGGGTGCTACTTCTCTATCCTGCTACATTGCCAAATTCATTTATTAACTCTAGTAGTTTTTATGGAGTGTTTAGGGTTTTCTACATACAATATCATGTAATCTCCTAATCACAGTTTTAATTATTATTTTTCAATTTGGATGCCTTTTATTTATTCTTCTTGTCTGATCACTATGGCTAGCATTTCCAGTACATTAGAGTGGGAATTCCTGTCTTGTTCCTCTTCTTAGGGGAAATGGTTTTAGTTTTTGCCCATTGAGTATTATGCTGGCTATAGGTTTGTCATGTAAGGCTTTTATTATATTGAGGTATGATCCCTCTATTCTCACTTTTCTGAATGTTTTTATCAAGAAAGGTTGTAGTTAACTTTCTGTCTCTCTCTTGCAGCCTTTAAAATTTTCTCTCTGTCATCAACATTTACCATTGTAATTATTATGTATCTTGGAGTGGGTCTTTTTGGTTCATCATGTTTGGCACTCTCTATTACTTGTGTGACTTTTTTCTTCCCCAAATCAGAGTTTTCTGTCATTATTTCTTCAAATAGATTTTCTAATCCATTCTTCTTTTCTTATAATTCTGGCACCCCTATTATATGTATGTAACTTCATTTCAAGTTGTCCCAAAGTTCCATTAGGCTCTCCTCCTGCTTTCTAATTTTTTCTCCAATTGTTGATCATATTGGATGTGTTTTCTGTCCTATCTTATAACTCACTAATTTGGTCCTCTGTTTCTTCCAGTCTACTGTTGAAACCTTACATTGTGTTTTTTATTATAACTATATAATTTTTATTGCTTCTTGATTCTTACATAAATTGTTGATTTTCTCACCCATCTGGTTTATGAACTCTATGCCCTTACTCTGAATTATTTGACATAGTGCATGCTTTCATTTCATTTAGTTCCCTTTCTGGTGATTCCTTCTTTTCTATACTTAGGGGGTTGTTTCTTTATCTCCCCATTTTTGCTATCTCTTTCTGCCCCTAGGCACCCAGCTTGGGATTTGAGAGGTTGAAGACGTTATCAGGGCAGTGATCTGGAAATCATCAACCCAGAGCCTGGGTCTGCCTTGGGTCTCATGCTTTTTTATCTCTGCTCTGAGTTGCATCCCCTTCTCCCATGATATGGTCCTTCTGTTGTCTGCTTCAATTTCTTAGAGTAGTGGGAGTGCATGCACAATTCCTCTGGTGTGCAACTCATTGTGAAGACCCTTTGCCCTCTGGCATGTAAATTGCTGTATATCCCTGGCACACGTGGCAGAGTGGCAGCATCAGACCCTCTGGCAGTACACTTGCAGTGCCGTCATGTGATCCCTGGCCAGTCACACTAGCTTGCTCTGGGTCACCATGGCAGCACTCTCCTGTGGCCCAGAGTGAGGCATGTGTTGAGTTGCTCAAACAGCCAATGCAGTACTGTCCCAGGGACTGGGGAGAAGTGGGTGCAGGCTGCTCTGGGTCACACAGTCAGAGTTCCTCTGTGGCCTGAATAAGGCACATGCAGGGTTACTCCAAGTTGTCCTGGCAGCAAGACTGTGAACTTGGAGTGGAGTGGGCCACGGATTCTCTGGGTCACACAGTCCTCACTTTCTTATAGCCCAGAGTGAGTCACATGCTGGGTTGCTCCTATTCACCCCTCCACAGTGTGAAGCAGGAGAAAGTTGTCCTAAGTTGCTCAGTCCATGATCTCCTGTAGCCTGGAGTGAGGTGCAAATGGGTTTCTCCTGATGGCTGAGCAAGTCTGTCCCAGGGACCAGGGTGGAGCAGGCATGGGTTGATCTGGGTCACATTGTCAGCTTCACTGTAGCCCTGAGTGAAGCATGTGCCAGGTTGCTCTGGGTTTCTCCTCCCAAATGGGGTGAAGCAGGTATGGATTGATCCAGGTCACTCCAACAGGGTTATCCAGGGGGCTGGGGTGGAGTGGGAACCAGTTGCTCTGAGTTGCACAGGTTGCTCCAGGTCAACAGTAGGTCCCAAGGCTCAGAATGGAGTGGGTACCAGGTGGCTCTGGGTTAGGCTAGTAGCATGGTTCTTAGGTCTGAGGCAAGGGTGAAACACAGGGTTCCCCCTGGTTTGCACTCACTGTGGGATGTTGGATCTGGATCCTAGAACACTGGGTCCCAGCGGGTTGGTGAAGAGGCCTGGTATGGGAGCTCACTCTGGCATTGCATGCTCCCTAAAGATATTTGGGAATCTGCTGGGAGGTGCTGGCCCACTCACTGCCAGGCCATGGTATTGATTCCATGTGGGTCAGGCCTGGCAAGTGGCATTATCTAGGCATCCTCTTCCCTTCCTCATTGAAAATTGTCATCTCATCTGTGTCTAATTTATTAATTTAGGGTGGATGTTCTCTGGTTTAGTTGCTTTTCTGGCCTGGCCCTAGGAGGTGCACAACACTGCTGCCTATTAGCTGCCATTTTCTATTCTCTTCCCAATAAAGCTCTTGCTTGTATGACCTGCAGTGTCATTTGCATATCAGAGAAATGAACCAACATGTCCGATAACTCTGTCAACTGACTTGGAAAATGGCCTGGTCATAAAAAAGACCTGATGATCAGCACAATGTTTTAAATAGTCATAGCATAATGTAAGAAAAAGAGCATAAATTTTTCAGTTTAGTTATCTAAACATGTTGCAATATCTATAAAGTAGGGCTCATAATACTACTTTGAAATGTCATTGGGGTGAATGATAACATACACAAAATCCCTACAACATGGTAATCACTTGGTAACATTTATTTTTATGAGAAAATAAATTTCTTACTAATGACAGATCTTATATAGCACTTCATAAATCAATGGCAATAATTTCTCACTATGAAAAAATAATCTGCAGTGAGGTATCAGGTTTCTTTCTGGTGCTTAGAATTATATATATATTGTTTGTTATTTTCTAGTATAAATGATGAGAGGAAGGAAATGTTTAACATGGAGGTATTGGCTCCTGAAAATTCTGCCTATGGCCTAAAATGCTGTGTACTTATCAATCTTGCTTTGTGCAGGATAGCTTAGGCTTGGAGGAAACAAACAAAAAAATGACCAAAAATAATGAGAGAAATGAAGAGTAAGAAAGTGAAATGTAAGTTCTAACATGTAAATTAATAATCAGATTTGTAGATATGGCTATGTTGTACTACTTTCAACAACTTCATGGGGTCTGTGATATTACACAAAATCTATAGGGCAATCAAGTACTATGCAAGCAGGAAAAAAGTAAGGGAGGACAAATTCTGACCCTCTCTGGACTGCATTTTTTATGGCATTAAAGCATTTGCTACACTGAGGGAGAGGTTAGGTATTTAACATACTTGGCCAAAAGCTATTTTCTAAGGCAGCAAAACAAAACTGTGACCTTTACTTTAGGAAAAGGAATAGACAACATAGTCATCAGGTTTATAAGTGGGAAATAGCTGTGAAGCCACCAAAAGTGTCAGAGAAAGCATAACATTGCAAGGTTTTGGGTCCAGTCAATTCCCAAGTGTCAGTGTGGTCTCAGAGCTCTAGGCTGAAGGCAAAGCAACATACATCTAGTGATAGTGATGAGTGAAGAAAGTCAGTAGGTTATTTATTAGGGTTGAAGCTTTTTAGATTGCCAAAGTAGCATTTTATGACTTACTAGCAGATGATAAGAGAAAATTATAACTGAGAGATCCAATATTCAACTGCAGGCAGCTCACATTTTTAGCACTGTTTTCCATGTTTCTGGATTTTAAAAACTGTCAATATCTAGGAAACAGATTTCCACAATGGGGTACCTGTATCCACTTGCCTCAATCAGCTAATAATATTTACTCAGGGCTAAATTCTCTTTCCCAGAATTCCTCAGTTGAACTGATTCCTCTACCTAGCATTAGCCAAGCAAAATGAAACAAAAAAATGGATTATAATAATTACTATGAGGCCAAAAAATATTCTAATGAGCTGAGCAATTTTAATTGTCAAGTAAAAATTAAATGATGATCACTATAGTTTTACTGTATTTGGTTTCTTTCCAATTCTTTGATAAAATAGTCAGTGATTCTCAGTAAACCAAAGTATTTCATTAACAAGAATGATTCATATTGCTTCCAGTATTTTATCCAGTAATTATAGTCATTACAAACTTGAAAACATAATATTTAGGCTTAAATAACGATGTAGGTAACTTCCCAAGAAATACTTGAGTTGAGTGCATACAAGTGTAGCAAGAAGCTACAATGAGGTAGGGCCAAACCTGGAGATATAGCAAAATCTGCATAGGAATAGAAATGGAAGTGTTCAAGGAGTGGGGAAGATCAAGTTCTCCTTCTGTGAACTCGAGAGGCACTTTCTGGTCATCTAAAAAAAAAGGGGCATTTGCTTTCTCTGGAATTTTTCACACAACTAGATATTGGAAAACAGGCAAGAGGAAGTACCCCTTAGGGATCGAAATTGGCATTGTCTTCCTAAAGAGGTGAAGAAAGGAATCATGACTCTGAAAGTCTTTCCATCCTTTATGAATGTAAAGACTATAAATGTAGCAGGGCCAAAAGTGCAGCACATGGTAGAGAAACAACATAGTGAGTAAAGCAGGCTGGAACATAGGGTACACAGTGCAACAAGTGCTTCCCTCTCCCCAGAGAGTGGTGTCAGTCAGAGACCACTTATTAGGCTAAGCCGGTATTTTTTTAATGCATTTTTATTGATTTCAGTGAGTAAGGGAGAAGGAGAGGTATTTGGTATTGGACCCTGAAACCCAGGCATGTGCCCTGACCTGTAATTGAACCACAGTAACCTCCTGGTTCATAGATGGACATTCAACCATTGAGCAACACCAACCGGCTAAGCCAGGATTCTTAACATCAGCACTCATGACATTTTAGACTGTATATTTTTTTATTGTGAGGGTCCATTGTATGTTCTGTAAATGTTTAGCAACATCCGCTGGCCTCAATGCACTAGATGCTACTAATCCTACCACAGCTATTTGTAGCAATCACAAATTAAATTACTCCAGACATTGCCAAATATCCCAGGAGGGGGGATTGTACTTAGTTGAGAGGCACTAGTTTACTGGGACATTTTATTTATTTATTTATTTATTTATTTATTTATTTATTTATTGTCTGTGCAGTGATTTATTTATTTATTTTTTATATTGGTCGTGTTTTCTTATCCATGCATCCACTCTATGTCTTTTGATTGGAGCATTTTTCTAATTATATTTATTATTGTCCCAGTTCTCAAAGGATGGTTGAGATTCTGCTATTATTCTATTGTATAAAAAATTAATTAATTACTGGGACATTTAGAGTAACACCTCATGGTGATGAAGGGCAATAAAGCTCTCAAAGGATGGTTGAGATTCTGCTATTATTCAATTAGTGGGTAATGCCAAAGTTCCTTTTGTGTGTGTGTTTTTGTTACCAGTGTTATGGGAACCCATATTATTTAAATTTTTACTAAATCATTCTGATGGAGAATGGGGGAAATGCCTGTAATTTATTTTTTAATTGTTATAGTTCCCCTAAATATACTCTTTATAAAAATAATAATACTGTACTGCCCTTAAAAAAAGAATTTTACCCCAAATGAAATTCCTCGTTAGCCTCTTTTCTAGACAGCAACACATTTGTACAGACAGACAGTGGTCTACATTGCAGATTCAGGTTTCCAGCACCCATGTAGCAGAATGTAGCTAAAAATCTCACATGGAAGTCAAGTTACAATATTACCCAATTTAGTATAAAACTTATTCCTACATTCTAGCAGTGCCCCAGGGCCCAGCATCCAAGTAAGAAAATGATCATGACTTTTTAAATGGCATAATATACAATCATGCTGGTAAATTACATTGCCTTAGAAACAATACATAAATCTTTCATTTAATCACAGTGCAAAGGTAGAAGTTCAGAGTTGTCTTACTATAGTAGTTTATGGCTCAAATATTTTTAAAATTGATTATGACTTTCTCAGTCTTCTGACAGTATTTGTCCCTTAGGTTTTGGGAAAGTGTTACTGTATGATTTGAAGGCCTTGAGTTTTTTCTCTGTTACTTGGGTCTTTCTGCAGCTCCAGGGTTCCAGGAATCTGGAGAAGGGGCTGTGATGTAAATGAATAAAGAAACGAGACATGAAATATAAATTTGGGAGGCATGAGGAAGCCAGGGGAGGCTCTACTTTCTAGTGAAATGGGCCCTCTGAATGACCAGACCCAAGGCTTTTTATTCACATATTTTGGCTTTTAGTAAAGCAGATATACATATCAAAAGGTAAGGTTTGGTAAACAATAAAGGACCACCAGGTTGGGTGAACAGCCCTCAACTGTCTGGTAGCAGGCAATAATAATATGCAGATTTTCAGCCCTGCTGAAGGTGTTCATTAGCCATCTGATGAACTTCTCACATAATTATAATCTGTTGGAATTTGCCACAAGTATATCCCCCTTTTTGATTTAATAAATTTAACAAGAATGTATGCCATTTGCAGAGCTTGGTCCTTTTAAATTTTTTTAAATTCAATGGAAAGAATTGAGTTCTTTCATGTCCTTTTAAGTTGCTGCCAGGCATCAAAGGAATCAGTCTGCAGGAAGCTCCTTTCTGGGCCAGCAGTTCTTTGGAACCCCTTCCCAATCACTGTCCAACAGTTTTTTTATGGGTTCTCTTCTCAATCACTGCCCCCTGTGACATGACAGCAATGATATTCCAGTTCTGAATGGTGGACAAATGGTGAGCAATGGCAATGCATGTCAGACCTTCTTTGGCTTGTCCTGGGCAACCTGCAGTGATGCACAGCTGCTGACTGCTAGCATTGCAAGGTATCTCTACCATCCCCCATTTCTGGACTGTTTCTCCTCTGTCTTCTGACCATGTTGTTTGGAACTACCACCATCTGTGGCTGGAGTAGTCTGGTCAGTTCCTCTCTCGGATACATTGTTGCAGGAATCCACGTGGCTTGGAGGAGTTTTCTGGAAATAAATAACCATTTGTTTGACCAAAGGTTAATAAAGAAATCCTTTCTATAAAATAGACTCTGTATCTTTTCATTTTTCCAAACCATTTTCTCTGGCTTATTCTGACACTATGTGTGTCTTGCCATCAGCATTACAAGTGAAAAAAATTTTGAGGTGAAAAAAGTTAAGTAATTAAGGCTTGATGTGATTTACTTATAGGAGATAACTCTATTATCCCCCTTTTTTAATTTAAATAGTATTAAGAGGCTTTTGGAAACCTTATATTTCAGCCTTGATAGTTTTTAATTCAATTCTTAGTAGAGAAGTATGACTAATCTAAATTCATTGCGTGTTAAGCAGTTTTACTATGAGATGAACCATCAGTAAAAATATTAGGTAGTGTTCCAGGAATAGGTTCATGCCTAATATAACTGAATTCCCCTAAATATTCACTTATTTCAATTTGCCAATTTAAATGAGTCTGAAATAAGGCTTATTTTCTAACTTTATTTGTCCTTGGGTGTGGAAAGTAAATGACATTAATTAAACTCCTGTTATCAACCTTTTAGTATATCTACATAAGCTTTGCTTAGGGAGGCAAAACAAAAATTACCTTTCTTCTTGAGGCCTGATGCATTAACTTTTAATTACAACTTTCTATAAATTTGAAGGGAACCTCTTCACATTTCCTCCCAGGCTAATTTCTAAGCCACTTTTAAAGAGTTTAAGAACCTTTTCTTTCTTTTACACCAGGCAACATTTTGAAATGATGACTGATATTCCCATGCCTACATTTTAAGTGACTCTCCTGTTAATTATGGTGACTTTATCAATGATTAGATTTAAGGTTTGAATAATAATGTTTAGTTTACGCTGTAAATAGTAGCAGAAGAGATTCTAAAATTTAAAAATTTTTCTTTTTATTAAGCTTAAAATTTACTTTTTAACCAGTATTCTTCTTGGCCAGTGCTCATTTGCATACATAGAGGGATTATGAGATGTCTCAGTAACTTTCAGAGGACTTTACTAGAATTAATTTTTTAACATTTTGCATTCTCATATAACTGAAATCATATGAGACCTTGATTATATTTTAAAAAGCTAATTTATTAAGTAATTAAAGTAGGCATATCTTAATGAAAAAGTAAAGTAAGCAAACATATACTTTGACCTATGATGTATAAATGCTGTCCCATCCTTCAGCCTCTTTAAAAGGCAGGCCACCTCAGGGCTCCTGTTTGCTTTTGTTTTAAAAAATTCACTGCTGAAGAGATATTTAGCAACTTTGCCTTACCCTTCTTTGGAGGTTGAAACTTTTATAACATTTAAAATATATGTACATAAATAAAATACAGTTACTAATTTTTATTTCATTAAGCTTTCCAATAAATTAGATTGGCCTATTTAAAAATTACTTCTTTTAAGAAGAGAGAATCTTTGAATCACTCCAGGGCCCATGGAATGTCCCAAAAGCCATCTCTCAGTTAAAGCCTTGAAATTTAACTAGGAAAGATTATCAAATATATATGAAACATACAAATTAACCATCACTCTGCTACACCCACCAGCCAATCAGGAGTGATTATGCAAATTAACCCCACAAATATGGTAGCAGCCACAGAGCTGGAGTGAGCAGGAGGCTTAGGTTGTTCCCAGCGATGGAGGAAGCCAAGCTCCCTCCTGTACTGGCCAGCCCTGGCCTCAGCTCAAGACTACAAAGTGTCAATTAGAGAAGATAAATAAATCCCAGATACTTGATTCCAGCCGACCGTGGCCTCCTCTCAAGGAGGCACTGAAATAAAAAAGGAAAAAAAGAAGGGCTGGGAGTTTGGGTTACCAGGGAGCATGGACAGCCTAAAAACGGCCATGAGCCCCTCACCCAGGCTGGCCAGGCACTGCAGCAGGACCCCCGCCCTAATTCAGGACACCTTTCAGGGCAAACCAGCCAGCCCCCACCCATGATGCAGGCCTCTATGTATTCTAATAAAAGGGTAATATGCTAATTAGACTGGGAGACCTTCCAGGAGACCTTCTGGATGTTCTTATGGACAAAACCATGGTGGCAGGGCAGAGGTAGAGGCAGTTAGAGACCAAGAGGGGAGGACAGTTGTGGGTGATCAGGCTGGTGGGGGATGGGGCTGTTGGAGGTAAGCAGACCAACAGGTGGGCAGTTGGGGGCAAGCAGGCCATCAGGGGGGTCAGTTGGAGGTGGTCAGGACAGTGGTGGTAGGGCAGTTTGTACTGAGCAGGCCAGCAGGAGAGCAGTTAGGGGAGAGCAGGCCAGCAGAGGAGGCAGTTGGAGGCAAGTAGGCCAGCATGCAGAGTGGTTAGGGGCAATTAGGCAGGCAGGCAGGCAGATGAGCAGTTAGGAGCCAGCAATACCAGATTGTCTATCTTATGGTTTAGGCCCAATCCATGTAAACCAGCAGTATGACATCCTTCAAAGGGTTGCAGATTTGAGAGGGTGCAGGCCAGGCTGAGGGATACCCTCCCATTACATGATATTGTTATGCCCAGAGTTCGGGCATAATCCACCACTAAGGAGCCTTTTCCGATGCAAAAGCAAAGAGTCTTTATTCAAACCCGGGTTTGGCTCTCAGCCTCTTTCTGGCGCAGCAGCGAGGCAAGAGAGCGAGCCAGGCGGGAACAATGAGTTTTATGGGGTAGGATAATTGGGAGGGCTTAGGAAAGTGACAAGGGTTACAGAGATTGGTCACCTGAATTAGGGTCTTTCTGTGGTTTAGCCTTATTAGGACCCTCGCTGTGTTCCTGGAGCTTCATTGGTCCATTTGGGTGGTGGTCGGGGAAGCTAGGACATTGCTGGCACACCTGTGGCCCCTCCCAGAAAAGGGAGGGGGTTTAGGCAGGGGGCCAAGCCCTATAAGACAAGATGGAGGGGAGTTCATTTCCTTTCATTATATATGAAATCTCCAAAAGATTATATTATGTTATATACTTTTTATAATTATTGTAGAAGATATCAATTAAATGTAAACTATTTTTATATTTAAAATTTGGTGGAAAGCACAGATTTAATTATTGTTTTCAATTAGACCATATAAAGTATTATATTTTAGGTTGAAACATTACCATACATAAAGACTATAATATATTTTAAACTACTAATTTCTCCAGAGAAACTATAAGAATTATTTTCTCAAAAATAAATTTCTATACGTCATGTACTTTGTTATCGCAACTATATAATTTCTCCCAACTTAATTTGAACTTTAAACCCTTAGAAACCTCAAATTTTAGCCAGGCAAGTTAAATACTTAACATTTCTCATATTAATAATAACTTCACATTTTTAAGAATATATTTCAAAAATAGAATACAAGGCATATTTGATTAAATAGATTCAATTCTGTCCTCTAGATTTTTCATATGAGGCAAACTCAGATTAACATTTCGATATTTTGTCATTTCAAAATACTTAGATATTTAATAAATTTTATTATTTAATTCAGCAAACTCCAAAGTTTTAAGTTGCCAATGGCTTTAGAAGCAAGCCTGATCTATTTAAATTTAAAATAACCACATTCTTTCCTTAAAGGTTGCTACCAGCAGGAAACTAGCCCCCTCCATTAACAAAGGGTTTAGCCAGTCTTCACCTAGGCTATTGGACCTTCATTATCAATATACCTATATTTATTACTGAAAAGCTCTACCACAAATCATTTATTTTAGTTATATTTATTTATCTATGTTTTAATAATTTTGAGATTTTAAAGCCAATTATTATTATGCAAGGCATTTACATTGGCATATCCTGTAATAAAGATAATTTACTGACTTTCTGGAGGCCATAATGTTAACTTTGGAATGTGGTCCATTATTATTCAAAAACTACCCTTTATTATGGAAATATCAATCTTTTTTTCTTAAAACAAGCCTGTATTTTTGCCTTTGGGTCATCTTTGCCAGCTTTTTTCTTTTGAGAAAAACAGTCTTGGGGTTTATTCTATAGCATCTGTAAAGAGATTGAGCTCAACCCAAAACCTTATCCAAAATCAGACAGAACACTCTTTTGTCTTAAGCTAGTTTTCTGTCTCTATGAGTATAGAAATCCCAGATGCATTCCTAAATTCTCCCAATTTTTTTAAAATGATGGGTTGGGAAATAAAAATTATGGCAAAGATGAGACTTTTCTAAGCACTCTCAGGAGTGGGCATCCATTTTATAGAATCACCACATTGTCTCCCCACTCCTACATCCTGTTTCCTCTGGGGAATTCAGTAAATGGTCTGGCAGCCCACATTTGTTTTCTTATTAGATTATATTAAAGGCATGCTAAACAGACTAACAATAAACACATTAAATGAAAGAAAAATGACAGAAAAAACTACATTAAACAGATAACATATAGAACAAGAACCCACATAGTTAAAGATGACAACAGCACTCTTTTTCCTTGAGCCTGATTTAAAAGAGTATCTTTTGCCATTTTAATTTCTGTATAATTTTGCCTTTTAATCAAATTCTTCCCCATTATGGCCTGGCTTGAAACAAAAGACATTCTTGCCCACCTTGGTGCAAGCTTTATATGTAGTGGCTCTCAACACTGAATTTACTGGTGAGCCCCACCTTTACCAGTAATCCATCCCACCTTTACTGGTGATTAACTTTCACTCTGGTGAATCTTCTTCTCCAGATGTCCCTCATTGAGGTGTCATAAATGCTAGGGTCTTTCTGTGGCTGCAAAGGTTCAGAATCTGGAGAAGAGGCTGTGATGTAAATCAATAAAGAGAGTAGACACAAAATATAAATTTTGGAGGCATGGTTGGAGCCAGGGAAGGCTCTGCTTTTTAGTGTAGTGGGTTCTCTGAATGTCCAGACCCATGACTTTTTATTCCCACATTTTTCCCTTTAGCAAAGCACACATACATATCAAAGGTAAGGTTTGGTAAACAATAAAGGTCCATCAGATTGGGGGAACATCCCTCAGCTGCCTGGCAGCAGGCAATAATATGCAAATGTTCAGCCCTTCAGCCCTGCTGAAGGTGTCCATCAGCATAATTATGACCTGCTGAAATTTGCCACCAACACTCTATCACTAGATCTATATGGGTAACTGAAAACTAGGAAAGGTGGATTCAGGGTTCAGGACCATAACCCTTGCCTGAAAGCTATTTAAGTTGGTAAAATTTCATGTAGCAGTGGCACTTTGTATATTTTTTTTTCTTTTTATGTAACTACACAATTTACCCATGAAGACAGGAAAGAAAAGGTTGATTTCTGGCCACAACCGAAATAATTCTTCTGTACAGTTCAACCCCTTAGAGAAATACTATTTTTTCTGTTAAGTAGGATTTTACGTTGGCATTTGTTATAAAAAAAAAAAAAGGCAAAAGAGGCTAATTTTAAAAATGTATTATTGGCCTTAGGGGCCTGTGCTCTTTTTAAAGTTAGAGTTTTAATTGTATGATTATTTGTCATGAAAAACAGCAAGATTTTTTGTTTAATTGTAAAGCTATCCCAGATCAGTTATGACAAACAGCAGACAAATAAGCTGAATAAGATAAAACCAAAGAGAATTAAGATTGCTCAACCCATAGAAAAACTGGCTATGAGCTGCCTTATTAATGATCTTTATGGATCTGAAAGGTAATCATTAGAACCAGATGGTGCCCATCTGCAGTGTGGGTGGACCACTGGAAATGACACTAGAGCATGAAAAAGTTTAATACATAATTTATTATCAGTGGAGATTGTCAAATATTAATGAAATTTTAATTTATCAGCTATTCTCCGTTGTGGAAGTTTATTGTGTGACTTTTCTACCCTCTTGGATTATTGAAAACTGAGACTCTTCTCAAGTTCTTCCTCTTTTTTTTCTACTCTTGTTTTTATCCTTTTGGTAATTCTACCACTTTTTGGTGATATGTTTCTTCTCCTGAAGAGACCTTCTGGAAGTATGTGCAGGCATTGTAAAATATTTATCACATTAACTGTTTGAGGACAATTTAATACTTTATTATTATTCTATATTCAGGGTGTGATACAATATGAAAGGATGTGATCCCCTACAATGATAATTTCAGCATAACTCATAATCTCTTTACTTGAACTTCAATGAATGTGTATCTTTGAAACCATGTTTGCTGTGTCTGCAACAAACTATGGCCATTCAATCTTTTGATTCAGCCATTTTAAGGGAGGTGTTAGAAGGTAGATTAAGAGAAAATGTCAATCCACTTAATTGACGACTTTAGATATTTTTTTTATTTGCTTGCCTGACTATTTGCATTGAGTTGTGTTGGGAAAATGTAAGTATATGGCATGCTCATCTTCATGAAAAGACCTAAATATCTATTAGGCTGCAATAAGAATCCATCAAATGCCAAAAGCTCCTTATTGCCTATTGAATAGCACATTGTAATGTATCAGCCTGACACTCAAAGTCCTCCCCAATCTTGATATGGACTCTCCTCTATATTCCACTGATAACTTCAGAATGATTCATCTATTTTAACATACCTTTTTTACATCATGCCATGCATATCCTAAAACCTACTTTTTGCTCAGATGCTTTTACTACCTAAAAATTATCAGTCTCTTTGTCTATCCAATACTTCTTCTCTTCACCTTTCCTCTGTCATCCTGTATATTATTTGTTAGCTTGTTACTGTGTTTAAGACACTGTGCTAAGCCTTCAAATCATTAGACTACCTAATATTTGAAAGAGCACACTGAGCTAGATATTATTGTTCAGAGCTCATTTCTAATAGCTTTTTTTTCTAGAATACCTCTTAACCCCAGTAAGTTTCCTTCTCTAAATTCATAATACCTAATGCCTTTACAGTGCATTAAGGCAATAAATCTTAAAAGTTTCTCATATAACCCTAGCTGGTTTGGCTTAGTGGATAGAACATTGGCCTGTGGAATGGGTGGGTGATCCCAGGTTCGATCCCCTCCCCCAGTAAGGGGCATGTAGAAGGCAGCCAATCAATGATGCTCTCTCATCATTGATGTTTCTCTCTATCTCTCTCCCTTCCTCCCTGAAATCAATAATAAAATAAAAAATTTTCTCATGTAAACCTTAATTCTCTGATAAAACTATAATCTTATTTAAGGAAAAACTTGTCTCAAGAATACAGGAAAGGAGAGGAAAAGAAGAGAAAGAAAGAAGGAAAGAAGCACAGGAGAGGTGATTGGGATCTAATGACTTTGTATCATGTAGCACTAGTGATATGTTATCATTCCATTAGCACATACTTATTGAACATCTTTGTATATCCAATACCACACTGAAATATAAGAGTAATAAAAGAAAAGGGGAAATATTGACTCTTTCATCATCTGGATGAGAATAGAAGTATAAATGCACACTGATAGGGGACAATAGTCAGAAAACAAAACAAGAGCCAAACAAATGAAAAGACACAGTACTGACTTGTAGTAGTTGAATGGTGAAGGAATAACTTTGGGACCCCTAGAATAATACTTTCAGATTTCTTTTCTCTTTTTTGGCAACTTGGATTTTCCCTTTTTCCTTATGCTTAGAAATACCTATGAAAATGTGATAGAAAAGAATACTGGGATAAATTTGTTGTGCTCAAAATAATTTGTTGTATCCATTTTAATTAATAATGTAATGGCATAATACAGATGCAGTATAAAATGGAACATATTTGAAACTGAATGAGTTTGAGTCCAAGGAAAGGGATTCACACTATATCTGTTATAACAATGCTTTTTTTATGCATCTCAGGCTATGGGTCTTTTTTTCATCCCTTCCATTTTACTGATACATTTTATTTTATTTGATAGATTGTCATGTTGTTTTTTTAACCTCTGAAAGTAGAGCAATTAAAAGCCGAGAAAGAAAGAAAAAATGTATTATTTTCTTCCTTCAAACATGTATTATTCATATAAAGTTTATCTTAAAGGTGGTTCTTCATAATTTATTTAGTAAATACTGCTTTCTCTCTGAGATTAAATACTTTTATTTTTATTTAAGAGAATAGGGCCATCCAATACATTGTGTGTAGATGTGTGTTTGCTTGTACATATATGTGGGGAGATAAGTCATGGGTTGAATTTTAATCTTCTTTATTAATTAATTTTGAGGCCTTATTCTTTAACTCCCATAATATGTGTGTATATAGTATTTGTACACACACACACACACACACACACACACACACTTTATATTATAGAATTGGAGTGCTGCAAATGAAAAAGAAGCCACAAAAATATTGAAAGCAAGCCCTGGAGATTTTAGGGGCTTAGCAGTGAATTTGTAATTCTTTTTTTAAAATTAAATCTTTATTATTGAGATTATTACATTTGTTTCTCTTTTTTCCCCTCCATAGCTCCCCTCCACCCAGCTCCCAACCGTCTCTCTACCCTTACTTCCCTCCCATTGACCTCATCCATAGGTGTATGATTTTTGTCCAGTCTCTCCCTGTACACCCCTCACCCCTTTTCCCCTGAGAATTATCAGTCCGCTCCCTTTCTGTGCTCCTGATTCTATTATATTCACCAGTTTATTTTGTTGATCAAATTTTTAATTCACTTAATTTTTAGATTCACTTGTTGATAGATATGTATTTGTTGTTCATAATTTTTTAGTTTTTATCTTTTTCTTCTTCCTCTTCCAAAAGTGTACCTTTCAGCATTTCATATAATACTGGTTTGGAGTTGATGAACTCCTTTAGCTTTTTCTTATCTTTGAAGCTCGTTATCTGCCCTTCAATTCTGAATGAGAGCTTTAATAGATAGAGTATTCTTGGTTGTAGGTTCTTGCTATTCATCACGTTGAATATTTCTTGCCATTTCTGTCTGATCTGCATAGTTTCTGTTGAGAAATCAGCTGACAATCATATGGGTGCTCCCTTGTAGGTAATTAACTGTTTTTCTCTTGCTGCTTTTAATATTCTCTCTTTGTCTTTTGCTCTTGGTATTTTAATTATGATGTGTCTTAGTGTAGTCCTTTTTGAATTCCTTTTATATGGGGTTCTGTGTGCTTCCTGGACTTGTAAGTCTATTTCTTTTACTAGATGTGGGAAGTTTTCAGTCATTATTTCTTTAAGTAGGTTTTCATTGTCTTGTTCTCTCTTTTCTTCTGGCACCTCCACAATTCTGATTTTGGTATGCTTGAAACTGTCCCAGAAGCTCTTTACATTATCTTCACATTTTTGGATTCTTTTTTCTTCTTGCTTTTCCAGTTGAGTGTTTTTTGCTTCTTCGTATTTCAAATTTTTGACTTGACTCTTGCCTTCTTCTAGTCTGCTGTTAGGTCTCTGTATAATATTTTTTTATTTCAGTCAGTGTATTTTTAATTTCTAATTGGTCCTTTTCCATCCCTAGTTGATTCTTTTTCATCTCCTCTTTGGCATCACTAACTTTATCCATCTTTTCTAGGATATTCTTCAA
Source organism: Lasiurus cinereus (assembly GCA_011751065.1). Taxonomy (NCBI): domain Eukaryota; kingdom Metazoa; phylum Chordata; class Mammalia; order Chiroptera; family Vespertilionidae; genus Lasiurus; species Lasiurus cinereus. The sequence goes on along the minus strand of JAAGEH010000031.1, from coordinate 14,496,632 downwards.
AAACCTTATAAGTGTGATTTTGAACTCTGTATCCAGTTGTTTGTTTTCCTCCATTTCTTTTGTTTGTGATCTCTTCCCTTGTCTTGGCATTTTCACTATGCCGGGAGAACTGTCTTGGATTCAGTCTTATCATACCAGACTTACAAAACTGCAAAAGCCTCTCTTTTGAGCTTGGGATGGGTGGAGTCACAGGGCTTAAGGGACCACCTTGCCTTCCAGTGGGGTCCGCGCCCCACGGCCCCAGAGTCTCACGTGAATGGGTAATCACTGGAGTGGTCCCTGTGTGCCCCTCTCTCTCACAGTGCCTCTAGACTGCTGCCTTTCCCTTTCCAGCTCCCCTGCACTCCAGGACCATATGTATCTGGGTCCCCAAGACTTCGCCTGAATCTGGGGTTTAGTGGAGTTAGTAGTGACTCAGTTGGGATGCTTTGTCTCCTGCCCTCTTGTGAAAGCCAGTGGCACAGTCAGCAGTTGGTCTTCTGCGTGCAGTGCTGTGCATGCCGCCCGACTTCTGCCCTCCTGCAACTCCCCCAAATTTCCGTGCACTACTCCCTTTTCACAATCCAAACTTCCCCCGTATGAGTTTTGGTTGGACCTGGGGTTTAGTGTCATAGGATAAGGGGTTCAATGCTGGTGGGAGACTCCCGCCAGAGAAAGCCAGCCAGGTACTCCAGCACCCGCTCTCTCCATGTGCTCATCTCTGTACTTCAGCTTTTTGCAGCTCCTCTGTGTCTCTGTGAGCCCCTCTCTTTCCTTCTAGTTGTAAAATTTCCACTCTGCCAGCTTTCCTGTGGTTCTAGATGATGTCTGTTCTGTCTTTTAGTTGTAGTTTCGAAATTGTTGTGCGAGCCAGCAGTGTAGGTGTTTACCTATGCCACCATCTTGGTTACCTCCTTAATTAGTAATTTTTTGATGTTTGAGGTGATATCTAAAACTGATCTCCAAAATTTTTTGAACTTTTCATTCCAGAAGAACTTTCTATTTTATCATCACCGAAAGATATGTTTATTTATTTTAGAGAGAAAGGAAGGGAGAGAGGGAGGGAAAGAGAGAAACACTAATATGAGAAGGAATCATCAATCAGTTGCCTCCCGTACATGCTCTGACTGAGGATTACACACTTAACTTAGGTATGTGCCCTGAGCAGGAATCCAACCCACACCTTTTTTGGTATATGGGATGACACTGCAATCAAGTGAGCCTCCTGGCCAGGGCCAGAAGAGCTTTTTGAAGTTTATAAACTCTTGACAATATTTATAGAGACCAGGACAAGACAAAAATTAGGTCTCCTTCTCACCTGCCTAGATGAAGAAGGGTCAATTTTTATTTTTTACCATTTACTAGAGATCTGATGCATGAAAATTCATGCAAGAGTAGGCCTTCCTTCCACTGGCTGCTGATACTGGCTTTCCTCTGGCACCCAAGACATGGGCTTCCCTCTTCTGGCCACCACCAGACAACCATGACCTGGGCTGGCTTCCTTCCGGCCCCTGTTTCATCAGGAAGGACATCGGAAATGACATCTGGAGGATATCCAGTCTAATTAGCATATTACCCTTTTATTATTATAGATTTCCTTTCTAGGTTAACAATTTATAGGCTTAAATTTCATCTTTGTTTTACCTCCTTTAATCTCTTCCCTTAGCCTGTGAGACCTGCATATTTAACCCTGGAATGAAAATAAGGTTTTTCTTTGATATTTTGAATGAAGATAACATTATAGTAAAAGCCAATATCCAATATTAATATGAAATATATCTATATCAATTCATAGAGAAGTTAAGTGGTTTTCATTGGAAGCTGAGTCAAATACGATATTTTAACTATTTTGATTTTTTTTTCATTTTTTATATTAAATTTATTGGGGTGACATTGGTTATTATGACCATAAAGGTTTCAGGTATAGGTTTCTATGTTATAATATTTGTATATTACACTTTAGTCTACCACCCAATGTCAAATATTCTCTTATCATCATATATTAGGACCCCAGTCATCCCCTCACCCCCTTCCTCTGGCAACCACCACACTGCTATTTGTCTTCATGAGATTCAGTTTTATATCTCTCATATGAGTGAACTCATATGGTCCTTAGCTAACTTATTTCACTTAGCATAATATTCTCGAGGTCCATCCATGTTTTTGTAAAGTCAGTATTTCATCCTTTCTTATGACTGAGTAGTAATTCATTGTGCATATGCACCACATTATCTTTATAGTCCTCTATTAACTACTTTGACAAGTAGTTAATAGATGATTATAACAAAAGACTTCAGGCTTCCTTTCTTATTCTTCTTCATTGCTTGTATATTGACATATATTTGCAAACAGACTAAAGACTTATTTGGTGTTGGAGACCCTCTCCAACATGGACAGGGTTTCCTGAAAGTAAGAGGTGACGACTGGAAAAATAAGAGACAGAAAGCAGGGATCGGGAGGACCAACAACAGGGATGCTGCTGAAGGCAAGTTTATTAAGAAGCACTAATGTATTTATAGGTTACTGTTTCTGAGATCACTGCCAGACATGAACCTGGGCACATAGCCAAGCATTCATCATTCTTTGCAAAAGTTTACTTTTTATCCCGTGCTTGACGCGCCTTTCTTGTATGTACAGTTCTTCCTCAAGGACATCTAATCTGTTTCATAGCTTTTTAACCATGTAAGCTTGCCTGACCCCTAAGCTTAGGACACTCTGTTCACAAGTGACCCAGCTTACAGGGAGACTATTAGTGAAAGACCCTTTTCAAGGCCCTTCTTTAAGCCTCCCTGCAGGGGAGGCCCTGCAAGCTTCCCACAATTTGGTTTGCTCTGCTGCAAATAAGCAAGCTCACTTTAATATTACACCCCAGGCCCTGTTCCTGGCATTTAATGACTTTCTGCTTTAGTATACCCCCCCTTTCCTTCTTAGAAGATACCACTGTGGCTCTCAGAATCACATAAACTTTTCATTGGATTTGGGATGAAATAAAATAAATTTGTAGAGTCCATGAGACATAGATACAAATCACTCTTCAATGTGAGAAACATTGATTAGTTGCCTCCCATATGCAGTGACTGAATGGGCAGTCTGGGCATATAACTGGACTGGGAATTGAATCTGCAACCAATTGAGCCACATCGGCCAGGGTCAGTTTAATTGTTCTTTGCTGTCCTTTCCACGTAGCCCACTGACAGACAAAAGGTTGGAAGAAGTTCCAGGAAAACATAGAATTTTTAAGCAATTTTAGAAATGACTAAAATAGTGGAAAACCTCCATATGGTTCTGAGAGTGAGGCCTTTTCAGTAGGAATATGCAGGCTGACTGCTTTTCATTAGAATTTTATTTACATGTTTCCTATTGCTTCAAGTCAAACATAAGGAAGGTAACATTATGTCATATCCTTGAACTATTGCACCAGTGATTCTGTTCTTAATAAGCGTCCACGTAATACTTTTCTGAATTAAAGGAAAACATGTACCTTGGGCTCTAAGCCAGAACACAGGCACCAAGCACCAATATTTTGGTCTATTGCATTACAAATGCACAGGATATATCATCTCTCCTACCATACTACATTTATTACTATCTCTTTCCAATCCACTCCATTGTGTATACATATATATTTAATTACAAAATAAGCAGTTCTCTTGTAATTATAAAGTTATATTTTTCATTGCCAATTACTTTGTAATTTTGGCTTGTTGGGATTTGTAATATTGTCCATCAATATTATAGTGCTTATGTTCTAATGGATATGCTTGGATGGAAAAAAAAATGTTATGAATAGAGTCATCCTAATTTGCAACTATCTATATTACTTTAATGTCAGAATACATTTTTGATGGAGATAATCCATTTACCATTTTAGTTTAATCTGAGTCTTGAAAAAGCATATCAATGAGATCACAATTCCTGTCTGATTTTTAGTCTTCTATCAATAATATTTTGCTGATTAAAGAATTAGATGATTGGTGCACAGAAGGCACATCTGACAGAAGCTTTACTTCTTAATTGTCACTGTCAGGTTCTTGTATGAGTTAAAATATTATGAAATTAAGGTATATATTTTTATTTATTTTTTGTTCTAATGTTTAAATGATTATTGTGAAGAACAGAAGATAGAGAAGAATGAAAAATATTAATTGTACAGATGCATGTGTCCATTATTTATTTTTTGTTTTGGGGTGGAGACTAGGCAAGTAGAAGAAAAAAAGTCATCCTAATAGCAAATCTTCATATGACAGACCATTATTGAACAGAAGAAAAAGGACAAAAAATAATTATTGAGCACTAACTTTGTGTAAATCACTCTATCAGGTGCTCTTGGATACCTCAATTGACTCAAATATGGATATACTAGAGGCCCAGTGTATGAAATTTGTGCACTGGGGGGAATGTTCAGGGGTGGTATGTCCCTCAGCCCGGCCTGAACCTCTCTAATCTGAGATCCCTCGAGAGATGTCTCTCACAGTCCAGGAAGGCTGATTCTCAACCACTCTCCTGCCTGCCTGCCTGATTGCCCCTAACCGCTTCGGCCTGCCATCTTGATCACCCCCTAACCACTCCCCTGCCAGCCTAATTGACATTTAAATGCTACCCTGCCAGTCCTATTGCCACTGACTACCCTCCCCTGATGGCCTGCTCACCTCTAACTTCTCTCCCTTGCCAGCCTGGTCACCCCTACCTACCTTCTCCTGCCAACCCAATTACCTCTAACTGCCCTTCCCTGCCAGCCTGATCACTCTTAACTGCCCTCCCCTGCAGGCCTGGTTGCCTGCAACTGCCCTACCCTGCTGGACTGGTCACCCCTACCTACCCTCTCCTGCCACCCCAATTACCCCTAACTGCCCTTCCCTGCCAGCCTGGTCATACCTAACTGCCCTCCCCTGCAGGCCTGGTTCCCCCCAACTTCCTTCCCCTGTAGGCCTGGTCCCTCGAACTGCCCCCCTGCAGGCCTGGTTGCCCCCAACTTCCTTCCCCTACTGGCCTGGTCACCCCCAACTGCCCTTCTCTGCCAGCCTGGTCACACTTAACTGCCCTCCCCTCAAGGCCTGATCTTCCACAACTGCCCTCTCTTGCTGGCCATCTTGTGGCAGCCATCTTGTGTCCACATAGGGGTAGCCATCTTTGACCACATGGGGGCAGCAATCTTGTGTGTTTGAGTTATGGTCAATTTGCATATTACCTCTTCATTATGTAGGATGTCTCTAAAGCGTTCAGTATTCAGTCTTTATCTTATTTTTTTTCTCTTTGCATATGTACATTATTTTTGTGTCTTTGTTTTCCTTGCAAGATGGAGATCATAAGACCTAACCCCTCATTCAATTAGGTCCTTTTTAATAAACGGTACTTTGGTTTCTACTGGCCTTTGTGACAGTACTTTTGGATCATGAGCTCTCTTTGGTTTTCCCCTTTCCTTTCACAGAGTGTATTGCTGACAGATTTTGCAAAGGATATCATGGATTCATCTCTCTCTCAAACTGGCAGTCCTAGATTTAACTGCACATGAAACACATTTTCTGTTCTAAAGAAAGTAACAACTCATTGTTCAGAACGTTGTTTGCTCTACTTCTGACTTGCTCCAGATTAATGAATCACAAATGGGTTATATATAACTTTCCATTAATATACTTAATCATGAAAAATAATTTTAGTGTAGTTTTTTTTTTACTTTTGCAAAGTGTCTATTTCCTCCTTGTCACATTTATAGGCCTTACAAAATTTATTACCCTCCACCCCCAACACAGACTATTTCTGACAAGAGCATCAAGATATATGACTGTGATAGATTGATACAATCCATGATGTCAGCCTCAAAACATTAACAACATGCCATTATATTTATATCTGTCCTTATTTTATTTTATTAGTACCACCCAGTCAGTTCCTATCATCTGAGAATTTATTCTATGTCATCCTTGGCCTAATTATATTTTCATCCACTTTTACCTCTTGTTAATGAGATCAATGAATATACTATCAATTGGAGGAAGTTTAAGTGTTCAGTTTAATTTTCCTAAAATTATTTATAAAGAAGTTCCTTTCATTTAATTTGGTGACCAATGTTGTTTTCTTAGGTCCTTTTTAATAAACGGCACTTTGGTTTCTACTGGCCTTTGTGACAGTACTTTTGGATCCATCTCTATTATGATACTCTAAGCATATGTCTTAATCAGAGCTATATTGTCTTGGACTTGAGAGGTATGTCTTACTTTGCTTCCAGATTCCAGTAAGGTCATAATATAGTATGTATTAAACACTTAAATCAACATCATCATCATCATTCTAAAAGACTTTAACAATCGGTATCTACTATGATTTCAAGCACTAAGAAAATTCTTTCTAGTATCTACTAAAACAAATGTTAATCCTATCTAATAAAAGAATAATATGCAAACTGAGCGTGCCTCCACCACATCTAGAAGCCACACCCACTAGCCAATCAGGAGTGAGTATGCAAATTAACCCAACCAAAATGGCTGTGGCCACATAGTGAGCAGGAGGCTTGGATTTCCCCAGTGATGGAGGAAGCCAAACTTTCAGCCTACCCTAGCCTGCCCTAGCCTCTGCTCAAGGCTATGAAGTTTCAATAATAGAAGATAAATAAATTCTAAATATCACGACCTTTGCTTGGGTCACTTGGGGGCGTGTCTGGCCAGCAAACCACCACAAGCCCCTCCCCCAGGCCACCCCATGAGCCAAGAGAACCCTCACCCTGATCCAGGAAACCTGGTACACCCTTCAGTGCAAACCAGCCGGCCCTCACCCATGCACCAAGCCTCTATCCTATCTAATAAAAAAATAATATCCAAATTGACCATCACTCTAAAATACAAGATGGTTGTCCCCATGTGGACATAAGATGGCCATCAAAAGAAGGCCAGCAGGGGAGGGACCAGGTCTGCAAGGGGGGCAGTTGTGGGTGATCAGACAAGCAGGGGAAGGCAGTTGGGAGGGACCAGGCTTGCAAGGGTGGGCAGTTGGGGGTGATCAAGCCTGCAGGGGAGGGCAGTTAGGAGTGACAAGGCTGGCAGAGGAAAGGAGTTTGGGATGACTGGGCATACAAGGAACGGCAGTTGGGAAGAACCCAGGCCTGCAGGGGAGAGCAGTTGGGAGGGACCAAGCCTGAAGGGGAAGGCATTTAGGGTGACCAGGCCTGCAGGGGAGGACAATTAGGGGCAATCAGGCTGGCAGGAGAACAGTTAGGCATCAATCAGGCTGGCAGAGGAGTGGTTAAGGGGTGATCAGGCTGGCAGGCAGAAGCAGTTAGAGGCAATCAGGAAGGTAGTTCAGTGAGCAGTTGAAAGATAGCAATACTGGTTTGTGATAGGGATTTCCAAGTGTCAGTTTAGGCCAGATCCTACTGGGATCGAGCCTAAAGGGTCAGTAGGACAGCCCTTGGGGGATGTATTTTACGCCTGTATTATTTCCTCTCTTTCTATTTCTTCTTTTTACAGCATTCCCTTTTCGCATTTCTTACATTGCTGTCTTGGGAATGATAAAGTCCCTTACCATTTTTTTTTTGTTTTTGGTCTGAGAAGCTCCTGATTTCCCCTTCAAATTTGATTGATAGTCTTTCTGCATAGAGTATCCTTGGATTCAGTCCTTTGCTTTGCACCACTTTGTATATTTCTTTTCATTCCCTTCTTGCATTGTGTGTTTCTGTTGATAAATCATTTGATAATATGATGGGGGATCCTTTTTAGGTAAGTCTCTTACTGTATTTAAGATTCTCTCTTTGTCATTAACATTTGCCATTAAAATTAGGATGTGTCTTGGTGTGGGTCTTTTGGGATTCATCTTGTTTGGAAATCTCCACAGTTGTGTGACTTTTTTCATCTCCATATCAGGGAGGTTTTCTGTCATTATTTCTTAAAATAGATTCTCTAATCCTTGCTGCTCTTCTTGTCCCTCTCTCACTCATATTATACATATGTTACTTCATTTTGTGTTGTCCAAAAGCTCCCTTAGGCTCTCCTCCTGCTTTTTAATATTTTTCTCCAATCAGTATTCAGATTAGGCTTGTTTCTCTACCTTATCTTCTAAGACATTAATTCAGTCCTCCACTTTTTCTAGTCTACTGTTGAAATTTTCCATATGTTTTTTATTGTAGCTTTATCATTTTTTATTTCTTCCCGATTTTTGCATAAGTTGTTGATTATCTCATCAATCCAGTTTATGAACTGTATGACCATTACCATAATTCTTATTCTGTCACAGTGATTGCCTTCATTTCACTTATTTCCTTACTTGCCAATCCCTCTTTTTCTTTCTTCTGGGGATTATTTTGTTGTCTCCCCATTCTAACTATCACCAGAATTTCAAAATGCCAAGTGACAGGGACCTGAGCTGTGTGCAGTGGGAGTGTTGTGTCATCTGAGTGTCACTGAAGAACTCCAGCACCAGGACATGTGGCTACTGTGGGTTAGTGGGAGCCACACATCCCAGGAATCAGAGTCACCAGCACTCAGTGCAGCCTTTTGTGCACACATGTGCCATGCTGAAATAAAGACCCTGCAGGCATGTGCCAAAAATCAGTGTCCCCTAAATCACACCAGGAGTCAGAGTCCCCATTGCACACACCAAGAATCAAGTATGGGGGAAAACCAAGATGGCGGCATAGGTGAACACCTAAACTGCTCCCTCACACAACAATTTCAAAACTACAACTAAAAGACAGACTGGACATCATCCAGAATCACAGAAAAGATGGCTGAGTGAAAATTCTACAACTAGAGGAAAAGAGAGGGGCTCACAGAGACTCAGAGGAACTGCAAAAAGCTGAGGTACTGAGACACACACATAGAGAGAGCTGGCACCAGAGTGCCTGGCTGGCTTCCTCTGGCAGGAGGGAGATGGAGAGTCCCAACAGTATTGAACCCCTTATCCTATGGCACTGAACCCCAGGTCTGGGCGAAACTCATATGGGGAGAGTTTGGACTGTGAAAAGGGTGAAGTGCACGGGAATTTAAGGGAGCCATGAAAGGGCAGAAGTCTGGAGGCATGCACACCATTGTATGCAGAAGATGGACTGCTGATTGTGCTGCTGACTTTCGCTTGTGGGTGGGAGACGGAGCCTCCCAACTGCACCACTTCTAACTCCACTGAACCTCAGTTTCGCGTGAGACCCTGGGGTCCCAAACTCATGTGGTTCCTGGAGTGTAGGGGCACCAGAAAGGCAACAGTCTGGAGGCACCATGAACGTGCGCACAGGGTCAGCTCCAGCGATTACCAAGAGACACCTGAAACCCAGGGGCAGTGTAGGGTGGGGCTGACTGGAAGGCAAGGTGGTCCACTAAGCCCTGAGACTCCACCCCTCCCAAGCTCAACAGGGAGGCTTTTGCAGTTTTGCAAGTCTGGTATCATAATGCTTATTCCAACACAGAAGTTCTCCCGGCATAGTGGAAATGCAGAGACAAAGGAACAGATCACAAACAAAAGAAATGGAGGAAAACCCAAGACTCGATATAGAGTTCAAAACCACGGTTATAAGGTTTTTCAAGAATTTCCTAGAAAAGATGGATAAATTTAGTAAGATGCAAGAGGAGATGAAAAAGGAACAACTAGAGATGAAAAACGACCAGCTAGAAATTAAACATACACTGTCTGAAATAAAAAAAATATTATAAAGAGACCTAATAGCAGACTAGAAGAAGGCAAGAATCAAGTCAAAAATTTGAAATACAAAGAAGCAAAAAACACTCACCTAGAAAAGCAAAAAGAAAAAAGAATCCAAAAATGTGAAGATAGTGTAAGGAGCCTCTGGGACAACTTCAAGCATACCAACATCAGAATTCTGGGGGTGCCAGAAGAAGAGAGAGAGCAAGATACTGAAAACCTATTTGAAGAAATAATGATGGAAAACTTCCCACATCTGGTGAAAGAAATAGACTTACAAGTCTAGGAAGCATACAGAACCACAAATAAAAGGAATCCAAAGAGGACCACACTAAGACACATCATAATTAAAATGCCAAGAGCAAAAGACAAAGAGAGAATATTAAAAGCAGCAAGAGAAAAACAGTTCATTACCTACAAGGGAGCACCCATACGATTGTCAGCTGATTTCTCAACAGAAACTATGCCAGCCAGACAGGAGTAGCAAGAAATATTCAAAGTGATGAATAGCAAGAACCTACAATCAAGAATACTCTATCCAGTAATGCTATCATTCAGAATTGAAGGGCAGATAAAGAGCTTTACAGATAAGAAAAAGCTAAAGGAGTTCATCACCACCAAACCTGTATTATATGAAATGCTGAAAGGTACTCTTTAAGAAGAGGAAGAAGAAAAATGTAAAGATAAAAATTATGAACAAGAAATACATATCTATCAACAAGTGAATCTTAAAATTAAGTGAATTAAAAATTTTATGAACAGAATAAACTGGTGCATATAATAGAATCAGGAGCACAGAAAGGGAGTGGACTGATAATTCTCAGGGGGAAAGGGGTGAGGGAGGTGCAGGGAGAGACTGGACAAAAATCATACACCTATAGATGAGGTGAATGTGGGAGGGAGGTAAGGGTAGAAGGAGGTGTGGGAGCTGGGTGGAGGGGAGCTATTGAGGGAAAAATAGAGAAACAAATGTAATAATCTGAACAATAAAGATTTAATTTACAAAAAAAGAATCAAGTATCGGAGTCTCTGTCACTTGGTGTGGCCTGGTTATAAGAATCAGCATCCCTGTTTGCATGTGCATGGAAAATTGGAGTCCCAGGTGCTCAGTGTGCATGCACTGAGAATCAGGGATCTCATGTGCACACAATGAGGAACAGAGTCCTTGCATATGTTTGCTGAAAATCAAGTCACTGGTGCTCAGTACTGCCTCTCATGCAGAGAATCAGTGTCTCAGGTCTGCTTGGGGGGCCACATTGAACAATTGCCCTGTGTCAGCAAGAGTCCCATTCCTGCACCACAGGACACTGGTATGCACTTGCCAAGAGTCAAAGTCATGTGGCACAGCAGGCCTTTGTGGGTGGGAGGCCTGATCACAAATGTACTATGGGAGACTCTCCATATCCACGTGCCCAGATAAAAATCAGTTAGCACAGTTGCTCTGTGTCAGTGGGAAGCCCATTCTTGTGCCACAGGAAACAGACTCCCATGTCTGCATGCCTAGAGTCAGTCAGGTAGTGCAGCCACCCTGTGTTGGTGTGAGGGCCACTCATGTGCTGCGGGAAACACTCCCATGTGTGCATGCCTAGAGTCAAAGTCAGTTGGCACAGCTGCCCTTTGTGGGCAGGAGACCTGGCCACACATGCGCGCTACGTGAAACAGTCTGTATTCATGTGCCCAGAGTCAAAGTCAGGTAGCACAGTTGCCCTGTGTCAGTGGAAGGCCCACTCCTGCTCCATGGGAAACAGAATCCTGTGTGCTCAAGCCAAAGGCCAAAGTTGTGCTGTGTTGGCAGGAGGACTGCTCACACTGAGTGGGTCCGGCAGGTGCTATGATGCAGCACCAGGCCAGTGGAGAGGGGAATGGGCTCTGTTACTCACAGAAATCTGTGGCCAGGATGTTTGGAGTCTTGATATCTGTAGGCCTGCAGCTGTGGTCTCAGGTCTTTGTCCTGAGTGGTTGTTAGGGTCCTGGCTTGCCTCTGAGACCAGATAGGGTGGTGTTGAAGCTAGGATCCTAGTCACAAGCAGTCCTATTCTTCAAGATGGCATGGTCTCTGTGCCAGCACTGGCTGCCCTAGAGTGTCTGCCTCTTTTTCATTTAGTTGAGGTTTTTCTAGGTGTTTCTTTTTTTTCTGGAGCTAATAGTTTTCCATTTAAATCTGGACAGTTTTGCACTATGCTTTTATTTAAACTGAGTTTTATCTGGCTTTCTCTCACATTGCTCTAATAGGAAAAGGGCAGGATTTATCTCATTATTGCCTGGGGGTAGTAGAAGTCTAAATTCAGTATTCTACTTCCATTGAAACCTAAGAATCTTCTCACTATTGCTGTATGGGTGTGAACTCCAGGTTTCCTATGGTCACCATTTTGTGAATGGCCTCATTATTACTTGATAATGATGAAAGGCCTCTTACAGCAACACAATGAAGAAGTGGGAGGATGTCTCATTACAGTTGAATGAGGGTATAAGTCTAAACTTTCCACATGGTCTCCACTGCCACCACAGAGTTAGCTGGTGGGGATGAACTTCTTGGCTTTATATTTGACCATATTTAATGCCACCCTGAAGTCAGTGTAAAGGCACCTTGTTTTAGCATTATGAGAGTAGATGTCTAGGCTCCCCAATCAGCCTTTGTCAACATGGAGGCATGGGAGTGGGACCATCATATCGTTTTTTTCTTTCTGTGATGTTTAGGTATAATAGGACTATTACTGACTGAAATTTTTCTATATTGCTAAGGTTCCTCATTCTTGGTCCTTCATCTATAGATAGCTGGACTTTTGTTGGACATTTTTTGTCTGTGCCTGTTGACCTTTCTAGGTTGCTGGCTTCAGCAACAGATCTAGGATACTGAGACACAAAGAAAACAGAGAATAAATATCCTGTCATTCTTTGGATCCTGAGATTCCTAACCTATCTTTCCTCTTTTCTAAGCCTTGAGGAGTCCTGTTTTATTTGTTTTATACACAATAGCCAAAGCTCAGTTGTACTTAGCTGGAGGAATAGATGAAATGGATACTTTTCAAAAGAAGACATAAGTAAGGCCAAGATACATGAAAACATGCTCCAAGTCACTAATCATCTGAGAAATGCAAATCAAAACAACAATGCAGTACCATCTCACACCTGTCAGAATGGTTATCAACAAATCAATAAACAAAAACTGCTGGCTAGGATGTGGAGAAAAAGGAACCTTGCTGAACTGCTGGTAGGAATACAGATTGGTGCAGCCACTATGGAGAAAACAGTATGGAATTTCCTCAAAAAACTAAAAATGGAACTCCCATTTGATCCAGTGTTCCCACTTCTATAAATATATCCCAAGAAATTAGAAACACCAATTGAAAGGGATATATGCACCCCAATGTTCATAGCTGCATTATTCAACATTGCTAAGATTTGGAAACAGCCTAAGTGCCCATCAGCAGATTAGTGCATTAAAAAACTGTGGTACAGCTACACAATTGAATACTGTGCTGTGGTAAAATAGAAGGAATTCTTACCATTTGTAACAACAGCATGGATGAAACTGGAGAGCATTATGCTAAGCTCAATAAGCCAGTTGGAGTAAGATAAATATCACATGATCTCACTCATTTGAACAAAATAAAATAATGAACAAAAACACATCCAGAGACAGAGAAGCATTGATCAGACCATCAAACTACAGATGAAAGGTAGGAGAAAGTGTGGATAAAGGGGAGAGATCAGTCAAAGGACTTATATGCATGCATATAAGCTTAACCAATGGACACAGACAAGAGGGGGGTGAGGACATGAGTGGGTAGTTGGGGAGTAATTGGTTGATAAGGACATATATGTAATATCTTAATCAATAAAGAAAAGAAAAAAAGAAGAAAAAGCAGGCTTTCCTTGTTCAGGTTCCTCTCCTTCTGGTCTCCTTATTATTCAGATGTTTCTTTCATGTTGTCCCAAAGCTCCCTTAGGCTCTTCTGTTTTTTTGTTTTGTTTAAATATATTTTATAGATTTTTTACAGAGAGAAAGGGGAAGGGATAGAGGGTTAGAAATATCGATGAGAGAGAAACATTGATGAGCTGCCTCCTGCACACCCCCTATTGGGGATATGCCTGCAACCAAAGTATGTGACCAGAATTGAACCTGGGACTACTCAGTCCTCAGGCTGAGGCTGAGGCTCTATCCACTGAGCAAAACCGGTTTCGGCATAGGCTCTTCTGTTTTATGATGATGCTGTTGTTGTTGTTGTTGTTGTTTTTAGTTGCTGCTCTGCTTCTATATTTTTCTACCTTATCTTCTAGCTCATTGATGTGGTCCTCAGCTTCTTCTAGTCTACTTATGATGGCTTCTATTGTGTTCTTTATTACAGCTATGTCATTCTTCATTTCTTCTTGTTCTTCATTTCCTCTTGATTCTTACACATGTTGTTAAAATGTGTCTTCCATCCTTTTCAGTGTCCTTATGATGATTGCTCTGAATTATTTCTGATAAATTGCTTGCCTCCAGTTTGGTTATTTTCTTTTCCAGGGATTCCTTTTTTTCTTTCATATGGGGGCTGTCTTTTGTCCTCCCATTTTCACTCTTCTAATGGAGTCTGGTTATGTGGCTCAGTTTCTACAACATTGATCAAAAGGCACAAAATATAACTCGACAAGAAAGGACACAGAGGGAAGAAAACATGATTGTATTCACTACTCCAATAACCCCAAATAAAGTTGACCACCAGATAAAAGAGAATTAGGGGAGAGAAAATAGTGCAAAAATGATATTTCAAAAAAGGAAAAAAAAAGGTAAGAGAGAAAAGAAAAAGAAGAAAAAAGAATCATTAGCTGGAACTGCTTTAGCTCAGTGGATAGAGCATCGCCCTGTGGACTGAAAGGTCCCAGATTGAACTCTGGTAAAGGGCATGTATCCTGTTTGTGGGCATATTCCCAGTAGGGGGGGTGCAGGAGGCGTCTGATCGATATATCTCTCTCATCGATGTTTCTAACTCTCTATTCCTCTCCCTTCCTCTCTGTAAAAAATCAATAAAATATATTTTTTTTAAAAAAGAAAAAAACATATATGGGGAGAAAACTCCACAAAACCAACAACTAATCCAAAAATGCAAACAACAAACACCCACAAAAAAGGAGGGGAGCTGAATCTGAAGAGGCAGAGCTTGTTTTCATAATGTAAGATAAAGAAATTGAATCAATGGGGAAATGGCCATGATTAAGTATAGAGGAGATAGAAAGAGAATGAGTGTATGAGAAGAAAAGTAAAAAATAAAATACTCAATTAAAAATAAGTACTAATAGCTGAAAGCTGCAGCTGACGGAGGCACCCACTGAGCAGCCGGGGACCCAGAGCACAGCTTTCCAGGTGGCAAGGACACGCAGGCAGCAGATTCGGAGATCCACACGGTGTGCGGAAGGGTTGGATTTCGCCTAGGACAGGTTTGTGCCTTTCAATCAACGTAGGAGAGAGAACTACATAACCAGACACCCGGAGAAGAAAGACCATGGGCAGAAAAAGAAACAGCCCACACAAGACAGAAAGGCAGGTTTCACCAGAAAAGGAAGTAAATGAAATAAAAGCAGAAATAAGCCTGCCAGAGAAAGAGTTCAGAGAAATGATCATGAGGTGGATGAAAAGAATGGAAGACAAAATCGACAATCTGAGTAAGAGCCAAGAGGAAATGAAGAAGACCCAAGAGGAGATGAAGAAGCAGCAAGAAGAAATGCAGAGGAACCTAGAGGAGGTGCAGAATAAACAAGAAGAAATGAAAAATGACATCACTGCTATAAAACTCAATAGAAAGCATCAAAAGTAGACTAGAAGAAGCAGAGGACCGCATCAGTGACCTAGAAGACACTGTAGGAAAAAATACCCAAGTACAGCAGCTTCTAGAAAAAAAAGTTAAAAAGCAAGAGGAGAGCCTAAGGGAACTTTGGGATAACATGAAACAAAAGAACATCCGCATAATTGGGGTTCCAGAAAGAGTGGAAACTGAACAAGGATTAGAGAACCTGTTTGAAGAAATAACGACAGAAAATTTCCCCAATATAGGAAAGAAAAAACCACACATATCCAAGAAGCTCACAGAGTCCCAAGCAAAATGAACCCCAACAAACCAACACCAAAGCACATTATAATTAAATTGGCAAACACCTAAGACAAAGTAAGAATCTTAAAAGCAGCCAGAGAGAAACAGAAAGTCACCTACAAAGGAACCCCCATAAGACTAGCTACTGACTTCTGAACAGAAACTCATCAGGCCAGAAGGGAATGGAATGAAAATACAAAGTCATGCAAAGGAAGGGTCTGAATCCAAGAATACTGTACCCTGTAAGACTCTCAATCAAAATTGAAGGTGAAATCAAAAGCTTCACAGACAAAAAAGGATTAAGGGAATATATTACCACCAAACCAGCAATGTAAGAAATGTTAAAGGGTCTGCTGTAATAAAAAGAAAGAGGAAGCAAAGAAGGAACTCGGGGGTAAGGACTAAAAAAGGCAACAGATACGTACTTATCAATAATAACTTTAAATGTAAACGGATTAAATGCTCCAATCAAAAGACATAGGGTAACCGATTGGATAAGAAAACATGATCCATATATCTGCTGTCTGCAAGAAACCCACCTTAGGAAAAGAGATGCACACAGATTGAGGGTGAAGGGATGGAACATGGTATTTCAGGCAAATGGAAATGAAAAAAAAAGCTGGGGTTGCAATACTTATATCTGACAAATTAGATGTCAAAGTCAAGGACATAATAAGAGATAAAGAAGGCCACTTCATAATACTAAAGGGAACAATCCAACAAGAAGAAATAACTCTGGTAAACATATATACACCCAATATAGGAGCACCTAAATACATAAAAAAAAAACTCTTGGAGGAAATTAAGGGAGAGAGTGACAGCAATACAATCAGAGTTGGAAACTTTAATGCCCCACTGTCACCACTGGACAAATCCTCTAAACAAAAAATCAGCAAAGAAACATCAATCCTAAATGACTCACTAGACAAGATGGAATTAATTGACATCTTTGGAACATTTCACCCCAAAGCCACAGAATATACATTCTTCTCCAGTGCACATGGGTCATTTTCAAAGATAGATCATATGTTGGGTCATAAGAAAAGTCTCTTCGAATTCAAGAACATAGAAATCATATCAAGCATTTTCTCAGTCCACAGTGGCATAAAACTGGAAATCAACTATAATAAAAACAATAGAGAGAAATAAAACACATGGAGACTAAACAGCATGCTATTAAACAAGGACCGGGTAACCAGAGAGATCAAGGAAGAAATAAAAAACATCATGGCACCAAATGACAATGAAAACACAACAATCCAAAATTTATGGGACACAGTGAAACAGTCTTGACAGGGAAGTTCATAGCCCTACAAGCCTACTGCAAAAAACAAGAAACAATGGTAATAAATTACCTAAAGCTACAACTCAAAGAGCTAGAACAAGAGCTACAAGAAAAGCCCAGTGTACTCTGAAGGAAGGAAATAGTGAAGATGAGAGCAGAGAAAAACAACTTGGAGACCAAAGAAACAATTCAAAGATCAACAAAACAGAGAGCTGGTTCTTTGAAAGGATACAAAAGATTGATGGACCCCTAGCCAGGCTCACCAAGAAGCAAAAAGAGAAAACCCAAATAAACAAAATCAGAAATGTAAGAGGAGAAATAACAACAGACCCTGTGGAAATACAAAGTATTGTTAAAAAATACTATGAACAACTCTATTCCAACAAATTGGACAACCTACAAGAAATGGACATTTTCCTAGAAGAATATAACCTTCCAAAACTCAATGAGGAGGAAGCCAAACATCTCAATAGTCCAATAACTATGCAAGAAATTGAAGCAGTAATCAAAAAGCTTCCAGCAAATAAAAGCCAGGGACCAGATTGCTACACAGGAGAGTTTTACCAAACATTCAAGGAAGAATTAAAACCTATCCTCCTCAGACTATTCAAAAACATTCAAGAAGAAGGAACACTTCCAAAATCCTTCTATGAAGACAGCATCACCCTAATACCAAAACCAGATAAAGACAACACAATGAATGAGAATTATAGGCCAAAATCTCTCATGAACATAGATGCCAAAATCCTCAACAAAATTCTAGCAAATCAGATCCAGCAATACATCAGAAAGATCATACACCATGACCAAGCAGGATTCATCCCAGGAATGCAGGGATGGTACAATATCCGCAAATCAAAAAATGTGATATATCACATAAACAAATTGAGAGATAAAAATCAAATATCATATCAATTGATTCAGAAAAAGCATTTGACAAAATCCAACACTCTTTCTTGATAAAAACTCTCAGCAAAGTGGGAATAGAAGGAGCATACCTCAACATCATAAAAGCATTAGCTAACATCATACTCAGTGGGTAAAAACTAAAACCATTTCCCCTAAGAACAGGAACAAGACAGAAATGCCCACTCTCACCTCTCCTGTTCGACATAGTACTTGAAGTATTAGCCATTGCAATTAGACAAGAAGAAGAAATAAAAGGCATCCAAATTGGAAAAGAAGAAGTAAAGCTGTCCTTATTTGCAGATGACATGATATTGTACATAAAAAAACCAAAGGACTCCATTCCAAAACTAATTGACTTAATTAATGAATTTGGCAATGTAGCAGGATACAAAATTAATGCTAAGAAGTCTGTGGCATTTCTATACACTAATAGTGAAATTACAGAAATAGAAACTAAAAAAGCAATCCTATTTACCATCGCACCAAAAAAATTAAGATACCTAGGAATAAACCTTACTAAAGAGGTAAAAACCTATATGCAGAAAACTACAGGACACTGAAAAAAAGAGATAGAGGTAGATGTTAACAGGTGGAAGCACATACCATGCTCATGGATTGGGAGAATCAACATCATTAAAATGTCCATACTACCCAAAGCAATCTACAGATTCAACGCACTACCCATTAAAATACCAACGACATATTTCACAGACCTAGAAAGATTTCTTCATAGATTCATCTGGGACAAAAAAAGACCACGAATAGCTACAGCAATTCTGAGAAAGAAGAATAAAGTAGGTGGGATCTCAATACCAGACTTCAAGCTATACTACAAAGCAACTGTTCTCAAAACAGCCTGGTACTGGCACAAGAACAGACATATAGACCAATGGAATAGAATAGAGAACCCAGATATCCACCCAAACCACTATGCTCAATTAATATTTGACAAAGGAGGCATGAACATTCAATGGAGCCAAGATAGCCTCTTCAATAAATGGTGTTGGGAAAATTGGACAGATACATGCAAAAAATGAAACTAGACTACCAACTTACACCAAATACAAAAATAAACTCAAAATGGATACAGGACTTAAACATTAGAAGGGAAACCATAAAAATACTAGAGGAATCCACAGGCAGCACAATCTCAGATATATGCTGAAAGAACTTCTTCACTGATACTGCTCCAAAGGCAATGGAAGCTAAAGAAAAAATAAACAAATGGGACTACATCAAAATAAAAAGCTTTTGCACAGCAAAAGAAACCATCAACAAAACAAGAAAGATCACTGTATGGGAGAACATATTTGCTAATGTTATCACTGATAAAGTTTTAATCTCCAAAATCTATAGCCAATTTATACAACTTAATAAAAGGAAGATGAACGATCCAATCAAAAAATGGGCATTGGACCTAAATAGAACCTTTTCAAAAGACGACAGAAGGAAGGCCAAGAGACACATGAAAACATGTTCAAAGTCATTAATTATCTGAGAGATGCAAATCAAAATGACAATGCAATACCATCTTACACCTGTCAGAATGGCAATCATCAACAAATCAACAAACGACAAGTGTTTTCGAGGATGCGGAGAAAAAGGAACCCTTGTGCACTGTTGGTGGGAATGCAGACTGGTGCAGCCACTGTGGAGAACAGTATGGAGTTTCCTCAAAAAACTAAAAATGGATCTCCCATTTGACCCTGTAATACCACTCTTAGGAATTTATCCTAAGAAATTACAAACACCAATCAGAAAGGATTTATGCACCCCTATGTTCGTAGCAGCACAATTTACAATAGCTACAATTTGGAAACAGCCTAGGTGCCCATCAGCAGATGAGTGGATCAGAATACTATGGTACATCTACAGAATGGAATTTTATGCCTCCATTAAAAAGAAGGAATTCTTACCATTTGCAGTAATCTGGTTGGTACTGGAGAGCCTTATGCTTAGTGAAATAAGCCAGTCAATGAAGGAGAAGCATCACATGATGTCACTCATTTGTGGATAATAAAGAACATTATCAACTGATGAACAAAAGGATGGATACAGAGGGAGTAAAGCTTCAAACAGACTGTGAAATTACAGCAGGAAGATTAAAGTTAGGTGAGGTAGATAAGAGATCAATCAAAGGACTTGTATGCATGCATATAAGCATAACCAATGAACATAGACACTGGGGGGTTGGGGTATGCCTGGGAGGGAGGGGGGCAATGGGGAGATATGTATAAAAATTAATAAAAATTAAAAAAAATAATAATAAAGTAAAATAAAAAATAAGTACTACTAATAAAAATAATTATTAAACAATATTTATACATATTAAAATATATAGAAAAGAACACATATATATGTATATACATAAAATTTAAAAAATTTCCCTTCTTTAATCTATATATTAATCTATATTTGGAAAAGGAAAATAAAGTAGAGAGCAGATAGGCCTGAGTTTGGTGAGCAAAACTAATTAAGCTTTTAGTAGAAGAAGAGAACAAGTGAGGAGAGGAAAAACAAAAGCATAAAAAACCCAGTCCTAACCTGTCTGGCTCATTAGATAGAACGTTGGACTGTGAACTGAAAGATCCCAGGTTCAATTCTGGGCAAGGGCATGTACCTTGGTTGCATGCACATCCCTCATAGAAGGTGTTCAAGAGGCTGGTGATCAATGTTTCTCTCTCATTGATGCTTCTAACTCTCTATCCCTCTCCCTTCCTGCCTATAAAAAAACAATAATAAAGTATATTTAAAAAAACAAAGCAAACTAATAAACAATCAAACAACAAGAAGAAAGAAAAATAATTGGCTATCAAAGAAAGAGAAAATAAAAGAGACATTGACTTAGAGCATGGGAGAGGAAATGCGATATATGAGTAAGCCAACAGAGACTATTATAATAGAAATGCATTGATAAAGCAAATAAAGAAGATCAATTTTAACAAGGAATAAAGGGAAAGGAGAGAGAAAATCTAATAAAGTAGGAACAGGAGAAGAAAAACAGGATGAAAAAGAGAAGTGAGGAAGACGGGTTTGGCATAAAGAAAAGAAATGAAATAGAGTATAATAATGATAAAAGAATAAAAATAAGAGTAGAATGTAGAACACTAATCCAAAGTAAGTAAAAAAATAATATAAGTTTAAAATAATAATAAAGAAAAATAATAAAGAAAAAATTTAGTTTCTTAAGTAAAAGATAAAAAAAAAAAGTGAAGTAGTGAAGTTTGTTCATAGTACTGTGTTGAAGCTCCCAGCAATCCAATGCTACTCTGTGTCAGATTCCACAATCTTGGTTTCAGTCAGGCAGGATCAATCTGCCCACTTTGTTTTTCTGCTGCCTTCAGTCATTTTTTTACACAAGCATCTATTTCTGACATGGCCTCTAGGTGACAGTGTTTCTGTATTACTTTCTGGGACCAAATGGCCCCCCAGCTCAGAACTTAAGGGCTTCCTGAGGGTATTTAGAATCTTCCTTTCCCAGCTGCTCAAGGTTGGGTGTGGCTACACTGCTAGGAGAAGCCTGGTCTTCAGGGAAAAATGTCTGTTCAAGGTTGGAGGAATGGACTGTCCTAAAGATGGCTTCCTGGTTACCTCTCCCTATTCTGCTTCCCAGAGTCTACAAAAACCACCTTTCCCTAGGTGAATATTTTTAATTGAAAGTTCTTATGCACTGGGTTTAGCGAGTAAAAATAAGGAAAATATAAAGACAGAGCAACAGTGCTGCTGCACATTTCTCTCCCCCTGGCATTGTGCGGCCCATGCAGAACTTCAGACTGCTTTCTGTGAGCAGCTTCCCATGGCTGTGGGCTTAGATCTAGAATCCACCACTGCCAGTGCCCTGTGGACCTCTTTCCAAGGTCGAATGCTGCACTGTCCCCAAAGGATGCAAATTTCATGCCACAGAGTATCCCTCTAAGATTCTAATCCCAGCTGTGAGTGTTTCTCCCTCCAGCCCAGATTCCATATCCTACCTCGCTCCAGGGGAACTCTGTTTTTCCATCCACAGATTGTGTCAACAGCTGTGTTTAACTTGCAAATTCCAGGTGGATATTATTTGATTCAGCTATTTCTTCTATATGTTCCATGAGAAGACCTGTTGGTCTATTTGGCCACCATGTCTCCCCCTGGACAAACATTTTAAGCACCCATAGCCAGGGCATTGCAGGGTGGAGTCTCAATGTTGGTGGGTTCACAGCTGAGGCAGCTGGTTCCTGGCTGGTGTGGCTGTAGCTTCCCAGGTGTTGTCTGAGGTCTCCCTGGATGGAGGTGAAGCTGAGTTCCCAGTCACAGCCACTCTCCCCTTCAATATTGCTGTGGTCTCTGTGGCGGAGCCAGCCTCTCCAGGAGCAATTACAGTGGTAGTAGAGTCTTCCCAGCTAGGAGAGCCGGTCCACCAGTCCTCAACAGTCCTGTGGAATATAACTGCCCTTCACTCACATACGCACTCATGCCCCACACATCCACGCAATCCCCTTTTACTCCTTCACTTACATTCTATTTCTGCTGTCCTGTTGGTCATCATCTTGGATCTCCTCAGCACTATTGATATTTAGGACTTGAAGATTCTCTAGCAGGGAGAGGACTCTCCTGTGCTGTTTAGTAGCATCCCCTAACTTCTTCAGGTAAATTCCAGTAATATTTCCCAGCAGTTGGAACAACTCAAAATTGCTCCAGAGATTGCTTAATGTCTTCTGGGGGATATAATTACTCCCAGTACTATTGTATGTATTTCACATACTCCGAGAAGTTTAAACAGGAGTTAAAAAATAATTTTTTCATGGAGAGTATGGTATAGTCAAACCCTACTACAGATAACAGCTTATTAGGAGAATGAAATTAAGCTAAATCATGGGTGGAAAACTCCCTGCCCTTTACTAGTGAAGTGCAAATTTGGAGTCATCTCTGGAAGGTCTAATTTCTTACTTGATATAAAAATTATGAATCTATTATCTTCTAATTTGTGACCCAAACCAAGAGATTTCAATAAACATATAGAGAATTGAGGTAGACAATAAAAGAAGGTAAATACAAATATCACAAACAATTTAATGTGTAAAATTCAGCACTGTTTTTATGCATGGCTAATATAGGAACAATAGATTCAATAAGAGTGATAAATAGTAACTCCACATTTTATAGGAAGACAGATTTGATAGCTTCTGTTGAGGTTATGGATCAACCAGCATTTATTTCCTTGTTTTATCCTGTCTTTGGAATGGCTCATATTTTAAGTCAACAGGGTAACAGCCTCAGTGACAAGAATAAGTCCAAGAGTATCCAATGCTTAACACACACACTCCATTGAATAGTACTAAGGAGATACTTAAATCTAATAAAAAAGCAACAACCCACTTAATTCTTCCTTTAAAAAACTAGAAGGTAATTAAAGTTAATGTATATTGCACATGACTAATAAAATAGAAACAGTGATATTTTTTCTAGATTAAGCACAAACATTAGTTTTAAAATATGCATGCACAAACAGGAAGAGCATAAATAGAGCATAAATAAAGAAGGCAAAATATGATTTGCTTAAGAGAAAAATTACATCTTTTTTCATTTTTAAAAATTAAATATTTATTATTGAGATTATTACATTTGTTTCTCTTTTTTTCCCCCTCCAA
>JAAGEH010000031.1:14380904-14473046 GCA_011751065.1 Lasiurus cinereus | reverse complement strand
CCCCTCCATAGCTCCCTTCCACCTGGCTCCCACCCCTCCCTCTACCCCTACCTCCCCCCATTGACCTCATCCATAAGTGTATGATTTTTGTCCAGTCTCTTCCTGCACTCCCCTTACCAATTTCCCCCTGAGAATTATCAGTCCACTCCCTTTCTGTGCTCCTGATTCTATTATATTCACCAGTTTATTCTGTTGATCAAATTTTTAATTTACTTAATTTTTAGATTCACTTGTTGATAGATATGTATTTGTTGTTCATAATTTTTTGTCTTTTACCTTTTTCTTCTTCCTCTTCTAAAAGAGTACCTTTCAGCATTTCATATAATATTGGTTTGGAGTTGATGAACTCCTTTAGCTTTTTCTTATCTGTGAAGCTCTTTATGTGCCCTTCAATTCTGAATGAGAGCTTTAATAGATAGAGTATTCTTGGTTGTAGGTTCTTGCTATCCATCACTTTGAATATTTCTTGCTACTCCAGTCTGGCTTGCATAGTTTCTGTTGAGAAATCAGCTGACAATCATATGGGTGCTCCCTTGTAGGTAATGAACTGTTTTTCTTTTGCTGCTTTTAATATTCTCTCTTTGTCTTTTGCTCTTGGCATTTTAATTATGATGTGTCTTAGTGTGGTACTCTTTGGATTCCTTTTATTTGGGGTTCTGTGTGCTTCCTGGACTTGTAAGTCTATTTCTTTCACCAGATGTGGAAAGTTTTCAGTCATTATTTCTTCAAATAGGTTTTCAGTATCTTGCTATGTCTCTTCCTCTGGCACCCCCACAATTCTGATGTTGGTATGCTTGAAGCTGTCCCAGATGCTCCTTACATTATCTTCACATTTTTGGATTCTTTTTTCTTCTTGCTTATCCAGTTGGGTGTTTTCTGATTCTTTATATTTCAAATTTTTGTTTTAATCCTTGCCTTCCTGTAGTCTGCTGTTAGGTCTCTTTATAATATTTTTTTATTTCAGTCAGTGTATGTTTAATTTCCAGTTGGTCCTTTTCCATTTCTAGTTGGTCCTTTTCCATCTCTAGTTGGTCCTTTTTCATCTCCTCTTGGGTCTCGCTAAATTCATGCATCTTTCTAGGATATTCTTGAAAAACCTTATAAGCATGGTTTTGAACTTTGTATCCAGTCATTTGTTTTCCTCCATTTCTTTTGTTTGTGATCTCTTCCTTTGGGTCGGCATTTTCACTATGCAGGGAGAACTTCTGTGTTGGATTCAGCCTTAAGACTTGCAAAACTGCAAAAGCCTCTCTGTTGAGCTTGGGATGGGTGGAGTCTCAGGGCTTAATGGACCACCTTGTCTTCCAGTCGTCCATGCCCTCCACAGCCCATGAGTCTCAAGTGACTGGGTAAGCACTGGAGCAGTCCCTGTGCGCCCACACTCCTTCAGTGCCTCTAGACCTCTGCCTTTCTGGGTCCCCTGTGCTGTGGGACCATATGAGTCTGGGTCCCCAGGGTTTCGCCCAAAACTGAGGTTTAGTGGAGTTAGAAGTGGTGTAGTTGGGAGGCTCTGTCTCATGCCCATTCTTAAAAGCCAGTGACACAATCAGCAGTCGATCTTCTGCGCCCAGTGCTGTGCGTACCACCAGACTTCTATCCCCTAAATTTCCGTGCACTTCTCTCTTTACACAATCCAAACTCCCCCCCATATGAGTTTCGGCTGGATGTGGGGTTTAGTGATGTAGGATAAGGGGTTCAATGAAGTTGGGAATCTCCGTCTTACAAACATATCAAAAGGTAGCTTTCAGAAAAGTCTGTCTACTAGCATGTGATAGAAAACGTCATTCCTTAAGTATTCTCCAGAGCTTCTGATCTCTTAGACTTATTTGCTATATTGAATCATAGTAAAAAATGGATGAAAAACAAACATTGGAAGTAAAACCATACTTGGGCTTTATTTAAGTTGTCACCCAAGTTTATGCCTTGGCAAGCCAAGTGCTTCCTTTTATAAAATTCTTGATAGTACGCAGTCGACTCTATAATCTAAACTCAAAAAGGTAACCAAGAATTGAACTCACTGTTAAAACATAATTTTAAAATATAAGATAATATAATTTTCATACAGATGTAAAATTCAATGTAGGTTAAACTTTAATTTTAATTTTATAATTTGAGGGAACCAAACTGACATTATTACTGGTTCAAAAAAGTCACAAGAACAAACATTTTTATGGAGTAAATGAATGTTGAAAAATTACAAATGGAGACAAAACTGATATTTACAGTTGAGGTGGGGGAGTCAATGAAATCTTTATCAAGGATGTCTAAAGGGTATGCTATAGACAATGCACAGTTTTCCATTTCAACACAATTTTTAAATTATAATTCCTCCTCTCTTTGATCTAAAACAATCTCAAAAGAAAGATTCTTTTGATCTCAAAGATGATTTTTCTCATTAGTTTGACCTGATTATTTACATAGTGTAGGAAGTGTATTAATTTGCCATATGGCTCTCTGAATTTTGCTTTGAAGGAAACTTGCATGAGGAATCTGAGATTGGATCTGTAAAATCCTTAATTATTTGCAATTCTGATGCTGAGAAGCAAGCTAGATTTCACCTGCAGAATCTATATATTTGGGCAAATTCTTTTCTTCCTGAGGTCTTCAAAATATTCTCGGTTACTGTCATGCCAGGAAGTGACCTTTCTTTCTCACCTGTGTCAACAAAAGTCCCAAATCTGAGTTGCAGAAAGAGGAGAAACTTGAGCTGGCCAATTTGCAAGCAGGAAAAGCAAGATTTCCAAAGAAAACCAAAAATATACTTCACTGAGAAAAAGAGGAGGCGACATTTTACTTTAATTTTTAAAATTTTTATTTTTGGAAATATTAGAGATGTTCCTCTCCCCCCACCACCACTCCCCTCCACCCAGCTCGAACTCCAACTCAGAGCTTCCACACCCTATTGTCTGTGTGCATAAGTAATGCATATATGCATACACCAGTAAGATCTCGGTTTTATCTCTTCCTGCCCACTCAATCCCCTTCCCTATGAAAATAATAAGTCTGTTTCATTTTCTTGCCTCTGGTTTTATTTTACTCACCAGATTATTCTGATCATTAGATTTAATATTCATTTATTTTGATTTTTAGATTCAATTGTTCATAGGTGTGTATTTATTGCCATTTTATTGTTCATATTTTTTTATATTTTTCTTCCTCTTCTTAAAGAATACCCTTTAACATTTCATATAATACTGCTTTAGTGGTGATGAACTCCTTTAGCTTTTTCTTGTCCATAAAGCTCTTTACCTGATCTTCAATTCTAAATAATAGCTTTGCTGAGTAAAATAATCTTGATTGTAGGTCCTTATTGTTCATCACTTTGAATATTTCTTGCCACTCCCTTCTGACCTGCATAGTTTCTGTTGAGAAATCTGCTAACAGTTATATGGGCCATTCCCTTGTTGGTAACTAAGTGCTTTTCTCTTGCTGCTTTTAAGATTATCTGTCTTTTGCCCTTGGCATTTTAATTATGATGTGTCTTGGCGTGGTCCTCTTTGGGTTCCTCTTGATGGGACTCTGTGCTTCCTGGACTTGTAACTCTATTTCTTTCACCAGGCAGTGGAAGATTTCTATCATTATTTCTTCAAATTATTTTTTCAATATCTGTCTCCCTCTCTTCTTCTAGCACCCATATAATGTGAATGTTGGTACACTTGAAGTTGTCCCAGAGGCTCCTTACACTATCTTCATAATTTTGGATTCTTTTTTTTTTATTTTTTGCTTTTCTGTTTGGGTGTTTTTTGCTTCCTTATATTTCAAATCATTGATTTGATGCTCAGAATTATCTACTGTTGAATCCCTGTATATTATTATTTATTTCAGTCAGTGTATGCTTAATTTCTGACTGGTCCTTTTCCATTTTTGGAGGTTTCTAGAAGATTCTTGAGTAACCTTATAACTGTGGTTTTGACCTCTGTTTGCTTTCTTCTATTTCTTTTATTTGTGACATGTTTTTTTTGTCTTCACATTTTGGTTACTTACATGTATTTATTTCTATGTATTGGGTAGAGCTTCTATGTATCCTTGAGTTGATAGAGTGGCCTTGTATAGTAGGTGTTCTATAGGACCCAGTGGATGAGCCTCCCCAGTCACCTGAGCTGAGCTGGGAGTTCTAGGTGCACCACTTTTTGGACTGTGAGTACAGTCTTGTTGTAGTTGAGACTTAATTACTGTTGGTATCACTGGGACAAATTGATCTCCAGGCCAATTTTCTGTGAGGATCAGTTGCAAATACAGTGGGAAAGCTTATGTGCAGGAGACACCCTTATGGGGAAGGACTTCCTTCATTGGGGTATTGGTGCTCACTGTGTCTTCCCCTTGAATGTATTGCTTATGGATCTGTAAAGTTGTAATATGGTATGGTCTCACACTGACTACTGGGTACACTGGCTCTTGGTTCTCTGGGGAGGTGCAAAGTCAGCCACTTCCTGGTGTAACCCAGAAGGAGCTACAAAGAGATCTGCAGATTCCTCCTCTTTGTATTGGGTTTAGAAGTGACCAGAGGAAGCCCAGCTATTAATCAAGGCAGGATGGAGCCAGGTCTTGGGCCTTTTATGAAACGTTTGGGGCTTCCTGACCCAGATGCAGCTTGTTTGAGAGATTTTAATCTGACTAAAGACAGGCCATTCACATGTGGAAGCCACCGTACACAGCTTGGTTGGAGTTGTAAATTGGATGGGGCAAAGTTTTAGAGAATCACCAGGGCAGAACAAACAGAAATGGCTGCCAGTCAGCCCTGTAACCAGGTAGTTCCCAGCATAGGAACAATAATCCCTATGAACACCTCCCTCTGGGGGAAAGTGACCCCCGAGTTCCTGTCCTGATGTCAGGCAATCCAGTTCCTCTCCTATATGTTTGTTTTCCTTAGAGCTTCACCCTGGGACAGGAGCTTAAAAGAACTGAGACCTTGTAAGTTCAATTCATGATGCTGGCCTTTTAAGAGGGACAGCTGTGTCACTGAGCCCTAATCTGCACTGGTTTTGCTGCCCATAGGGACTTCTTTTCCCAACTTTTTGACCCTGGGCTGGGACACCTTGCTTCTCTGGGTGGCCTTCGCAGAGATGATCTCCCTCCCACTTAAAAAAGTAGCACACTTGGGTGCTAGAATAGCCCATTCTGTGCCTCTGTGCCTCCTACAGTCTTAGTGTACTTTCTTCTTTACTTCTCTAGTTGTAGGACTTACATTCAGCCAACTTTCTAGTGGTTCTGGATGATGATTGTTCTGTATTTTAGTTGTAATTATGATGTGGTTGTGGGAGGCAGGGAGTACAGGTATTTACCTACACTACCATCTGAGAAGACTACATTTTGTAATGAAATCTCCAGCCCAGGTTTCAGATTCATCTATTTTACGCAAATTAGGAATCCAAATTTGAACAGTCTGATTGGTCCAAATACTACTGTCCTGATTAGTTGACTTTCATGTTCTGATGAGTTGTTTTGGAGCCTCTCCAATTGGTTATTATAGATGCAAATGAAGATGTTGTTGTGCAGTTTTGATTGGACAAAGCACCTATGTAATCAGTTTAATGGTTGAAACATGATTTCAGGAACTCCTATTTAAGAATGAGATCAGATGTCAGGAACACAGTATAGGAGGCTTGGTAGCTCATTCTGTGATTTCTCTCTAAGTGTAGTGTGTGTGAGAGGCCTCCATCAACAATGGTTGCTAGATCTTGGTTTTAAATTTGGGTGCAATTATCCAGGAGGAGTCCTTAGGAGATGTTCATATATGTAAATCAAAGAGTGCTAGAAGTGAGTTTCCAAGTTAGTGTTTACAAGAGGGCTCTTTAAGGCTTGGCTTCATAAAGTCAGCTTTAATTCTTTAGAAGTTTCTGGTCATATCTCACCAAATGAGCGGAATTTTTTTTCCTGGCCAAGGAGCTCAATTGGTTAGAGCATTCTTAAGATGCCACCAAGGTTGTGGGTTCAATACCCTTACAGGGTACATATAACATCAACCAGTGAATGCATAAATAAGTGGGACACCAAACTGATTCTCTCTCTCTCTCTCTCTGAAAAGTAGTTGATAAATAAAAATAAGATGAATTCTTAAATATAACACCCAGGCAAGTATTTGGTTGTATAAACAATGTTTTGAATTATGTCCTAGTAAAAGGAGAACATACAGTTACCAAACCTATGTAAATAACCACAGTAATATGAAAATAAGAAGAATATT
This sequence comes from Lasiurus cinereus, assembly GCA_011751065.1. Classification (NCBI taxonomy): domain Eukaryota; kingdom Metazoa; phylum Chordata; class Mammalia; order Chiroptera; family Vespertilionidae; genus Lasiurus; species Lasiurus cinereus. The sequence goes on along the minus strand of JAAGEH010000031.1, from coordinate 14,466,862 downwards.
TAATAGGAGTTACTAAATTCTGAAGGGGTTAGATAAGAGGAATAATGTAACATTTATAAATTATTTCATTTTAATTTATAAAACCAGAACCTACTAGATTGTTAGAAGTTATAGATAGTGTAAAAAGAGAAAGGGCTTATTTATATATCCAGAAAATAGAATAATAAAGCAGCAAGAATAGTCTTAAAATCACATCATTTAATTAAGTCTTGTAATTAATTCTTGTTCTACAAGGTCTTGTGTTATCATAAGCTTGTTCCACAATATACTTGGTGTAATCTTTTCCTTGAGGCTCTCAAACAGTCTCTTTTTGTTGAAGATGAGGCTTTCAGACCTGTAGGTGATTGCAAGTAGGTTATGGAAGCATCAGTATAAAATAAACAAACAAAATCATCTATACATGACAAAAGACTTGAAGTGATTGTGGCTAATTTATTACAGATACTTTCAAAAGTGAAATATCTTATTTCAGTTCATTTCAAGAATAATGCAACTGACAAGGAAATTTGTTTGTTTCTTTGACTGGCAAAACAAGGTAGTAAAGTCTGTTGAAATAAAGTTTTAAACAAAATAATTATAAATATAGTGATTAACTCTATTTTATTTAAAAAATATTGGTTGAATTTATTGGGGGTGACATTGGTTAGTAAAATTATACAGGTTTCAAGTGTACAATTCAATAATGCATCATCTGTACATTATGTTGTGTGTTCACCACACAAAGTTAAGTCTTCTTCCATCACAATGTATCTACCTTTTACCCTCTTCTACCACCCCCAACCCCACTTTTCCTCTGGTAATAACCATACTGTTGTCTGTGTCTGAGTTTTGTTCCTTGCTTAATCCCTTCACCTTTTTCACTCAGCCCCCCAATTTCCCTTTCTCTAACCGCTGTCAGTCTCTTCTCTGTATCTATGAGTCTGTTTTGATTTTGTTTGTTAGCTTATTTTCTTTATTAACCTTATTTTTAAAAATGACAGTGAATATTACATCTAATTTAAAAAATTGGATGAACATAATTTTTACTAAGAATTTTGAAATATAACATATAATAATCCTTAGATAATATAAAATTAATATTCTAAGATTATAGTAAGGATGTACCAAGAATGTATCAATATCAAATAAAGTGATTCTGTGTGGAGTATATCCTAAACATCTCTATATTAAAACTTCATAGATTGGTGCTGTGAATCCACACTTGAAACTCACTGGCCAACAATTTGTTAGATTAAGATTAAATAACCAAATTTTAACAAAGTTAAAAGTTTTAAAATAACTGAAATTTGACTGATTGCTCTGTATTACTACCATCTAATAGGCAAAACAACACTATGACTTATAAATAGAAACATATTATGAACAGCAAGGACTTTGACAAATCTTTTGGGATTCCCCACACTATATATGATATCTGAAATATTTATACTAATAACATTTTATCCGCACAGATTTAACTTGGAGAAAACTAAGTGTATCTTTTGATTTGAAAACTGTCCCCATGTAATGCATAATAACATATCAAATAAACCTAATTCTTTTATAACCTCTCTTTTTACCAAAAACAAACAAATAAAAAACCAACACATAAAAAACACACAAATCTGTGTGCCTTTCCAGGGATCCTATAAAGATGAAGAAGTTTTAGGTGTAAAAGATAACTCAGACATTTTATTTTATTTTATTTTATTTTTTATTTTACATCTAGGATTTGATTTTATGAAGGCAAAATTGGAGGAGTTTGATATTTCTAATCTCTTCTTTAAAGGTTATAATCCTGTCAGATTAGGACCCCCACCCTTATGACCTCATTTAATTTTAATTATATTCTAAACACCCTATTTCCAGTTATACACACATTGAGTATTAGAGCTTCCACATATGAATTTTAAAGGGATACAATTCAGTCCATAGCACACCATCACACATACACACAGAACTCTTAGCTTCAATTCTAAAATTTCAGCCAAGGATCAACAGTAAACACAGAAGTGTATAACTCACTGTTCTACATCAAAAGCTATTCTACTATCAGTGGATAAAAATACTTAATTAATACCCTGGTTCAGTTAGTTGGAGCACCATCCTATACACCAAAAGGTGGCAGGTTCAATTCCCTGTCAGGGCACATACCCAGGTTGTGGGTTCTATCCCCACTAGGGACCTGTGTTGCGGGAGGCAACTGATCAATATTTCTCACTCTTTCTCTCTCTCTCTCCCTTCCAGTCTCTAATAATAAAATAAAGAAAGAAACAAATAATTCAAAATAGACCATCAGAAAATATTAACAAACCAGATTCTTTCACCAGACAGACACAAGATTTCTGTACAACTCTTAATAATTTACAGAAATAGCCAAATTATCAAACCATAAAACCAAATTTCCAATAAAATATCTAATAAAATTTATTCTCTATTGTCATTTACCTATCAAATGATAGCTATCTATAAACAATGAAAGTCTATCTATACTAATAAAAGGGTAATATGCTAATTATATTAGCTCAATTGGACATCTTCTGGTCATTCTGCCTTCCCTCTGGACAAAGACATGGTGGGAGAGGCCAAGGCAGAGGTGGTTAGGGGCAAATCAGGCTGGCAGGCATGTGAGCGGTTAGGAGCCAGCAGTCTTGGATTGCAAGAGGGATGTCCCCTGAATTGGGAAGGGTGAAGGCTGGCCTGAGGGATCACCCCCATGCCTGAATTTCATGCACTGGGCCTCTAGTATTGAATGAAATAGTATTTATATGAATTTCAAATAGAGACAAAAGTGGCTTTTCCATGAGGATGAAGGGAAAGAAATCAACTGAACCTCTACTAGGAGGAAAAAATTTATAAAATGTAAAATATACCTCAGAGAAAATGAGTAAGGCTAGAAGAAAGGCCACAAGTTTTTCACTGAAACATAGATTTTCACTGAAACACAGTATTTTTTTAATACAAATAATTGAGAACTGTTTTGTTTCTAATTCATCCTATAATTAACTTTATTGGGAATATTACAGGTTACGCTTCCAACAGAGTTTTGTTCAAGATATGAGAATTCACACACTCATATAATGTGGTGGTAACAATCACCATTATCACAACCCAACATCACTATCACAAACATCATCATAATAATTAGTTCTTACATAAATTTGTGTATGCTTGTAAGCACTTAAAATAAATGAAGTAGATACTAATATTATCCCCATTTTACAGATGAAGAAACTAAGGCCCAGAAAATTGAGATAATATGTCTATGGTGGCAGAACTAGAAAGTCCCAGTAGGTAAGTCACTGAGATGTGAGCTACCAATTTGAAGATTCTCACTTGGATTTTATTAAATTGTTTGATATAATCTGCAAAATGCTGAAAAACTGAAAATTTCTGAAAACACAATGATCATTCATTATATCAGTTCATTGAATAATTATTGAGTGCTACTATGTCCCAGTTGCTGTGCTAAGTGATGCAAAAACATAATGAGGTTCAGGACAAGATAACCCAAACTATGGCACCTTAGCAAAATGAATATTTTAACTTGTAGGAATTAGAAAAAAAAATGGCAGAATCAGGAAAATAACTCTGACCTCCTCCACCCCTTGCCTTTCTTCCCTGACATAGGTCATAAAACCCTTCTGTGAGAGATCTCCTTACTATATAACTTGAAGAAAGGGGTGACCTTACCACCAAAGACAAAGGGTCACCTAGCAGAATCTGAACAGACTGGGCCTTGCTAAGTTTCTCCCAATTTATTACACATACCTCATACACCTTAGCCTACCATATTTCTACATGACTGCCCACTCTTTATCAAACCTAGCATAAAAAATACACAAGTCTAACCATTTCTTTGGATCTTCATCTCCCATGTCACATAAAAATTATATTAAATTGGTATTTTAACCTGTCTTTGTCAGTTTATTTTCAAGCCCAGTTAGGGACCCTAAGAGGGTTGAGGAAAACATTTTTCTTCCCTAAAATATACAAGTGAAGCAATATCCATGGTGTTGGCAGGAAGACAGACATGAACTCAGACAGTTAGAAAGCAATATGCGGTAGCAGGAAATAGCAGTTCACTGATGCAAGAACTCACATTTCAAATAGTGAATGCAATCAAATTAGTGAATGAAAGAAAAGGTGGAAGAAAAGGTCATGAGTGAGGTTAGATAGGGCCTTGAATATCATGAGAAGTAACTGACTTTGTGGAAAATGTATTGAAAAGCCAGTAAATCTGGATCCAGACCAATGGGTGTATCAGTTGTCTGGTGAAGGGCAGGGGAACAACCCTCAAAATTTATTGGACTATTTATTTGCTCAAGATTCTGTGCATTAGCAATTTGTCCTGTGCTCAACTGGGCTGTTCTTCTGCAGATTTCTCCTAGGACCTCCTCTAGACATCTAATGATTTGTACTAGCTGTTTTCTGGGCTTCACTATGCCTGTGATTTTTTATCTTTGAGAAGGATAAAACTTTTTTTTAAATATATTTTTATTGTTTTTTGTTTTTTTGTTTTTACAGAGAGGAAGGGACAGGAATAGTTAGAAATATTGATGAGAGAGAAACATCATCAATCAGCTGCCTCCTGCACACCTCCTACTGGGGATGTGCCTGCAACCAAGGTACATGCCCTTGACTGGTATCAAACCTGAGACCTTTCAGTCCTCAGGCCAATGCTCTATTCACTGAACTAAACTGGTTAGGGCAGGATAAAACTTCTTTATATGGTATGATAGGCAGAATAATCCCCCCTAATGTGCCTGATCTTATCCACAGAACATGTATTTCTATTACCTTATATGTCAAAACAGACCTTGCAGATATGATTAAATTAAGGATATTGTAATGAGTAGATTATTTTGGATTGCCCAGGTGGTCCCAATCTAATCACAAGGGCTTTTAGAAGGAGGCAAGAGGATCTGTCAGTAAAATAGATGTAATGACAGAAGCAGAGGTGAGAGAGTTGAAGATAAATTTGAAGATGTTACACCGCTGCCTTTGAAGTTGAAGAAGGGGGCCATGAGCCAAGGAATGCATGTGGTCTATAGAAACTTGAAAACATAAGAAAACAGACTATCTCCCTAAGTCAGTGAGACTGATTTTGTACTTCTTACCTTCAGAACTATATTACACATTTGTATTGTATTAATCCACGAATTTTGTGGCAATTTATTATTACAGCAGCAATAGGAAACACATATATATGACAATCTCAGAGCAGCAAGAGAATAAATATAAGCAGAAGCAACAAGGCCTTGAGAAACCTTGCCCAGAAAGTTTCACAATGTCACTTTTGCTCCATTTTGTTGGTCAAAGAAAATGACAAGTCCAGCCCAGATGCAATAATAAGGAAATAGAATTCATCTTTTGATAATAAGAACTTTAAATAATTTGTTGTCTTTTTTAATCCACTGAAAGTAGTTAGAAATAGTAATCGAGGTAAGAAGTGAAAAGAAATATAAGTTGCTATAGGAGAAATGGAAAGGAAGAAAGTGGTTCAAAAGATACACAATTTACAATAGCTAAGATTTGTAAACAGCCTAAGTGCCCATCAGCAAATGAGTGAATTAAAAACTGTGGTACATCTACACAATGGAATACATTGTGGTAAAAAAGAAGGCATTCTTACCATTTGCAATAGCAAGGATGGAACTGGAGAGTATTATGATAAGTGAAATAAGTCAGAGAAAATAAATATCATATGGATATATACATTTTACAGATTACAGAGATGCACTTCATTCACTTAGTTTTTAGCAAATATTTATTAAGGACTTACTTTGTGTCAATTATTCTTCTAGGCAGTGGAAATACAACAGTGAACATCACAGACAAAAAAACTTGCTCTCATAGATTATGCATTCTAGTGAAGACAAGTTTTAGAGATAAAGTGTTATTTACCCTGTGTCATATCATAGATTTGAAGAGTTAAATAATTTTGGCCATAAACCTATATTTTCGTCTTCCAGTTTATTTATCTTTCATTGATTAGTGTAACCTACCAAGACCCTTGCTTCATTTTGCACATTTTTCTGTGGAATAGGGTTTGGAATTGATATCCTTCTAGTCTTGAACAAATCTCTGCTTTCACTGTGACCTTCACAAGGGACCTAGTAGGAAGTGAGATGCATTTCTTAGAAAGGCTTACTTGTTAACACTAGAGGCCCAGTGCCTGAAATTCTTATATGGGTAGCATCCCTAGGACTGGCCATCCATTGGGCCAATCGGGCCTTCCAGCTGCCAACCAGGGCCTCCCTTCCCCAGCTGTCAGTTGTGGACTGAGCCTTCCTTCTTTCTGCACTGCCCCTTGTTGGTCAGCATAATAGCAGGCAATAGAACTCCCAGTTTCCTGGTCGAACTCCTGAGGGGACAATTTGTATGTAAGGCTTATATATATATATATTCTAAAGGCCTGGTGCACAAAATTCATGCACGAGGAGTGGTGAACTCTGATCCCACCTGAACCCTCTCAGAAGATGTCTGACTGCTAGTTTAGGCCAGATCCTGATCTCTGCAGCATTAGGCCTAAACCGGCCATCAGACATCCCTCTCACAATCTGAGACCACTGGCTCCTAACCACTCACCTGCCTGCCTGCCTTATCACCCCTAACCATTTTACCTGCCTGCCTGATCGCCCCTAACTCCTCTGCCTGGCTGCCTGATCACCCCTACTTGTTTGCCTGCCTGATTGCCCCTAACCACTTCTGCCTACTTACTTGATCAACTCTAACCACTCACCTACCTGCCTGATCGCCCTTAACCACATCTGCCTGCCTGACTGCCCCTAACTGCTTGGCTGCCTGCCTGATCACCCCTAACCACTCACCTGCCTTCCTAATCACCCCTAACCACCTCTGCCTTGGACCCCACCATGGCAGCTTCATCTTGAAGGACTTCCAGAATGATATCCTGAAGGTTGTTCATTTTTCTGGTCTAATTAGTATATTATGCTTTTATTATTATAGATAGATGGCTGTATTTCATCTCTTTTGGATGAAACACACTCAAATATAAGTATTTTGGGACTTTTTGTCCCTTTCTCTAGGTCACTGCTTAGGTTTTATAGTTTCTAAGTTGCAGGAGGCTCATGTTGCAGAGAACAGAATATTAGTCATCAATTTTTATTTTTCTAGGTAAAAGGGAATAAAAGGTTAATCCTTTCAAATATCTTTCTGCAGCCACTGCATTTCTCTCAGTGGAATCTACCTATCTACTATCTACCATCTGCCTATTCTAGTTTATTTTATTTTATTTTGTTTGCCTGGATTTTTTCTCTTTGGCAATTTCTACTACTTTTCATGCATTGTGGAAATAGTTGGTATTAATAAGAAAAGGTAAATTCTCCCAAGGTTATGGAATATAGTAAAAGCAGCAATATAATTTGGCATGGCTAAATTGTTCAGTAAGAGTCACTTTTTCTGCACTGTCTTTGGTTTCATCAACACTTTCAGAGAAAAGTGGGCTCTGATGTCAATTTTCGGGACAAATTTGCACAGAGCTATATCTGATACTGAGAAATGACTTGACTACTTTGAGCTTGAATTATTGAGATTATTGAGTCATGTACCACTTTATTTTCCGTGTTTATATAACATTATACATCATCTTATTTTCATCAAAGGTATACATTATAAAAATAATTTCTTTAAATGACTCACCCTACACTTCCAGACTCAAATCTTATTTTACCTTGATTTTCTTCATTCCAGTATAGCTGCTTATCATTCTCCAGACACTCAAGTTTGAAGTTTTTAAAAAGTACTTAAATATCAGGTGGGATTTATGGTGATATTGTGCTAATATGCTTTGGTAATGATACTTTCTAGGTTTTAAAATCAAAGCCCATTTATATGCTTTTTATTTTAAATATGCCATAAAGAAACAGTATATGTCAGAGAGATCAGACTTACTGTTTCAGTATTCCATTGATTTATTACTAGTCCAGAACTTATTTATGAGTGTGTTTAATTATAGTATTAATTATTTTATTATTATTTCTTAGAGAAAGAATAAAAATATATCTCCATGATTATGTTGATTAAATTTTCAGAGGAAGACCAAGTTTTTTAAATCTCATGTTACTAACGTGATAAAATTTAAAATCTTTATTATCCTATTATCTTCATTAATGTTCCTCTTCCTTCAAAAGTGCTCCTCTGTGGTCCACCATGATTACCACCCTTATCTGTCTTCCCCTTCCTCTAAATATTTCCTCCTGGACCACATGTACTGTCTTCCTTTAGGCTTTACTGTCTAGTTTCCCAATGAGCATTGAATTTAAAAATGAACTGAGATTTGAATGATGACAATCACTTTATTTATTGTCCCTCTTCTTCTCCCAGCAGTTGTTGGGTTTTAGCAAAGGGAAAGTGCATTGACTTGAGGTAAAAATAATAGATGGAATTTTAAGAGCTAGGCAAACCAATTAAGTTTGCAGGTGGGATGAAGGTTTTGGAGAAGCAAGAGAAAAGTTTGAACTTTTACACCATAAAACACATAATGGTCTATTATGTACAAACTAGAGGCCCAGTGTATAGACTCATGCACTGGTGGGGTCCCTTATCCTGGTCACAGGGATCAGGCTGAAATTGGCTCTCCGATATCCCCTGAGGGGTCCCAGATTGTGAGCGGGCAGTTCTCAAGTGATGCACCCTGGAATTGGTCTAGTTCCTGATGCATCACTCAAAAACCGCAGCTGCCAAGTCAACACAGCTCTAAAGCTCCTGCGTTGAGAATGTGCCTCCTGGTGGTCAGTGCATGTCATAGCTACTGGCCGGCCCTTCAGCTGGTTGTTTAGGCTTTTTTATATATAGATATATGCCTAATCCTTGAAACAACTCATAGCATTGCTCTTATCCATTTATTTAGTTATTTGGCATCTGTTTAACAAATCAATTTTTATAATGAAACAACTATTCTTTAGTCAGGCCCAGAGAGTATTTATTCTTCACTATATTGCTGCATCGGATTCTTGCAATTCCACTTACGAACAACTCAGTTCATTTAAAAGTTACATGTCATTTCAGTCTAGTAAGATCTGTGTCAAGCTGATCATTTCAGTGCAGCTGTGGTTTGATCCCCCAAGTCATGGAAGAAGAGGCTGTATACCTGCCTGCCTGTTAAGTAGAGCAACTGTTTTTAACATCTCCTGCACTCAACAGTGACTGCTCGCCCTATTACCAAAACATTTGATCATTTTAAGAGCTCCCCATAGATTCCAAATGAAAAATTACATCCTTAATTTCTGAATTAATGCTGTATCTGTGTATTGTTGTTGTTGTTGATGGGTAGTTGCCTTTTGTTTTGTTTTGCTTTGTTTTCTTATTTGTGGCATTTTGTTCTTAGATTACAAGAGTGACCTCTAGTGAGAAACATCTGTATAGTTATAATCTCAATCTTCAGGATCTCTTATCCAACCCTAATTACCATAGGTATTGGTGTTATGAAAAATATCGTTAACCAGACCTCCACAAAAATAATTATCCAATAGTAAAAACCCTAAGTCAAATGTCCTGTTATTAGTTATTACATATTTTATTCTTAAACTTTGGCTACCAAAGGACACTTGAATTCTGAGGATTATGTCATGACAAGGACAACACTTCCAAATATGCCCTTGTAAAGAGCTAGAAGTAAATTATGACATTATTTATGATCTGGATGCATTTGATTGCAGACATAATGTTTCTTAGGACTTTGTTGCCCCTGACAATCCTGCTGTAAATAATTGGCTGGTGCACTCATCTCTTCTCTTTCTATTGCAGAAAAAGGAAGTGTTTTATTATTTTTTTATCACTACACAAGGTAGACACAAGGCATAAAAACACACTGTACTCAGGGGCAAAATTAAAGTAGGCTTAAACATATGCCCTATCCTCACACAAGGTCAGACAGAACATTTGCAGCATGGTCAATGGCATTTTTTTATTTCCTATAAAGGTTAAATAGAAGCTTTACATGCCTTTCAAGTACTAATTCCCCTTGCAATAAAAATAGCAATCCCCCACATTGGAATGATACTTTAAAACTTACAGAAAACTTACATTTATATAATTTTACTTATTCCTTTCACCATCTTTCAGAAATAGGTATTTTTTTCTTTTACTTTTAGAAGGTTTATTTATAATTGCCCAAACTTGGAAGGAACCAATTTGTCCTCTGATAGGTGAATGGATAAATAAACTATGGTACATTCAGAAAATAAAATATCATTGAGTGCTAACAAAAAAAAAGCTAAGAAGCCATAAAAATATAGAAAATTAATGTGTATTAATAAGTGAAAGATTTCAATACTATAAAATGGCTATATACTGTATGATTCCAACAATATGACATTCTGGAGAATAGGTATTATTTATCCTATTTCATTTATGACAAATATGAAGCACAGTGAGATTAAATGAAATATTCAGGGTTACACACACTTAATAAATGGTAGAATGCTAAGTCTTTAGACTCTAGCATTAGTGCAATTTTTTATCACAGCTGCTTCATAGTCTAACAATAAGACTTCCAAAAATAATGTCATTTTTTTTCAAATAACCTAAATACAAATTTCTATGAGACTTGAGAAGAGTCAAAGTAAAAGATGATCTGGTTTTAAGGATCAGAGAAGATTTTGATGGAGAAAGTCAAATATACTCTAATCTTTAATAAATAGGAAGCATCTGAGAAGACGAGGAATATCATTCAAAGTTAAGCAAACTCATGCACTTAGAGAGTATGGAACATATATGTATAAGAAATAGGAAGCAATCTAAATTTTCTAAGTGTCAGAAGGTTGTGCAAAATAAATTGGGAAAGGAAAGTTGAAATCAGTACAGGAAAGCCTTTTAATTCTATAAAAGGGTTTCTCAACCACAGTATTATTGACATTTGAGGACCACATAATTCTTTGTTGTGGCTATCATGCGCAGTGAAGGATGTTTACTAGTAGTAGAACCCTTGACTGTACCCACTAGATGCCAATAATATTCCTTTCCCAGCTGTGACAACCAGAATTGTCTCAGATATTGCTAAGTTCCCCCCTTCTAGGATAAATCAAATCCCTTCATTGAGAACCACTTAAATTGGTAGATTATGAGAGCATTTCAGTTTCTGAAACAGGAAATGTCACAAATGAATCTATGCTTAGGGAAAACAATCAAGGCAAACATCTAGAGAACAAAATGGAAGAGGGAAAGAATTGAAGACAAAGCAACCTAACCAGAGGATATGACAATGGTCACAGTATAAGGGCCAAAAGTTGCTGCTATATTGGGAAGAGCATTAAACTTAGAGACAGGGCTCATGGGTTATATTGCAATATCTTCCAACAGTATGTATTCTTAGACAAGTCATTTAAAACAGTGTGCCCTCTGTTTCTCATCTACTGAGACATGATGATCTCAAAGTTTCTTTCTGAGCTCCACATATTCCAAATCTATTATAAACAAATTAGAGGCCCAGTGCATGAAATTCATGCACTCAGGGGGTCCTTTAGCTCAGCCTGCGCCCTCTCAAAGTGTGGGAGTCCTGTGGAGTGGGCATAAGTCAGACAGCCTTAGTGCTGCTGTGGAAGGTGGAAAGGCACCTGCCATCCCTGCTGTGCTCACCAGCTGTGAACCCGGCTTCTGGCTGAGCAGCACTCCCACTGTGGGAGTGAAGTGACCATCAGGGGGCAGCTCCTGCATTTAATATCTAACCCCTGGTGGTCAGTGCACGTCATGGCGACTGGTCATTCTGCCCGTTGGTCGATTTGCATATTAGCCATTTATTATGTAGGATATTTGAATGTGTCATTAACTTTAATTGCATAAACTCTTCTCCATATGTTTTATATTTGCTAGGTCTCAACTATATGTCTGACTTCACTTTATAAACATAAACAGCATGACCTCACTTCTCAGATTAATTTGCGTGATAAGGCAATTAAAAAATAGTAAAATATCTGAATTATAAAATGCATTTTAAAGACATGTGGATGTATTAATTCCAATTACATGAAGTACTTAGAACATAGAAGTTGAAGTATTGCCTAGGAGAGGTATTTTGGAATCTAGTTTAATTAATTAAGTTAGCATTTAACTGAAAGTATACTAAATGTAAGACACTGTGATAGGCTTCACAGGGGTTACACAAAGATGGATTAGTTATGGGGCCTCCTAAGAGGCTTACAGTATATTATTTGAGGTCACCAATATACACAACTCTAATACAGAGTAGAATGCAATACATTCCAGACAAGTTATGTGAAAGTCTCATAAACATCAATAAGCTGACTTTCAAATTGGTTAATATTGTAGAACACAGCTTAATTTCAGGTTTAAAATAATCAGTTAAATTTTAAAATTCAACACAACTTTAAGTTGATAAAAATATTTGAGTAATAAAAAATAAATGGCAAACAATTATCCACCAACTCAATTAAGATGTCTGAGTAACATATAATTAAATTGTCAGAGTTTCACACATAAACTTACCTCATTTGCCAGTGGCACCTTAACAATACATAAGAGTCATTAGCAAATAGTAATTGCTTATATGTAAACTAGAGGCCTGGTGCATAACATTTGTACATGGGTGTGTGCATGTGTGTTCCTCAGCCCAGCCTGCACCCTCTCCAATCTGGGACCCCAGTGAGATTGGGTGGGCCTAAACCGGCAGTAGGACATCCCTCTCACAATCCAGGACCATTGGCTCCCAACTGAATGCCTGCCTGCCTTTGTGATTGCCCCTAACCACTTCTGCCTGAAATCCTGATAATCCCTAACCACTCTGCTGCCAACGTGATTGATGCCTAACTGCTCCCCTGCCAGCCTGTTTGCCCCTAAATTCCCTCTCTTGCAGGCCTGGTCACTGCTAACTGCCCACCCCTGCAGGCTTGGTCCCCCCCAACTGCCCTTCCCTGCAGGCCTAGTCACCCCCAACTTCCCTCCTCTGTAGGCCTGGTCAACCCTAACTGCCCTCCCCTACAGGCGTTATCATCCCCAACTGCCCTCCCTTGCAGCCCTGAACCCTCCCAATTGCCTTTCCCTGCTGGCCATCTTGTGACAGCCATTTTGTGTCCACATGGGGGCAGCAATTTTTGACCACATGAGGGCAGTCATCTTGTGTGTTGGAGTGGTAGTCAATTTGCATATTACTCTTTTGTTAGATAGGATAGAGGCCTGGTGCATGGGTGGGGGCCAACTGGTTTGCCCTGAAGAGTGTCCCAGATCAGGGTGGAGGTTTCCTTGGGGTGTGGGCTGGCCTAGGCAAAGGGCCTGTGATGGTATGCAGGTCAGCCATGCTCCCTGGCAACCCAAGTGGAGCCCCTGGTGTCTGGGGTTTGTTTATCTTCTATAATTGAAACTTTGTAGCCTTGAGCAGAGGCCAAAGCAGGCCAGGGCTGCAGAACTTAGCTTCCTCCATCTCCAGGGGCAACTCAAACCTCCTGCTCTCTCCAGCTCCATGGCTGCCATCATTTTGGGGGGATTTATTTATCTTCTGTAATTGAAACTTTGTAGCCTTGAGTGGAGGCCTGGGCCACCAAGTTGTGCAGAAATCTTGGCTTCCTCCATTTCTGGGGAAACCCAAGCTTCCTGCTCACTTCATGGCCACAGCCATTTTGGTTGGGATTAATTTGCATGCTTGCTCCTGATTGGCTGCTGGGCAAGGCTTGTCTGTGTAGGAGAGTAATGGTTAATTTGCATATTACTATTTTATTAGATCGGATGTTTTAAAAACTTGAAATCATTTCTTTAAAGTTTTTTATACATTACTTTAAAAATCATATCTATACTATTTTGTTTCCTGATTCAGCAATCTTTGTTCAAAATTAGTAGTATCTACATATATCACAGTAGAAACCCATTGCAGAAAGATTCCTACAAGAATAGGGCTTCCTATGGTGGTCTCCACTGCCCTGCCTGCTTCCCTCCCTTCTCTGCTGCCCTGCCTGCTTCCTGCCCTGCCTGTTTCCCCCCTTCTCTGCCACCCTGCTTGCTTGCTTCTCCACAGCTTCTCTCCCTTCTGCAGCACTTGGCTTCCTTCTATACCATCTTCAGTCTTCGCTCTGCATAGGGATATGCAAATTCACTTCCATCTTGGTTGGGTTAATTTGCATACTTGTTCCTGATTGGTTTGTGGGCATGGCTTGTGGGTGTACAGAGGTAAGGTCAATTTGCATGTTTTTCTTTTATTAGATAGGATAGACAGAGACAAGAGTGTGGTGATAGAGGGAAAGAGGAGTGGTATAGATGGAGGTAGGCAAAGTTGGGGAGAATGGGGATGAAAAGAGACTGCCTCAGGCAATGGGCCTATGATGCAATGTGCAGATGATGTTTTATTGAATTGTACTCTTTTTTAAATATATTTTTTATTAATTTCAGAGAGGAAGAAAGAGATGGAAACACCAATGATCAGAATCATTGATCAGCTGCCTCCTACACACCTCCTACTGGGGATCAAACCTGCAACCCGGTCATGTGCCCTTGACCAGAATCAAACCCAGGACCCCTCAGTCCACAGGTTGATGCTCTATCTACTAATCCAAATCAGCTAGGTCTTGAATTGTACTCTTGAATCCTATATGGTTTTACAAATCAATATCACCCCAATAAGTTCAATTAAAAATAAATAATTAGCAAATTATCACTGTTTCTAATGTTGAAGTTTTAATATATACTATATTACTAAGTGCGAATTTTATAAGAATACTTTTCTTGTTGAGTTGTTTTCTATTATTTTCATTTTTATACTCTTCAAGGTATCAACAGAACTATGTATATAGCAGATACATTACTTTGGTAAATAGTTTCTACTTAAGATAACTTTTAAGGCACATCCATACTCATGTGCACACATGTACACCATAAGGAGAATGTGGCAGACAGATGGCAATCATTCAGGGAGAAAATGCCATGTCATGGATAAAAATATAAGTATACACAGATCACAGTCAAATATAATGTCTACAGTGAATATGTGTGTGTTGGTGTATATAGGATGTCCCAAAAATGTATACACATACTTTAAATAATTATAAGGGCAGTGTTTATTAAAATAAATTTCATTTTCAAAATTGAACTATTAGCTGTTAAAGTGTGTATACATTTTTTGAGACACCCTATATATTTTTTAATATATTTTATTGATTTTTAACAAAGAGGAAGGGAGAGGGATAGAAAGTCAGAAACATTTATGAGAGAGACATCGATCAGCCGCCTCCTGCACGTCCCCTACTGGAGTTGTGTCTGCAAGCAAGGTACATGCCCCCAATCGGAATTGAACCTGGGACCTTTCAGTTCGCAGGCCAATGCTCTATCCACTGAGTCAAACTGGTCTCAGCCCCTATATTTTTTATGTATATTTATGTATAGGCCAAAAAGAAAAAATATAAACTGACAACTATTTAAAAATTAGTTCTGACATTTGAATATCATACATTCCTTCACTTTACCTGTCAAGTGATTTTGTTTCCTTATTTAGTAAGCAGGCAAAGAATGGAATTAACAGCCAAGTCAATTTGGCTTCTTTAGCTGTCTTTGGTAGCAGAGCCAATGAAAAGAACTTCAAACTAATACACACAATATGGTCCTACTATTTATGGATTCAATAAACTCTGTTTTCCCTGTCCCGTCTTTATGGATAACCATGGGTGATTATGTTCAGGTAATTTTAATCTTGAAAAGAAAACATCTGAAATGATCAATATATACCTTGTAACATATAGAGGAAGAGTGGAAATAAAAATAAGAAAATCTGAAATATAAAGTAGAGAGAAAATAAGAATGCTCTAAGCCTTAGAGTCTAAGGAAAGACTCATGAAGAGAAAGAAGCCGCTAAATACAAGAGGATATCCTAGTTAGACGTAGCTCTGAACTCCTGTGTATAAATATATTCAATGTGACAATGTAAACATAGGAAGGAAATTATTCATAGAACTTGGATGAGATGACCCCAGGCATTTGTAGATAAGAAAGGAAAGGGTTAGTGTAAATATTAGGAATAAGGAAATAAAAGTGCAGTTGTGAATAGACTACTAAAGGAAGCTCTAGAAGTTATGGTTGGATCAGTTACTAAAAAAAGTGGTAATAGTGAAAATGTAGCTATGTTCCAGAGCACAATCTCTTTAAAGAGAAAAGACGTAAATGAAACAGGGAATTTAATTTAAAACACATCCATCCTTAAACTGAGCATATTGTCATAAAATCAATTAAAACCTTTTATGTGCCTAACACTGTGCTAGCTAAGACAGAAGATGGGGTGGGGAGAAACTCCAATTATTTACCCTCAGGTAGCTCAATGTCTAATTATTTTGAAAAAATCATGTGCAAAAAATGCTCTTTATTGTGTGATTTTGATGATAAAAACAAGATATAGAGATAACAAAAGTATTGGGTCTTTTGCTTGAGGACCTGTACTCCTAGTTGCAGACGCTATTTGACATTATCAGCTTGAGTATATTTACTCCAAAAGATGTATTTCTGTTTCCTTTCTTTACGGGATGTCTTCCTACCCAACTTCTAGCTAGAAAATTAGACACCATTTCTCAGTCAGGACTGACATACTTCCTTGAGGATAAGATATACTGCCTCTTTCATGGGAATATGCGTGGCAGAACATTGGTATGGCAAAGGACCAGGTCATGTCCATAAAGTATAATTCACCTTGGCCAGTTTCCTGCCCAAATGCATTAGAAAAAAAGATGATTTTCTTTAATTTCTAAGTTAAGAAAAACCAACTTTGAGAACCCACTGAACTTGAGAATTTCAGGGTAAAGTGGATGTTTTCAATCAGGACTTGGCTACAAGAGTAAATAAAGGAGAGTGTAGGATACTGGCCAAAGTAAAAGAAAGGAAAGGACAGAAGACATACATTGTGTGGCTCTAGTCAAACAGAGAAGAGGGTGTGACAGAAACAATCGTCTTGGAGAATTTTTTTCCAATTAAATCACTACTGACCTATAGCTTTCCACATTCACACTGTGAAAAATATGAAACAACATATAGCATCATTCTGGCCTAGAAAACTTGTGGAAATGATCTTTGATAAAGAGTTCTTAGTAACACTATGAAATGTTTGAAGAAAGACTAACTGCATATTATTTGAACTTATATCCCCTCAGTACATAGGAAAATACTGTGCTCATTGTAGATATATGTTCTACGTTTGTTGAAATGAAGTTGCATACTGGTAGAAGAGACCATAAAGACTATGGAAATTCAAAATATAGGGAAAGCATTTTTTTCCAGAATTCTACTTATAAGATACTTAAAAAGCAATTAACAGTGTAATTCAGATATTACACTGACAGTATTGGGAGAATCGATTTTGAGTTTTTCATTATATGCACTATGCACTATTAAATTTTATAAACTTTCTTTATTTTCATACAAAAAATCACAGCTTTATCGAGCCTTTATAAAGAAAATAGAAGGGAAAAATGCATGAAAGATAGGATTAGATCCAGGGGACAGAAAGAGTGGCGATGGTTGAGGACACAAGAGAGTTCCCTATGGATTTAGGAAAGAGTTTAGAAAAGAGAGAGAAAAGATTATTGAGCAGCTGCTTTTAGGACTTTGAGTCAATAGAAGAGTAAAGAGAAATTTACAAAGCTCTGTTATATTGCATAATTATTTTACTGCCCTGCACTTTGAGAAACTTTGCTAAAGATGTTAATTGTCAAACAAAAATATACATTACATGGAAGAGTATGGAGAATATCTTTCTTTAGCTTTATCCCATATTTGGTGATCAGAGATTATTTTATAAAATTAATAAATTGTTTCAACATGAAAGGTGCAAAAAGTTAGTAGTATAAAGTTATAGTGGGGAAGAGGTATTTAAGCTAGCAAGCCCAAGTGGCTAGGAGAGTGCAGGATACCAACAGGGAAAGGGAGAGGAATGATGAAGTGGAAAATCTAAATCCAGCAGGGTGGGTGGCTAATGTTGCAAGATAAAAAAAGTGAGGACACAGTACTGGGGGTCACATGAAATAGGGATAAAGTATTGGGGGATGTCCAAGATTCCCAAAGAACAGTTCACTGACTTTCAGAATTTGATATCAGGCTGTTCCTGGCATAAGACTCAGGACTTTGCTTCTGACTTTCTCTGTAGGCAAATTATAGGTCTGTTTTTTTTAAATCATCATGCCTTTGAGCAAAAGCATGAAGAAGTGACTTATTGTGTATCATGATATTTCTAACTATAATACTTAGCTTCAAATTTATTTATATTCGATATTCATGTGTTCTCCTATCTTAAAGCATATAATATTTACTTGAACTTATTAAATGAATGGAATTTGAGTGTTCCACTCTCCTTTTCTGAATGCATTAAAATATCTCCCTTTCTTTTTCTGTAATTTATGGATATGGAAAGATAAATATTCTATGTGTAGAACAATGTGAGATAAAATCTGACACTCAAGTAAAAGCTGAAATGACCTGAAATTGGTATTGTCTGACAGCCCTCTGTATGTTTTGCACTGGCATATGACCATTGAATTTATTTACTCTCATTTTGTTGTCCCTGACTTGATGGAGCTTTTCTAAAGGTAACACAGAACATTTCTGTTCCTCTTCCCTTTTCTTTCCTCACTCCTCTCTCTTTAAGATGATCAGGGAAAGGAAAAACTTTATCAGAGGACATTTATTGTTTCTACCCTGCTTTATTCTAAAACAGAGTTGGGATGTCTTATAAAGATATATTTAATGCTAAAAGAGAAAAACAATATAAAATGAAAAAATTGGGAAATGTGAGCTAAGCTTTTTAAGAGTTAAGTAAGTACTGTTGGGCACAACTCTATGCCTTGCACCATATTAGTTTCTAAGAAAATGAATGTGAAATATAAGAAATGGATTCCACTGTTGAAAACTATATATAACATTTAGATGGGAAAATGAGACAGAAATTTTGTGAAAAGGAAGTGAAGAAGAGTGATTAGGGTCCTTGGCTATAGAGTCAAACAGATGGTTTTATATCTCCGCTAGTTATAATTGTGGCTTTGAAAGGGATGTTTAAATTCTCTCTGCTTCTGTTTGCTCATTTGTGAAGTGAGAATATAATACCTGTATGCAATAGGTTTCTGTGAAGATTAACTTAGAACATATAATGCACTTCGTTTATTTTGTTCTGAAAATTATATGAAATGGAGCACAAATAAATTTTAACAACCTATGAACATATCCAAGTAAGATCCAGAGAAAGGAGAGAAGTCACTGTACATAAGGATTCAGGGATCGCTTTGTGGTATAGTTAACACTTGAGCTAGACATGGAAGGGTGACATTTTAAGCAGAAAAAGGAGAAAGGTAAGGACATGCCAATCAAGTAGGCAACAGAATAGAGTATAACGAATAGCAAGACCCAGGGCTTTTGTAGTAAAAGAAAATTAATAGTCCAAAAGAACCCTTAGGAAACTTCATAATATCAATAGTATTACATGAATCAGATCAATAATCTGTGGATAGTTTTGGATTTCATTTCCTCAACTGAGCATTAAACATTAATATTTCTATTTTCTGGTGGATTAAAGGATCCTTATGGGATTATTTGAAACTTTTTAAAATTTCTTTATTGATTTAGGTATTACATGTGTGTCCATATCCTCCTATTATCCCCCAACCCCCCATTGATGCCCTCACCTTCCTGTTGTCTGCACCCATTGGTTAGGCTTATATGAATGTATACAAGTCCTTTGGTTCATCTCTCCCATTACCCCCATGTGGGAGCCTCTTTCCACGTCCTGTGTGGTTCAGGGTTCCCGGTTCAGGGTTCGGGTTCTGAAGGAGGCCACACGCAAACGAAATGAGAGACTAGAAAATATTAATTTGGCGATATTGGGGGGCCAGGCGGGAGCCTTCCTCTAGTGGAAAGGACTGCCACTTGCTATGGCCTTTTTCTCCCTTTTATTAAGGCTTTGGGACACACCCCTAGCCTTTAGGCAGGAAATAACAAAAACAGAAATTAACATGAAACAAACAGATAGAGGTTGCTTCAACCAACAATGTTTCAACTAAACAGTGAGTAATTAGCTCTGACCTTTTAGACCAATTAAGGTCGACCAGTCTTCTGGACTCCTGTTTACATCCATTTAGTAAGAACAATGTTTGGTTTCCGACATCTCCCCTGTTTTCTTTCCTCTAAAAAATCTTGCATCTGCAGACTAGAAATAAATATTAAGAACAAAAAATAAGACAAGCAACAATGGCTATGCTAAAAGGTAATAGAGTATAAGTCTATAGTATCTTTCTTTCTGGACCAACAGTCCTTTGAGTCCCAGTTTCAAAGTCCAACAGTTTTTTGAGTGTACATGTTAGCAATGATATTTCAGTTCTGGATGGTGGACAAATGGTGGCAATGCAGGTCCGACCCTCTCTGGTTTGGTCCTGGGCAATCTGCATCGATGCACAGCTGCTGACTGCTAGAATGGCAAGGTGTCGTCTGCATCTTCCATCTCTGGACTGTTTCTCCTCTTGTCTTCATAGCTGAAGCATTATCTGTTGTAAGAATTCACATGGTCTTGGAGCTGTTTTTCTGAAAATATATAAACATTCTTCACCAAAAGTTAGTAAAGGAATTTTTTTCTATAAATTTGACTTTGGATCCTTTTTATTTTTGCCCAAATGATTTTCCTTTGGCTTATTTTAATACTATGTATGTTTTTCAGGGGTGTCTTGCTGTTAAGTAAAAAAAAAAAATTTCTAGATGTAATTTGCTTACAGGATACTTTTCCTTATATAATATTACTATACTACCCCCCCCTTTTTTGATTTAATTATTAGGAGGCTTTTGGAAAATTTTTATAATGCAAATATGACTGCTTTATGTTTATTGCATGTTAAGTAATTTTACCATGCAATGACTACCAATAGAAATTTAAGTTAATACTTTAGAAACAACTTTTTCCCAGTACAATTAAATTTTCTTGAATATTCACCTATTTCAATTAACCAATTAAATTAATTTGAAAATTTAACTACTATTTTATTGTTAAATTTAATATTCTAACAACAATCTTAGTTTTATCCTGTAAATATTAGTGGAAAGGATTATTTGCATCCTTGAGTAGGCCCTGAGCATTCTTGGTGTTAAGTTGGATTTAGAATATAGGGCAACTGTCAGCCAAGTCTGTCTGTTGCTGGGTCCCAATCTGAGCTGCACCAAATCTTTGTCTGTCATCTGTGTCCTGAACGGAGCTGGGCCAAGACTCTGTCTTGTCACCTGGGTCCTGATCGGAGCTGTGCGTGGGAAGTGAAGTAGCCATGGGGCAGGAGACCTCCCTCATAAGGGGCGAAGGTTCAAACCCCTGCAATGTTGGGGGGGGGTGAGGATCTGTGCCTCACCTCTGTTGATCCCCAAGTTTTCTCCTGATGGCCCCTCTGCGACTGTGCCTGTCTTAGGTTGTTTCTCCTCTGAGGAATCTTACCCGTCTCTGGTTAACCAGCCATCCTCCGGGGCCAAGCAGGTTGATGTGAAGCTCAGTTCCGTCTCCTTGGTAGTCGATGCCCTTGTGGCCTCCACGCCCAGTACCTGCCTTGGGATCCCCTCGCCTGCTGGCAGGGTCCCAGCACTGATCACATATCTTGGGGAACCCAGGTTTCTTCTCCAGGGAGGGCCCAGCTCACACCACTGGGTGAGAGACAGATTCATGGTACCAGCCACCATGAGGCTTCAACCTCAGTATGAACAGAAAGGTCAGGCGACAGCTGTGGGAGGGTCCCTCTTGGCAAAAAGAGCAAGAAAAGCCAATATTGAATGCTCAAGTGCCTTCTCAAGGCCTTAATTCCTTTTATATTATTTTTTAAAATTGCTGCCAAATATTCAGAGAATTAGATTGTAAGTTTGTTTGGGATATTTGTAAAAAAAAATTATAATGACATTGTAGAATAATATTATGTAAGGATATTCTTTTGTTCTAGGCCATGGCAATTCAACTTCAAACTGGCTATCAATTTCTTTTTGTATAGACAAGGTCTTAGTTATTTAGAATACTTAATCAAATTGCTTGCAAAAACATTGGCTCTTTATTTAGCTGAAAACCTTGATTTTTATTTAAAAAGCTAATTTATTAATTAAAGTAGGTATCTTAATTTTACAAGCAAAGCAAATTTAGTAAATGTTTATGTCTGATTCACAAGCCACAAATGTTGCCCCGCCTCTAGGTTAAGAATACAGGCAGCTATGGGCTTTTTGTCATTTTAAATTTTAATGTTGGAATTTTAAGAAATATTTACTTAATTTTGCCCTTCTTAGAGACTAAAAGAAACAGGGGAATCAGTACACTTCAGGGTTCTTACCCATGAAGGGTCAGGAACATAAGTCAAAAATACTTCCCCATGTGCCCCAGGTAATATTAACGTACAGCTGGTAACTGTTGGTATTGCAAGAAATACGTTCTTAGGTGTCTGTACCATCCTCTTTACCATGCTCCCGGTGACATAGGACCCCAAATTCCTGTAGGAATAGCTTGCAGAGCAATATCAGAAGTCAAAGTGACTGCTATAGTGCTGTTAAGATCCAGGCCTGTGCTTCCTAGAGTTGCTGGGATGAGGGAATCCACTGTGGGCCTTGTAGGACAGGTTTCTCCTATTAATAACGGGACTGGGGGGCACCCCTCTGGCCGTTTCCCGGCGGTTGACCTACCCTGTATCTTGATTTAGAGGCTGTCCATTTCTATGAAATTTTGATTTACATTGTCTTGCCCAATGGTTACCTCTCTGACATCTAGGACACCGAGAGACTGGATCTCTCAAAGAATGAGTGTTTATGCCTCTCCCTAGAGTGCTACCTTGTGTCCTTCTTAGAAGCCAAAATCTTTACAACATTTAAAATACACTTATTAATTCTCATTTGATAAAGCTTTCCATGAAATTTCAAGTATATTAGATAGGTTAAATTTAAGAAGATTTCCTTTAAAAAGAGAGAACAAATTTCTTGTATTACTCTGAGCCCATGGAGCTTTACAAGAATCATTTCTGTTAAAGCCTTGAAATTTTAACATGGAAAAAACAATCAAATATATATATTCACATATGATTTAAAGATTATAATATTTTATAATTATCTTAAGATATCAATTATATTTTTAAACTGTCAGTTGGGAATCACAGAATTAATCCATTTTTATTAGACCAATCAACACTGTATTTTGAATTCCTAATTATTAGAGAAATTTTATTTTATTTTCTCCCAGTTTAATTTGCATTTAGCTGAAAACCTTGATTAATAACACAAAATCTTCTCCTTTTGGTTCCTTTACTCCATTTTTCTTAAAAAATAAAGACCAGTTCTGGGTTTTTCTTTTTCTGCAGCTTTTGCGGAGAGATTCCAGCTTAAAACCCTGTCTAATATGTCCAAAAAGGTGGACAATTGCGCACATTTCTTTTTAAGCCGGGCTTCTCTCCTCACGAGTACAGAAATTCCAGACACAGCTCTAAATTTTTAAAACTTTTTCACGGCGAGAAAGGAGACTTTGGATTAGTATACTGGGAGAGTGGACTTTCATACTGGATTGCCACAGTGTCTCTCTTTCTCCACATCCTGCTTACTTCAGGGAGGAAAGCATCAGTAACAAATCTGGCCGAATTTCTTTTCATGCTTAAAAGATAAAGACAGATCTTAAATTTTTTCTTTCTTTTTCGCTTTCCGACGTAATAACTAGTACCTAATTTGGCCAAGATTAGCATTTCCCTGCGAGTTCTCCTATAATTTTTAAATGAAACCTTCAGTAATCTCATTGCAGGAGAGCAGAGAGCCTTGCCCTTTCCTGCCACCTTTGAATTTCTCCACACCAGAGGCGGTTTCAGCAGTGGAGTTTCACTTATTACAGATTTCAGATGCCAAATGCAAACTAAGATTTTAATTTGAACAAGAAATCACATTATTTAAGCATGCAAACCAAAAGTCTATAATAAAGTTTACTTTATATTTATAACCGAATCCTTCCCCATTAGCCTGGCTGAAAAAGACATTCCCTCCCTATTTACAGATGGCGACTCTGCAGTTAATCCGTGGGCTTTGCGTAGGTTGAATTCCCCTCACCTTTTCCTAGGTGAATTTTCCCTCACCATTTTCCTTGGTGAATTTTACTTCCTTCACTCTTAGGCGAATAATACCTTCTCCTCCAGATGTCCCTCGGTCAGGCGCCAGATGTGGGCACCTCTCCCCACAGTCCCTGTTGGGCGCCAGATGTGGGAGCGTCTTTCCACTTCCTGCGTGGTTAAGGGTTCCCGGTTCAGGGTTAGGGTTCTGAAGGAGGCCGCACGCACAAAATGAGAGACTAGAAAATGTTAATTTGGCGATATTGGGGGGCCAGGCGGGAGCCTTCCTCTAGTGGAAAGGACTGTCACTTGCTCTGGCCTTTTTCTCCCTTTTATTAAGGCTTTGGGACACACCCCTAGCCTTTAGGCAGGAAATAACAAAAACAGAAATTAACATGAAACAAACAGAGGTTGCTTCAACCAACAATGTTTCAACTAAACAGTGATAATTAGCTCTGACCTTTCAGAGCAATTAAGGTCCACCAGCCTTCTGGCCTCCTGTTTACATCCATTTAGTAAGAATGGTTTCGGATACCCCCAACCTCTCCCACCTTCCCTCTGAGATTTGATGGGTTGATCAATGTTTATTTCTGGTGTCACACCCTGCAGACTGTCAACATGACTTATAAAATTGAATGGCACCTATGTTAAAACCACAGCCACATTAAAAATATAAAACTTTATTATTGAAAGTATTACAGATGTCACTTTTTTTCCCATTGACCCCTTCCACCTCACACTCTCCCTTCCCAGGGCTTCACCACACTATTTTCTGCTTCCATAGGATATGCATATATGAATATAAGTTCCCCAGTTACTCTCTCCCCACCCATCCTCCACCACATTTTTTTTATTTCTAAAGTTTCCCACAGCTACAATTTAAATCACACATTATGCCCAGAAAACACATCATCATTTTCTTCTGTCACTATGTAATATCTGAATCAGTCTTCCGATACACAGTGATAATTTCTATGGTTCTATTGATGTATTTCTCCTTTGGACTGGTTCAGTATGATTTAATTAGCAAGTCATTTCTAGTACCAGAAGTTGCAATTATATTAGTGAAGGATTTGAAAATATTTTTGATCATGCAGAAAGAAAGTGAAAAAAAATGTTTCCAATTAGATGTTATCAAATGACAAAGGTGATACCATTTAAAGAAATTAATGGTTATTCTGTATTCTAATTTTATTACTTTTTTGCCTGGCTACTATAATAGACTTTACTTAACACCTTAACACTTAATTACATAGTGTTTGAAACTAATAACTTTATAAATAAATGAAATAACTTTAAATAAGATTTAAAGCAGGGCCATGCGCCAAATCATACAGATTTAAATAATTTTCAACTGGTATCATTACATACATTGGCTACTCTACAAACTGAAATTTCTAGATCAATAAGGGAATTTATTTTAAGAATGTAATTTAATTTTTTTATTACTCATCAGAGAATATATTTTTCATTGATTTTTAAGGAGAGTGGAAGGGAAAGAGGGAGGGACAAAGGAAGAAAGGGAGAAAAAAAAATCGATGTGAGAGAGACACATCGATTGATTGCCTCCTGCAAGTGCTCCAGCTGGAGTCAAACCTGCAACCCAGGTATTTGCCCTTGACTGAGAATCAAACCCACAACCTTTTGGTGCAAGCACCAATGCTCTAACCATAGAGCCATGCTGACCAGGACAGAATTTCATTTACTTTTAATACATTTAAAGAAATTGCCTGTTTTTACTTTCACTAAAAATTACTGAGAATGATTTGCATTTAATTTTGAACTATAAATTCAATCCAAATGAATTATTTTGCAAACATATCAATGCTTGTATACATACACAAAGATAGATGATTGATTTACTTTAACTCTCCTGATATCTCAATTTGCTGAATGTAAATTGGTCTTACTAGTATAATAAGTTAATATTCAAGGTCATTGTTTTTTCCCACAGGGAGCTTTGAAAAATCCCTTTCTCAAGCTTAGATGTAGAAATCACTGAGTCAAGTAAAGCAAGGCCATAAATCAAGATCAGCAGAGCCAACATAATCAGTCAAGGTCCATTGATGCAGAGAGGAACTAGGGTTCCAAGCAAGGTATGGTTCATAAGCAGGAAACTCACTTTGCAGTAAATAGAAGTTAGAGGATACACAAGAACTGGGACTATAGGCATAGCAGGCACACATAATCAAATACAAAACTCTGGGGTCAAGGGACCTTGGAGCTAAAGCTAATATCTGCCAGAGGCAAAGAGTTTACATCTCTTCCTTTTACAAAAAGAACCAGTGATTGGTTGGTACTTCATGGCTATGAATTCAAATGAAGTAATTCTTCCCACCTGGAAAATCCTACAATTCACTATTTTTGGAAGACCAGCTACTTGAAACATAAGAATATCAGATGTGAAAGGGTCCTTAGATAGTTTCCTGGCAAACTTGTAATTTTTTAGAAGGAGTTGATGCTATTAGGAAGAATGATGTCAAAAAATCACAGAAACTTAGTGAGGAGGCTGAGTTTATACTTTCAGTGTCCTGACCCAAGTACTCAGTCTGTGACTCGTCTCTGCCTTGCATACATCTGGTGCCTTTGAATGGAAGATATGACTGAGATGGCTAGTATCTTCAGACACTGAGCTGGCACATTCCTGTTCTAAGGAGATGAAAGAGGAGAAAGTAAGTGAGGTTTATGGGCATGATATGTAGTCATGGGAGTTGTGATTATTCACTTTTTTGGGGAATTATTCAGTTAAGTTTCTTTATTGCTGACATTGTATATATCTATATCTATCTATCTATCTATCTATCTATCTATCATCTATCTATCTTTATCTAGCTATATATCTATCTATATCTATCTATATCTATATCTACTATTTCTATCTATATATAAAAATATCTGGTTCTTTTAAAGTTGTCAAAGAGCAATTGCATGGATTTAGAATGCAAAACATAACCTCTTGGGGCTACTAAAGACTTATGGCACACACCATTCAATGATTAATGACAAACATGATATATATTAATATCTGAAAACATAATACTATGGTTGACCTTCAAACAATTCTTAGAGGTATACATTCCCCATACAGTAAAAAATCCACATATAACTTTTCATTCTTCTAAAATGTAATTACTTAATACCCTAGAGTTGTCCATAATACTAATTGATAGTATAATAGTTGATTAACACTTATTTTGTATGTTTTATTTATATTATATACTGTATTCTTACAGTAAAGTAAGATAGAGAAAAGAAAATGTTATTAGGAAAATCATTTCATAAAGAGAAATACATTTACATTATTTATTGGATAAAATCCATGTCTGACCCACAGAGTTCAAACACATGTTGTTTAAGAGTCTATTGTAATTTATTTTGTGTATTATACTTCACCTCTTCCGCTCTCCTCTCCCAGATTTTAATTTCCTGAGGACAAGGATATATATATTTTTTACTTTTAACAGATCATTGAGCTGTAAATTCCACATCATATAATTCACTAACGTAATAGCAATAATCAATAGCTTCTTATAAATTTATATGTTTGTTAAACACCAGAGAGACAAACCACCAAAACCTCTTGCTTTGAAAATAAACAGAGATCATGTTCATGAGACCAAAAAAACTGTTATCATACCAACAAGTAGCTCTTAAAAGGTTCCTGTGATGGCTAACTTTACCATCACAGAAGCAGCCATTTGAAAATATCCTAGATTTTATGTGAAATAGATTAATTTCCTAATCTGAAAGTGTCAGCTGGAGAGCAAGAGCCTACTGGAATACTCTCTGGGGAAAAACACTGGTGGGAATTATTTATGCACTGTCCCTTTGCCATGCCACAGAGAGCCAGTATCTCACATATGGAAGCTTTTACATGCATCTGCTTTTTATGTCTGGCGCCTTGATTTTTGCAGCTGTTATCCAAGTGATGCCCCTTATTCACATGGCTCTGGCTGCCAATGAAGCTATGGTTCCTGGGTCTCTTGTAAAAATGACTAGAGAGGCAGTTATTGGCAGACTATAGCCCCCAGGCCACTGCACAGATAGCAAATTGAAACAGAACCTCAGTCTTTCTGTAAGAGGCCTACTTGTTTTTTCTGGAGCTTTACGCTGATGGGTGGGCTTCTGGTTTGGCACATTTTTAGAGGCTCACAAATATACTTTCAGATAACATAGCCTTCTGGAAACCATGTTTGCTTTATCCCTCTGCTTCTCTACAGCTTATTGGTATTTTTCAGGAAGAGCTTATATACATATCTGGAGCTCCTGTTTGGGCACTTGTCTCCTGAGGATACCTCCACATCATCTGGTACTGGTGGCAGGAAGAGTATAAGCTTGCAATCCCACAGAACTGTATATATTTGCATACTTTAAAAGCTGCAATAGGGAGGGTCTGGCATTCAATTAGCATGAATCTAGGTACTGACTGAGATATCTCCCTTTGGGACACTGATAGATCTTGGTACATTGTCAACTACTGGAAGTTATTAAAACTATATTAGGTTGCTTAGATAAGCACAAATGTTTGAGAGACAACCAAGAGCTAGGACTAGATTAAAAGATATGGTTCATCTACTACATAAATTCACTTCTTCAAAACTGGGAGAGGTATATATTTCATCTAATATATAAAAATCAACAAAAAGAGTCAAATAAGGAAATAAAAACTATGTTCCAAATAAAAGTGAAAGATAAAACCTAAGGTAAAAAACCTTAATGAAACAGATATAGGTAATTTAACTGGTAAAGAGTTCAAAGTAGTCCTTATAAAAAGGCTCACCAAACTTAGGACAAGAATGGATAATCACAGTAAGAATATGAAAAAGAGATAGAAAATATAAGAAAGTACAAAATATAAGATATAGAGGTGAAGACAATAATTGAGCCTTAGTCAGTGTGGCTCACTTGATTGTAGCATCAGTCCATAAATTGAAAGGTCATAGGTTCAATTCCTGATCAGCATACATACGTAGGTTGTGGTTTTGATTCCTGGTCAGAGTGCAACTAATTTATGTTTCTCTCATTTCTCTCTCTTTCTTTTTCCCTCCGTTTCTCTCTTTCTAAAATCAGTGAACATGTCCTCAGGTGAGGATTAAAAAAAAGAATACAATAAGTATTTAACAGCAGACTCGAAACAGAAGAACTAATAAGTAAACTCTAAGACAGCTGTGGAACTCTGCAAATCAGAACAGAAAAAGAAAAAAGAGTGAAAAAGTTAAAATAATTTATAGGACTTATGGCACAACATGTAGCATATTAATATTCATATAATAGAGATCCCATAAGGAGAACAGAGAGATAAAAACACAAAAAACTTTATGAATAAATAATGGCTGAAGGTATTTCAGGATGGTTGCAGAGTGGTTGGAAGTTACACTCACATGCTCACAGACCAAAACTTGATTTACAGTTTAATTATACAGCAAGCAACCTGTATACCCAACTGAAGGCTACCTGACCTGAAATGTTATAACCAAGGATTTTGAAAAGAAGCCACATACAGACTTGGAAGAAGAGCAGAAACACTGAAAGGGCTAGCCCTTGCATACAAGTGTGGCAGTAGAGGCTGAGAAGCCAGAGGGATATCATGGCTGCAAAACCAACTTACTCCAGGAACATGGGACCTCAACTCCACACAAGTATTCCCAACCCAGTGCAACAGACATGGGAAGAGGGTCCTGCATTGGATTTGGTGGTAAAAAATAGTGGAGATTCAGTCTTCCTGGAAGATCAAGATACAACCTTCCCAGGGATGAACAATCCTATTGTTACAACACCAGCCTGTGGAGTGTACTACCTGGCCTTTGACTACTGGTGAGGCCACTCTACCATAATTGCATCCTGTGGAGTGGTCTGCTATTAGCCCTCAGCAATGAGTTTGGGGCCCTATTTTCATGGAGAGGCTTTTGTCAGAGACTCAAACAGTGACTAAACTGTGTATATTTGATAAAAAGGCTGGTCTCCCTGATATGGATCACATAGCTATTGCCCCTATACCCACCTACTAACTTCAGTGGCATAGAGGCACCACAGTGTGAAACAGATCTGGGACTTTTGAAGCTTATCTCCCAGGGAAACTTTTACCCAGGAACCAGACAAGAAGGTGTGGCTGGTGTGGCTACATCAAGGGTAGAGAATAGCCCACAATGGTTATAAGGGTGCTCAAGGACCTTAGGGAAAAATGGGTAATCTCAGTGTGAACTTAAATGAAGAGACAGTAAGCATTAAGAGTTACACTAAAACCATAAAAAAAGAATGAGTTAAAAATGCAGAATACAGTATCTAACATGAAGAATATACTAGAAGGAAACAACAGCAGGTTAGATAAAGAAAATGACTGAATAAATGATTTACAAGACAAGAAAATAGTAAGCACACAAGTAGTACATCAAAAAACAACAACAACAACAAAGAGAATTTGTAAAAATGAGGAAAATTGAAAAGGTCTCTAGGATATCAGGTATAATAAAATTCACATCACAGGGGTACCATAAAAATAAGAGAGTGAGAAAGGGATAGAGAACCTGTTTGAAGAAATAATGGCTAAAAATTTCCTTAACCCAGTGAAGAAAAAAAGTGACATAATCTCAGGAAGCACAGAGAATCCCAATCAAGATGAACTCAAAGATACTAACACCAAGACATATCATAATCCAGCAAGGTTATTACTTAAAATTGAAGGCAAAAGAAAGAGCTTCCCAGATTTAGAAAAGCTAATGGAGTTCATTACCACCAAACCAATATTGCAAGAGATGTTAAAGGGCCTGCTTTAAAGAAGACGAAATATATAGAGAGATGAACATAAGTATAAAGAATAAAATAGCAATAAACAAGTACCTATCAACAATAACCTTTAAACAGATGAAATATTCCAATAAAAAGACTGAGGGTAGCAAAATGGATAAGAAAACATGACCCATATATATAATGTGTCCCTCAAAACAGTTGATATCTCACTTAATTTGTACCCCATTTCAAGTTTAATTGACCTTAAATAATGAAGACAGACTAAGTTTGAACAAAGAAAATTTATCAACTAAACTTATTTATGGGAATACATAAAAGATAAATTTCATGCTACAAAACCAGCAGCAATTGATAAATGGAGGGCTCACAAATGATTCAGGATGTTTGCAGTTCTATTGCTTCCCTTAAATAGCAGTGCCTGGACTAGAACAGTCATCAGTTTGAAAGCAGGCATTGGCAAAAAGAAAATTACTAATTTCTTTAGATTATTTTAAATTTTGAAAATGAACTATATATTAAGAAATACTGACTTTATTATAATTCAAATGTGTATACATTTTTGGGTTATTCTGTATAAGAAATCTACCTCAGAACAAAAATACATAAAGGCTGAAAGTGGAGGAAAAAATATCCCATGCAAATGGAGATGAAAAACCAACCAACCAAACAAAAAAAACCAAACACCTGGATAGCAATACTTATTATCTGAAAAAATAAACTTCAAAACAAAGGCCATAAAAGAAACAAATAATATCACAAAAGAACACTATAGTGAAAGATATAATAAGAGGATATAACCCTTGTAGACATGTGTGCACCCAACCAAAGAGCACCTAATATATAAAGAAAATCTTGATAAGCATTCAAGGAGAGATCAACAGCAATACAGTCACAGTAGGGAATTTTACATTCCACTGTCATAAATGGAGATATTTTCCAGGCCAAAAAAAAAAAAAATCAACAAGGCAACAGCCACTTTAAAACAACACACATGATCAGATGGATTTAATTGACATTTACATAACATTTCATCAGAAAACAACAGAATATACATTCTTCTCTTGTTCACATGGAACATTTTAAAACATAGACTCCATTTTAAGACAAAAAATAAGTCTTAACAAATTCAAGAAGATTTAAATTATATCTAACATTTTCTCAGATCACAATGGTATGAAACTAGAAATCAACTACAATAAAAAACTGAAAAACATTCAAGCACATGGGGGGTTGAATAGCATTTTATTAAACTACAAATGGATCAATAATGATATCAAGGAAGAAATAAAAAATTCCTGAAAACATATGAAAATGACCACACAACTATTCAAAATCTATTGGATACAATGAAAGCAGTCCTGAGGGGAAAGTTCATAGCATTGCAGGCCTATTCCATTAAGCAACAAAAATCTCAAGTAGACAATCTAAGCTTCACCTAAAAAACAAACAAACAACAACAAATAAACCCAAAGATGATAGGAAGTAGAAAGAAGGAAATAATAAAGATTAGAGTGGAAATGAATGACAAGGAGGCTAAAAACAAGACAAAAATCATAGACACCAAGAGTTGATTCTTTGAAAAGATAACAAGGTTAACAAACCTTTAACCAGACTCAACAAGCAAAAAAAGAGGAAGGTTCAAAATAAACAGAATCAGAAGTTAAAGGGGAGAAGTAACAACTGACATTACAGAGATACAAAGGATTGTAAGAAAATACTATTAAAACTGTATAACAACAAATGGGACAACATGGATAAAAATGATAAAATCCTAGAAGTATTCAACCCTCCAAAGCTGATTTAGAAAGAATCAGAAAATCTGAATAGATGGAATATAACTAATACAATAAAGTTGTAATTAAACACACACACACACACACACACACACACACACACACACTCACACAAAAACAAAATTCCTATCAAAGGAAAGTCTTGGACTATATAGCTCCACAGGTGAATTTTGCCAAACATTCAAAGAACTAACATCAGCCCTAGCAGATCTGGCTTAGTGGATAGAGTGTTGGCCTGCAGAAGGAAGGGTCCCAGATTTGATTTTGGTAAAAAGCACATACCCAGGTTGAGGGATTGATCCACAGTATAGGGTGTGCAGGAGACAGCTAATCAATGACCCTCTATCATCACTGATGTTTCAATCTCTCTCTACCTTTCCCTTCCTCTCTGAAATCAATAAAAACATATTTTCTTAAAAAAGAAATAACATCAACCCATCTCAAACTATTCCCAAAAATTCAAGAGGATTGAAGGCATCCAAGCTTTAATTATGAGGCCAGCATTATCTTAATTCCAAAACAGATAAAGACATTACAAAGAAATGAAATTACAGGCAAATATCCCTGATTAACATAGAGGCTGAAATCCCCAATATAATATTAGCTAATCATACTAGCAATGCATCAAAAATATCACACACCAGGGAAAAAAAATGGCGGCAGAATAGACAGACATGTCCCAAACCTTGTCCCAGAGCAGACAGAAAGAAGAGCTAAGGGCCAAATGGGGAGTGTTTCTTGACAAATTAAGGGACAACTATAATTCAGGAGAAGGTGAAGGACTGCTGAATGGGGATTCCCTGACTGGGCAGCCCACACTGATGCTGGTTTCCCTCACAGAGCCACCAGCTCAGATGTGGAGACCACACCATCTTGCAGGGAAAATGGATGTTATTGGAAGCCTGAAAATCTACCATTACATGACCCACCGAACAGCTGCAGACCCCAGAATACCAGTCACCAATTGGAGGAAATACATGGATTCAGAAGAGCTCTACACTCCACCATAGAAAGTTCGAATTTTGCCTGGCATATGAAGAGAGAGAACTATATAACCAGACACTTGGAGAAGAGAGACTATGGGGAGAAAAAGAAACAGATCACACATGAAAGAAAAGCAGGCATCAACAGAAAAGGAAGTAAAAGAAATGGAGGCAAGCAACCTGCTAGAGAAAGAATTCAGAGAAATGGTCATAAGATGGCTGAAAATAATGGAAGACAAATTTGACAATATGAGTAAGAACCAAGAGAAAATGAAGAAGAACCAAGAAGAAATGAAAAATGACATTGCTGCTGTAAAGAACTCAAGAGAAAGCATCAAGAGTAGACTAGAAGTAGACTACCACATCAGTGAGCTAGACTACAAGGTAGGACAAGATACTCAAGTAGAGCAGCTTCTAGAAAATAAAATTAAAAAGCTGGAGGAGAGCCTAAGGGAACTTTGGGACAAAATGAAACACAACAACATCTGCATAATTGGAATTCCAGAAGGAGAGGAAAATGAGCAAGGAATAAAAAACTGTTTAAATAAATAATGAGAGAAAAATTTCATGATAAGGAGAAGAAAAAACCCACACAAATTCAAGAAGCTCACAGAGTACCAAGCAAAATGAAACCCAAAAGACCAACACCAAGGCATATTACAATATAATTGGCAAACAACAAAGTAAGAATCTTAAAAGCAACCAGAGAGAGACAGAACATTACCTATAAATGTATCCACATCAGACTAATGACTGATTTCTCAACAGAAACTCATCAGGCCAGAAGGGGATGGAATGAAATATACAAGGTCATGCAAAGGAAGGGTCTGAATCCAATAATATTGTACCCAGTGGAGTTATCAATCAAAATTGAAGATAAAATCAGGAGCTTCACAGACAAAAAAGGACTAAGAGAATTTATTACCACGAAACCAGCAATGCAAGAAATGCTAAAGAAGAAATAACTCTGGTAAACATAAACACACCCAATGTAGGAGCACCCAAATAAATAAATAAATAACTCCTGGAGGATATTAAGGGAGAGATTGACAACAATAAAATCATAGTAGGATACTTCAATACCCCAGTATCTCTACTGGACAAATCCTCTACATTAAAAATTAGCAAAAAATATCAGTACTAAATGACTCACTAGATCAGATGGAATTAATTGACATCTTCAGAACATTTCATCCCAAAGTCACAGAATATACATTCTTCTCAAGTGCACATGGGTCATTTTCAAAGATAGACCATATGTTGGGTCATAGGAAAAGCCTCTTCAAATTCAAGAAGGTGGAAATCATATCAAGCATCCTATCAGATCACAGTGGCATAACACTGGAAATCAATTACAATAAAAACAATCAAAGTAATCAATCACATGGAGATTAAACAGCATGCTATTAAACAATGACTGAGATGCCAGAGAGATCAAGGAAGAAATAACAAACATCATGGCAAAAAATGACAATGAAAACACAATACAAAATCTATGGGACACAGTGAAAGCAGTCTTGAGAGGGAAGTTTGTAGTTCTACAAGCCCTACTGCAAAAAACGAGAAAAAATGGTAATAAATCACATAATTCTACAATTTAAAGAGTTAGAAAGAGAGCTACAACAAAGGCCTACTTTTACTAGAAGGAAGGAAATAAATAAAGATCAAAATGGAGATAAATGACATATAGACCAAAGAAATAATACAAAACATCAACAAAACCAAGACTGCTTCTTTGAAAGGATAAACAAGATTGATGAATGTCTAGCCAGGCTCACCAAGAAACAAAGAGAGAGGACCAAATAAACAAAACCAGAAATGAAAGAGGTGAAATAACAACAGAACCCACCGAAATACAAAGGATTGTTAAGAAGTACTGTGAACAATTCTATTCCAACAAACTGGAGAAAATGGACATATTCCTAGAGAAATATAACCTTCCAAAACTCAATCAGAAATAATCAAAAACTCTCAATAAGCCAATACCTAAGGAAGAAATTAAAACAGTCATCAAAAAGCTTCCAGGAAACAATAGCCTGGAACAAGATAGCTACACAGGAGAGTTTTACCAAACTTTCAAGGAAGAATTAAATCTATCCTCCTCAGACTATTCCAAAAAATTCAAGAAGGAGAACACTTCCAATCTCCTTCTATGAAGCCAGCATCACCCTAATACCATAACCAGATAAAGACAACACAATGAAAGAGATTTACAGGCTAATATCCATCATGAACATAGATGCCAAAATCCTCAACAAAATTTTAGCAAATCGGATCCAGCAGTACATCAGAAAGATCATACACCATGACCAAGTAGGATTTATCCCAAGAATGTAAGGATGGTACAATATCTGCAAATCAATAAATGTGATACATCACATAAACAATTTGAAAGATAAAAATCACATAGTCATATCAATTGACAAAAAACATTTGACAAAATCCAACACCCTTTCTTGATAAAAACTCTCAGCAAGGTTGGAATAGAAGGTTCATACCTCAATAGCATAAAAGCTATATATGATAAACCCACAGCTAACATCATACTCAATGGACAAAAACTAAAACAATTACCCCTAAGGACAGGAAACGACAGGAATGCCCACTCTCACCACTCCTGTTCCACATAGTACTGGACGTATTAGCCATTGTCATTAGACAGGAAAAAAAATAATAAAAGGCATCCAAATTGGAAAAGAATAAGTAATGGTGTTCTTATTTGCAGATGACGTAATATTTTACATAAAAACACAAAGGACTCCATCAAAACACAAATACACTTAATAAATGAATTTGGCAATGTAGCAGGATACAAAATTAACACCAAGAAATCTATGGCATCTCTATACACTAATAGTGAACTTACATAAAGAGAGACTTAAATAGCAATCCCATTTACCATCACACCAAAAAAATTAGGATACCTAGCAATAAACTTAACTAAGGAGGTAAAAGACTTGTATGTGGAAAACTACAGGACTCTGGAAAAAGATATAGAGGAAGAGAACAGATGTAAGAACATATCATGCTCATGGATTGGCAGAATCAATATCATTAAAATGTCCTTACTATCCAAAGCAATCTATAGATTCAATGCACTCCCCATTAAAATACCAATGGCATATTTCACAGACCTAGATAGAACTCTCCAAAAATTCATCTGGAATTAAAAAAAATACCCCATTAGCTGAAACCAGTTTGACTCAATGGATAGAGTGTTGGCCTGTGGACTGAAGAATCCCAGGTTCAATTCTAGTCAGGGACATGTACCTTGGTTTCTGGCACATCCCCAGTGGGGGGCATGCAAGAGGTGGCTACTCGATGTTTCTCTCTCATCAGTGTTTCTAACTCCCTATCCTTCTCCCTTCCTCTCTGTAAAAAATCTATAAAGTGTATATTTTAAAAAAATACCTCAAATAGCCACAGCAATCCTGATAAAGAAGAACAAAGTATGTGGGATCTCAATACCAGATTCAAGCTGTATTACAAAGCCACTGTTCTCAAAACAGCCTGGTACTGGCACAAGAACAGACATATAGACCAATGGAATAGAATAGAGAATCTAGTTATCAACCCAAACCAGTATGCTCAATTAATATTTGACAAAGGAGGCATGAACATACAATGGAGTCAAGATAGTCTCTTCAATAAATGGTGTTGGGAAAATTGGACAGATATATGCAAAAAATGACTGGACCACCAAATTACACCATACACAAAAATAAACTCAAAAGGGATACAAGACTTAAACATATGATACTAGAAGAATCCACAGACAGCAAAATCTCAGAAGAATCCACAGGCAGCCAAATCTCAGACATATGCAGAAGGAACTTCTTTACTGATACTGCTCCAAGGGCAATGGAAGCTAAAGAGAAAATAAACCAATGGGACTATATCAAAATAAAAAGCTTTTACACAGCCAAAGAAACCATCAACAAAACAGCAAGAAATCCCACTGTATGGGAGAACATATTTGCAAATGTTATTACTGATAAAGGTGTTTTTTTAATATATTTTTTATTGATTTTTTACAGAGAGGAAGGGAGAGAGATAGAAAGTCAGAAACATCAATGAGAGAGAGACATCGATCAGCCGCCTCCTGCATGCCCCACAGTGAAGATGTGCCTGCAAGCAAGGTACATGCCCCCTACTGGAATCAAACCTTGGGCCCTTCAGTCCGCAAGCCGATGCTCTATCCACTGAGCCAAACCAGTCTCGGCTGATAAAGGTTTAATCTCCAACATCTACAGGCAACTTATACAACATAATAAAAGGAAGGTAAATGATCCAATAATAAAATGGGAAATGAGCAATGGACCTAAATAGAGTTTTTTTGAAAGAAGACAGAAGGAAGCCCAAGAGACACAAGAAAACATGCTCAAAGTCACTAGTTATCTGAGAGATACAAATCAAAACAACAGTGTGGTGTCATCTCACACCTGTCAGAATGGCAATCATCAACAAATCAACAAACGACAAGTGTTGGCTAGGATGTGGAGAAAAAGGAATCCTTGTGCATTGCTGATGGGAATTCAGACTGCTGAAGTCACTGTGGAGAATAGTATAGAGTTTCCTCAAAAAACTAAAAATGGAAATTCTCATTTGACCTAGTAATCCCAATCCTAGGAATATGTCCTAAGAAACAAGAAACACCAATCAGAAAGAATTTTTGCACCCCTGTGTTCATAGCAGCACAGTTTTCAATAGCTACAATTTGGAAACAGCCTAGGTGCCCGTCAGTAGAGTAGTGGATCAGAAAACTATGGTATATCTAGAGAATGAAATACTATGCTGCCATTAAAAATAAGGAATTCTTACCTTTTGCAGCAGCCTGGATGGAACTGGAGAGCAGTATGCTAAGTGAAATAAGCTAGTCAATGACAGAAAAATTCCACATGATCTCACTCATTTATGGATAGTAAAGAATATTATATTCTGATGAGCAAAAAGATAAATACAGGCAGTAATGCATCAAACAGACTGTCAAATTATAGCTGGATAGTTAGGGAGAGGTGAGGTAGATCAGAAATCAACCAAAGGACTTTTATTCATGTATATAAGCATAATCAATGGACGCAAGACACTGGGGGGTGAGGGCATGTATGGGAGTGGGTTTGGGGGGCAATGGGAAGATATGTACAAATATAGTACATTAATAAAAAACATCACACACCATAATGAAGTGAGATTTATCCCTGGATACAATGTTAGTATAATATACTCAAATCAATGAACATGGTGTGTGACAAAAATATGGAAAGAATAAAAATTATATGATCATATCAGTAGATGCAGAAAAAGAATTTCATAAAATCCAGTGCACATATATGATAAAAACCCTCTGCACAGTAGGAATATAGGAATCTTACTTCACATTATAAATGTCATATAAGACCAATCTATATC
This sequence comes from Lasiurus cinereus, assembly GCA_011751065.1. Taxonomy (NCBI): domain Eukaryota; kingdom Metazoa; phylum Chordata; class Mammalia; order Chiroptera; family Vespertilionidae; genus Lasiurus; species Lasiurus cinereus. The sequence goes on along the minus strand of JAAGEH010000031.1, from coordinate 14,427,937 downwards.
CAACATCATTGTCAATGGGTAAAAATTAAAAATGTTTCCCTTAAGATCAGGAAGAAATTAGGGATGTCTATATTCCCAACTGTTATTTAACATAGTAATGAATTTTTTTCTACAGAAAAGAAAGAAGGAAAATTGTCGTTATTTCAATACCAGAGACCGAGGGCACAAATTTGTGCACCTTGAAAGGAAATGTGGGCCAAGAGGCTGTGGTGAGCATAGGGGCAGGTCTTGGCCCATCCACCAAACCCCTGCTTGGCCTCTCCTGCCTTGGCCCTGGTCCCCTGTCTGCCAGCAGCCCCACCCCCATTGCTGCTACTCCCATGCACTGAGGGCATTGGTCCCACTCACACCCACTAATTGCATGGAGCAATTGGGACCTGTGCCAACAGTGAGTGCAAGCGGGGAGGTTGCCTTCAGTGGGTGCAAGTGACAGCTGATTCACTGATCACCCCTCAGGAGCAGTGGAGGTGGAGAAGCCCTCAGGGGTGATCAGGGCTGGCAACTGCTATTCACACCTGCTGATGGCACTGAGTGATCCAGACCAGTACTGGGTGCTGGCAGCAGGTGCGAGTGCCTGGCCGGACCACAGCACATGGGAGCAAAGAATTTTCAGTAACTGCCACAGGCTCTCCTTCCTTGGTCTGGCATCTCTGCTCAACTGCTCCACCATCCCACCATAGCCAATGCCCAAAATATCCCATGCTCTGCTGCCTGTTGCCAATGCTTGCCATGTTCTGCACACACCTCCTGGTGGTTTGTACACATCATAGTGACCAGTTGTTTGGTCATTCATTTGTTTCATTATTCTGCCATTCCATCCATTTGCATATTAATGTTTATATGCATACTAGTAGATAACATAATATTGTACATAGAAAACCCCAAAGACTCCACAAACATCTACTAGATCGAATAAATAAATCCATCAAAATGGTAGGAAACGAAATTCATATTTAGAAATCAGTTGTATGAATTATTAGCAAGAAATTAAGAAAACAAACCTATTTACTATTGCAATAACAAAAAATAGGTACTTAGGAATAAATTTATCCAACGAGGTAAAAGAAATATACACAAAAAATTAGAAGACATTGAAGAAAATAAAAATAAGTGGAAATATATACTGTGTTCATGTGTTGGAAGAATTAACATAATTAAAATGTCCATACTACCTAAAGCAATCTATAGATTCAACTAAATTTTATTAAAATACAAATGACATATTTCAAAGATCTAGAACAAATATTCCAAAAATGTATATGGAACCATTTTTTTTTTCAAATAGCCTTAGGAAACTTGAGGAAGAAAACAAAATTGTAGATATCACAATACCTGATATCAAAGTATATTACAATGCCATTCTAATCAAAAGGGCCTGGTTCTGGCATATGAAGAGGCATATAGATCAATGCAATAGAACAGTGAGCTCAGAATTAAATCCACATATTTAAGGTCAATTAATATTTAACAAAGGAGGTCAGAAAATGCAATGGAATAAAGACAGTCTCTTCAATAAATGGTGTTGGGAAAAGTGGACAGGTACATGCAAGAAAAAAAAAACTACAATATACACTGGAATAAACTCAAAATGGATAAAAGACAAATATAAGTCACAAAACCATAAAAATCCTAGAATAAACCATAGGCAGTAAAATCTCAGCCATCACCCTGAGCAATATTTTTTCTGGCATAGTTCCTCTGGCAAATGAAATACTGGAAAAAAATAAACAAGTGGACTACATCAAACTAAAATTATTTTGCACAACAAAATAAACCATCAACAAAATTAAAAGGAAACCCACTGTTTGGGAGAATATGTTTTCCAATGATACATCTAATACAGGGATAATTTCCAAATTATATAAAGAACTTACACAACTCAAAACTAGGAAGACAAACCCAATTAAAAAATGGGCAAGGAATCTGAAAATACAATTCTCCAAAAAGGACATACAAGATGGCCGATAGACATATAAAAAAAATAATGCTGAATGTCACTAATCACCATAGATTCAAATTAAAAGCACAATGAGATATCACCTAACATTTGCAAGAATGGCTATCAGCAATACATCAACTAACACCAAGTGGTGGCAAGGATATGGCGAAAAGGGAACCCTCATGTACTGTTGGTGGGAATGCTGACTAGTGCAGCTACTGTGTAAAACAGTGTGGAGATACCTCAAAAAACTAAAAATGTAACTGCCTTTTGACCCAGTGACTAAAGTTAATGATATTGTATTGCATATATAAGCACTGTTAAGAATAAGTCTTACTAGCAGAATGGCTATTAAGTAACATAGTAATGACTTTGAAAATGTCTGTAGGCAAAAAAAAAAAAAATGCTGTAGCAAACAGAGGCAAATGGTAGATAGAAGTTTTCACATGCACATAACCCAGATTTTAGAAATCACTAGATAGATTTTGCTTCAGGTTGTCTAATCCAGTAGTCAGCAAACTGCGACTCCTGAGCCACATACAGCTCGTATGCCACAGTTTGCCGCTGTGTTGACTAATGAGTTTGCTGACCACTGGTCTAATCAATGCAGATAGCTCTCACATGCCTTTTGGCAGAGGAGATGCCTACTTCCTGGAAAACCTTGAGTCTCACTATTTGGCACAAGAGCTGATCCTTTTGAGATTGATCATTTAGAGTATTGAGTATCATGGTTTTTCTGTTTGGGCCATTGGCAAAAGCCTTCAGGATATTTATTTACCATTTGTAGAAACTAGACCGCTGAAATATCTGTCTCATGTTTACTTAATGAGAACTTATCTGATAGGAGAGTAAAAACATTACCAGGAGAAATTGTAGCATTACTCAGTATTCATTGTGTTGTGCCAAGAATAGGGCAGATCCTCTCTGTCATTTTTGATAGACCACCTTCAGTAGGCCCCTTATTGCACATTGCTATAATTGACTCTTTCCATTAAAATCAAATCAGGCTTGAGCACTCACATGCTGGAATCACGAAGTTATTTTATTTGATGTAATCTTTCAACATAGCCTAATGGAATAAAAACCAGAATTTATATGTAGTATAAATGTATACTCTGGTAGTTTTAATAACTAGGATTCCTTATAATGATGTTTATCACAGTCTGTGGATTTTCTGCTTGACATTCCTTAATACCTTAAATTTCATGGAAATAAAAACCCTGTCATTACATATATGAAAGATCACATTATAAAAGATTAGGTCATCTGTTCAGGGCCCCTTAGTCTATTTTTTCACAATAGATCTAAATCTAGGATTGAAGTCTCCTCTTAGTCCAGTGCACTTTCCACTATGGAAGGCTGCCTTTCTATTTTACACAAGTTTATATCATAGAACACATGTTTGAAACAACAATGAATAACCTTATTTCAGTTTTGTGTTAGACTTACACAACTTATTGATGACATCAAAGGATTTGACAATAATTAAATGATCCAAATAACATATCATTTCTCTGAGATATAAATTTGCACTATAAAACTAATATTTGGCAATGAGTTATTTATTGTAATTAAGTCCTGCATCTTACCAGGGTCCACATGTCTGTAAGGTTTTCTTAATTTCCACTTTGTCTTATGTAGACTGTAACTCCCATTAAAAGAGTTTTTTATGAAATGGTAAAAATTAACATCATTAATCACTGATCACCCCTCAGGAGCAGTGGAGGTGGAGAAGCCCTCAGGGGTGGTCAGGGCTTCTCCATCAATTTAAGAACAGAATGGAAAAAAATGTCCACAGCTCAAAGCAATTATCAATTATGGGAACAATACTACTATCTACTCTACAAGGAAAAATATTTTTGAAACTGCTTTATCTAGTGCTCCAACCAGGGCAAAAAATTGTATGTTACAGGGAAAATGACATGCTACATTACAATTTAGGAATTGAGGGATTCCTTTGTATTAAATGTCAAGATTGTGTTCTCTATACCATTCTCCTCTTATTAGATCTACTTTGCAAAAAGAAAACAAAATCAATGCCAGGAAAAATAATTGCTTATACGTTTGATAATACATTTATAATTTAAAAAGCTTTTAGCTATAATCACAAAGATTAATAATGAAAAAGTACTTAGATATTGTCTTCAATTATTTCAACACTGTGAGTGACACAAAGAAAAAAGAAGTATTGTTAGACTGAGATTTCTCTGCATGTACTTTTTATAGAAGTTTCTGTAATTAAAAAAAATATCTCTTTGGTTTGTATTATTCATTTATTTCAAATAGATAATTATAAGAAATAAATTTCCTTATGCAATTGTACTAATAATAGACAATCTATTATACATTTTTCACCAATCAAAAATTAACTTACACTTTGGATTAATATTAGCTTCTAAGGAAATTCCAAGTAAAGAGTAATTAATACTCTGAACAAAGAAAAATAAAAAGGGATTCCTTCCATTTGATTATTTTATATTAGTTCCAAAGAGGAAGACCATAAAAATAAAGTTTTTAAAACTAATTTTTGAATTTCTTATTTTTTATAAATCTTAAATTTTAAAATTTCTGAGCTCTTTTAACATTTAAATTTTAAATTTTTCCTCATGTACAGTGATAAGATGATTGAAAGAAGAGTTGGAAATGGTTCACATCTGAATTTTCCTTTGGATGTTAAAAGTTTTTTTCTGTCTCCAAGCAATAACTTGGAGCCAGCTGCTCATTTATTTTTCTCTGTCATTCTCAGGTAAGCCGCTGAAAATCCCTTGCAAAGCATTCTTTGGATTTAGTGGAGAGTCTGGACCAATGATCTACTGGATGAAAGGGGAGAAGTTTATTGAAGAACTGGCAGGTCACATTAGAGAAGGTGAAATAAGGTACAGAACTTGAATTGCTATTTTTTCTTTGCTGTCTTTGCAATAGAGAAATGGAACATCCTAAAAGATTTTCTGCTAGGGATTTTAACTGCAGTTCCTAATAATTTCATTTTCTAAAAGCTGATATGATGGAGAGTGTAGCTGGCTGCCTTAAGAAATGAAAATATGACAGCCTGCAATATATTTAAGTTTACTCAGATTCTAAGGATATCTCATGGGATGCAATGACCCCCTCAAAACTGCCTAAGCAAATTCATCTGAGTTTCCGAAGCTTAGGTTACAACTTCCAGCCATACCAGAGATCCAAATTTTGTAAGTGACTCCTCAGATCACTGAGCAAATGTCCATTTACTCTCTAGAAACAACTCTTATATGCCATAGGTGTAAAGCTACAGTGGCAGTAGTAATCTAGTACCCATTAAAATAATTGTGGACTCTTGTTAAATAATGTTTATTTTTTCTAGTACCAACTGTTCATATCAAAAGTGACTGATCTTTCAGATTTGTGCCTCCCTGGACTTTTTTTCACTCTCTTGTTACAGAAATATGTCCCTGGTATAAACACATCTATTTTATTGGTTTTATAATCATACATAGTATGATGCTTTTGTACAAATAAAGGACAAGTAGTTTTTACTACTTCAGTCTGTGGCCCTTTGATTTCAGAGATGGTGACATGTAATGAACATTTCTAATTCCAAAAACAATTGACACCCTTCCCCCTCCACTTTCATTAAGTCATGTAGTGGAAACCAATCTAAAACTTCAGTACAACTAATATCCAAAGTATATTATTTCACATTTTTTATTTTTATTTTTTAATTTTTTATTAATGTATTGCATATGTACATATTTTCCCTTTGTCCCCACTCTCCCATGCATACGCTAACCCTTCAGTGTCTTGTATTCATTGCTTATGCTTATATGCATGCATACAAGTCCTTTGGTTGATCTCTTATCTACCCCACCTCTCCCTTACCGTCCCACTGTAATTTGACAGTCTTTCTGATGCTTTACTGCTTCTGTATCTATCTTTTTGTTCATCAGTTTATAATGTATAACTATTATCCATACATGAGTGAAATCATGTGGTATTTTTTGTTCATTGACTAGCTTATTTCACTTAGCATAATGCTCTCCAGTTTCATCTGGGTTGCTGAAAATGGTAAGAATTCCTTCTTTTTTATGGCAGTGTAGTATTCCATTGTGTACATGTACCATGGTTTTCTGACCCAATCATCTGCTGATGGGCACCTAGGCTGTTTCCAAATTGTAGCTATTGTAAACTGTGCTGCTATGAACATAGGGGTGCATAAATCCTTTCTGATCGCTGTTTCTAGTTTCTTAGGATATATTCCTAAGAGTAGGATTACTGGGTCAAATGGGAGTTCCATTTTTAGTTTTTTGAGGAAACTCCATACTGTTCTTCCCAGTGGCTGCACCAGTCTGCAATCCCACCAGCAGTGCACAAAGGTTCCTTTTTCTCCACATCCTCATCAATACTTGTCATTTATTGATTTGTTGATGATTGCCATTCTAAAAGGTCTGAGATGGTATTACATTGTTGTTTTGATTTGCATATTTGCATCTCCCAGATAATTAGTGACTTTGAGCATGTTTTCATGTATCATTTGGCCTTCCTTCTGCCTTCTTAAGAAAAGATTCTATTAAGGTCCATTGCCCATTTTTTTTATTGGATCATTTATCTTCTTTTTATTAAGTTGTATAAATTGGCTGTAGATGTTAGGGATTAAACCTTTATCAGTGATAACATTTGCAAGCATGTTCTCCCATACAGTGGGCTTTCTTATTGTTTTGTTGATGGTTTCTTTTGCTGGGCAAAAGCTTTTTATTTTGATGTAGTCCCATTGGTTTATGTTTTCTATAGATTCCATTGCCCTTGGAGCAGTATCAGTGAAGAAGTTCTTTCAGCATATGTCTGAGATTTGCCTGCCTGTGGATTCCTCTAGAATTTTTATGGTTTCCTGTCTTATGTTTAAGTCCTGTATCCATTTTGAGTTTTTTTGAGTGTGTGTGTGTGTGTGTGAGTGGATGGTGTAAGTTAGTGGTCTACTTTCATTTTTTTTTGCATGTATCTTCAATTTTCTCAGCACCATTTATTGAAGAGACTATCTTGACTCCATTTTATGTTCATGCCTCTTTGTCAAATACTAAATGAGCATAGTGGTTTGGGTGGATATCTGGATTCCCCATTCTATTCCATTGGTCTCTGTGTCTGTTCTTGTCCCAGTACCAAGCTGTTTTGAGAACAGTAGCTTTGTAATACAGCTTGAAATCTGATATTGAGATCTTATCTACTTTATTCTTCTTTCTCAGGATTGCTGTGGCTATTAGGGGTCTTTTTATTGTTCCAGATGAATCTTTGTAGAGTTCTTTCTAGGTCTGTGAAATATGCCGTTGGTATTTTAATGGGTAGTGGACTGAATCCATAGATTGCTTTGGGTAGTATGGACATTTTAATGATGTTGATTCTCCCAATCCATGAGCACGATATGCTCTTCCATCTGTTTGCATATTCCTCTATTTTTTCAGTGTCCTGTAGTTTTCTACATATAGGTCTTTTACCTCCTGAGTTAAGTTTATTCCTAGGTATCTTAATTTTTTTGGTGTGATATTAAGTGGGATTACTGTTTTAGTCTCTCTGTAAATTCACTACTAGTGTATAGATATGCCATAGATTTCTTGGTATTAATTTTGTACACTGCTACATTGCCAAATTTATTTATTAATTCTGTCAGTTTTTGGATGGAGTCTTTTGGGTTTTTATGTACAGTATCATGTCATCTGCAAATAAGGACACCTTTACTTCTTCTTTTCCAATTTGGATGCCTTTTATTTATTCTTCTTGTCTAATTGCAATGGCAAATACCCCCAGTACTATGTTGAAAAAGAGTAGTGAGAGTGGGCATCCCTGTCTTGTTCCTCTTCTTAGGGGAAATGGTTTTAGATTTTGCCCATTGAATATGATGTTAGCTGTGGGTTTATCATATATGGCTTTTATGATTTGAGGTATGATCCTTCTATTTCCACCTTGCTGAGAGTTTTTATCAAGAAAAGGTGTTGTATTTTCTCAAATGCTTTTTCTGCATCAATTAATGTGACTATGTGATTTTTAACTCTCAATTTGTTTATGTGATGTATCACATTTATTGATTTGCATACATTGTACCATCCTTGCATTCCTGGGACAAATCCTACTTGGTCATGGTGTACGATCTTTCTGATATACTGCTGGATCTGATTTACTAGAATTTTGTTGAGGATTTTGGCATCTATGTTCACAAGGGATATTCACCTTTAATTGTCTTTCATTGTGCTGTCTTTATCTGGTTTTGGTATTAAGGTGATGCTGGCTTCATAGAAGGTGTTTGGAAGTGTTCCTTCTTGAAATTTTGAGATTAGTCTGAGAAGGATAGATTTTAATTCTTCCTTGAATGTTTGGTAAAACTCTCCTGTGTAGCCATCCGGTCCCAGGCTTTTGTTGGCTGGAAGCTTTTTGATGACTGCTTCAATTTCTTCCATAGTTATTGGCATATTGAGATAGATTCTTCCTAATTAAGTTTGGAAGATAATATTATTCTAGGAATATGTCAATTTCCTACCAGTTATCCTATTTGTTGGAATAGAGTTGCTCACAGTATTTTTTTTTAAATGCTTTGTATTTCGGAGGGATCTGTTATTATTTCCCCTCTTTCATTTCTGATTTTGTTTATTTGGGTCTTCTCTCTTTCCTTCTTGGTGAGCCTGGCTAGAGGTCCATCAATCTTATTTATCCTTTCAAAGAACCAGCTCTTGATTTTGTTGATCTTTTAATTGTTTCTTTCGTCTCTATGTCATTTATCTCTGCTCTGATATTTAGTATTTCCTTCCTTCTGTTTGCACTGGGCTTTTCTTCTTGCTCATATTCTAGCTCTTTGAATTGAAGAGTTGCATAATTTATTACCACTGTTTCTTGTTTTTTTCACTAGGGCTTGTAGAGCTATGAACTTCCCTCTCAAGACTGCATTTACTATGTCCCATTAATTTTGTATTGTTGTGTTTACATTGTCATTTGTGGCCATGATATTTTTATTTCTTCCTTGATCTCTTTGGTATCTCAGTCATTGTTTAATAGCATGCTGTTTAGTCTCCATGTGCTTGATTTCTTTGTATTGTTTTTATTGTAGTTGATTTACAGTTTTATGCCACTGTGTTCTAAGAAAATGCTTGATATAATTTCTATTTTCTTGAATTTGAAGAGACTTAGCCTATGACCCAACATATGGTCTGTCTTTGAAAATGACCCATGTGCACTTGAGAAGAATGTATATTCTGTGGTTTTGGGGTGAAATATTCTGAAGAGTCAATTAGTTCCATCTGATCTAGTGAGTCATTTTGGATTGATATTTCTTTACTGATTTATTGTTTAGAAGATTTGCCTAGTGGTGACAGTGGGGTATTACAGTCTTCTACTATAATTATATTGCTGTCAATCTCTCCCTTGATATCCTTCAGTAGTTTTTTTTTTAAGTATTTAGGTGTTCTGTATCGGGTGAGTATATGTTTACCAGAGTTATTTCTCCTTGATGGATTGGTCCCTTTAGTATAATGAAGTGGACTTCTTATTTCTTGTTATGTCCTTCACTTTAAGATCTACTTTGTCAGATATAACTATTGCTACCCCAACTTTTTTTCATTTCCATTTGCCTGAAAAATCATCTTCCTTCCCTTCACACTCAGTCTGTGTGCATCTTTTTTTCTGAGATCGGTTTCTTGTAGACAGCAGATATATGGGTCATGTTTCCATATCCAATCTGTTACCCTATGTCTTTTTATTGGAGCATTTAATATGTTTACATTTAAAGTTATTAATGGTAAGTACTTATTTGTCGCCATTTTTTATTCTTTACCCCTATGTTCCTTCCTCACTTCCTATTTCTTTTTTAAAATCAGACCTATTGCCAAAACCGGTTTGGCTCAGTGGATAGAGCATCGGACTACAAACTGAAGGGTCCAAGGTATGATTCCAGTCAAGGGCATGTACCTTGGTTGTGGGACATCCTAAGTAGGAGGTGTGCAGGAGGCAGCTGATCAATGTTTCTAACTCTCTATCCCTCACTCTTCCTCTCTGTAAAAAATCAATAAAATATATATATTTTTTAAAATCAGACCCTTTCTTGCATTACTGGTTTGGTAGTAATAAATTACGTTAGTACTTTTTGTCTGTGAAGCTCCTGATTTCACCTTCGATTTTGATTGAAAGCCTTGCTGGGTACAGTATTCTTGGATTCGGACCCTTCCTTCGCATGACTTATATTTCATCCCATTGCCTTCTGGTCTGTTGATTTTCTGTTGAGAAATCAGTTGCTAGTCTGAAGGAGGTTCTTTTATAGGTAACTTTTTGTCTCTCTCTGGCTGCTTTTAAAATTCTTACTTTCTCATTGGTGTTTGCCATTATAAATATAATGTGACTTGGTGTTGGTCTTTTGGGTTTATTTTTCTTGGAACTATGTGAGCTTCCTGGATTTGTGTGGGTTTTTTCTTCCCTATATCAGGGAAGTTTTCTGTCATTATTTCTTCAAACAAGTTTTCTTTTTCTTGCTCAGTTTCCACTCTTTCTGGAACCCCTATTATGTGGATGTTGTTTTGTTTTGTGTTATCCCAAATTTCCCTTAGGCTCTCCTCTTGCTTTTTAGTTTTTTTTTTCTAGAAGCTGGTGTACTTGGGTATTTCTTCCTGCCTTTTCTTCTGACTCACTGACCCAGTCCTCTGCTTCTTCTAGTCTGCTTTTGATGCTTTCTATTGAATTCTTTACAACAGCAATGTCATTTTTCATTTCTTCTTGATTCTTCTTCATTTCCTCTTGTTTCTTACTCATATTGTCAAATTTGTCTTCCATTTTTATCAGCCACCTTACGACCTTTTCTCTGAATTCTTTCTCTGGCAGGTTGCTTGCCTCCAGTTCGTTTACTTCCTTTTCTGGTGATTCCTGCTTTTCTTTCATATGTGTGCTATTTCTTTGTCTGTCCATGGTCTTTCTTCTGCAGGTATCTGGTTATATATTTCTCTCTCCTTCATTGACTTAAAGGCACAAAATACAACATAACTAGGTACAATGTACAAAGCACTGAACAGAAATGTATTCATGATATTAATAACCACTAATAAGGTGACCTCCAGTGAGAGATAAATTAGGGGAAAGTAGAGAAAGAAGAAGAGAATAATGTGGATAAAAGAAAAGAAAGGAGTGCCAATATGAAATTGGGAGAAGGGAGAAAAAAGTGGAATAAAAAGAAGAAGAAAAAAGTAAAAGGAAAAGAAAGAGAATAAGAAAGAATAGGGAACAAATTATATATATGTGGAGAAAACACTAATAGAACAACCACTAATCTCAACAAATGCCAGCAACGAGTACTTGGAGATTAATGCAAACCACAAATCATAACTAATATCAAGGGAGGGGTGGGGAAAACAGAGATAATACCAAGGAAAACCCCAAAGTAAACAAAAAGCAAAATAAAACAAGGAGAATAAGCAAAAATAATTTTACAAAAAAAGTATAAAAATCTATATAATTAATGTTCAAGCAAATGACAACAAAGAACATAGAGAAAACCAATTTTTTGGATGGTGAAGACAGAGAAAAGAGAGGTATGTATGGACTTGGAGTAGGGGCTTGGAAATTAGATATATAAGTGGGGTGGAATTTTACCTGGGTAAAAAGAAAGAATAGGGAAAATCTAAGGTAGGAAAAGGGTAACAAAAACAAGACAATAAAATGGGAAATATTAGAAAGAGAGTATTGGCATAAATGTAAAACTGAGATAGAGTAAAATGATGCTAAAGAAAGATGAAAATGGAATGTAGAACTCTAATCCCAAAGTAAAATAAAGAGAAAATAAAACAACACTTCTTTTTTTTTAAAAAAAAAAGGTAAAATAGAAGGAGTAATAATACTGATTGAAAATAAAAATTTAATAATTTAAAAGGTAAAATCAATTGAAGAAAAAGAAAAAAAATAGTTTCTTTTAAATTAAAAGATGAGAAAAATAAGTAAATTAAAGAATAGAATGTGCAGTAGTGAAGGTCATTCACTTCCTTTGTTGTGATGTTTGGCATGCCTGTTACCCAGTCGGGACAGTATTGCAGTCCCCTGCCTTCTATTGCTGCTCAGTGTTGTAAGCCAGTCCTGATTTTTAGCAGGCAGTGTGTCTTAGTCTCTTTAGTCTTTTGTGATTATGCAAAAGTCAATTTGTGAGTCACCCCCTGGGTGGCAATGTTTTGGAATTGACCTCCAAGACTATAAGTCCTCTCTAGGCTGTGCTTAGATTCTGCTTTCCCTGTGGCACTCAATACTGGCTTGTGGGAGTGGGTTGCCCCAAAGCTGGTTCTCTGATGGTTATTCTGAGCTCTGATTCACAGGTTCCAGAAAAACAACTTTCCCCTGCCATCTCTTAGGATGTCCCAATTGGATGATTCTACGTATTGAGCTTAGTAATCAGAAGCAAGGATCTGAAGAGGAAAGATTGAAAGTCTTCACAGTCCCCCTTCACTGCTCTTGCTCAAGCAGCTGGCACACTTTAGTAACTCCCAGGCTCTCCTTCTGCCTCAGATCAAAATGGGTTGCTTTCTAGAGATCCCCTCTGTTAACAGCTCTGAAGGCCCCTTTCCACATTCAGGGATTATGCCTGCCTAACATCCACTGTTTTCTCTAGGTGCCTAATAAAATTAGTCATCAGTTCCCTGGTCCAGTTCCCACAGTGTGCACGTCTCTCTGTTCTGAGGGACCAGAGACCTCACCTTATCACAGGTGGAATCTGACCTTTCCACGTAGTGTGTAAAGCTCTTCTGAATCTGAGTGTTTGCGCTGATTGAGGATCAGTTTCTGGATCCTATAGCTGTTTGGTGGGTGCCACAGTTGTAGCTTTTCAGGCTTCTGTAAACATCTACTTTCCCCTTCTGTAAACATATTTCTCCTACTTGTCTCTGAGTTTGCATTGGTGGATACAGGAGAAAAGAACCCATGGCAGTGGAGCTGCCTGGTCAGGGGATCCCCATCCAGCAGTCCCCCACGTTCTCCTGGAGGATAACTGTCCCTTAACTTGACAACAACTGCTCCCAGTGCTGTCCTCAGCTGTTCTCTCTGTTTGCTCAGTGACAAAGCTCTGGACACATCCGTCTATGCAGCCATCATTTTCTCTATTATTTTATATTTTATTGACTATATGGAAATGTAAAGGAGCAAGTATATTTTATCTTATTTATTATTGTTAAATATATTTTATAATAACTACCATGATAGTTTCTATTTATTTTTCCAACCAATAATTCTACTCTAAGTGTTCATAACATTGAAAGCCTATGTAAAATACTGACTGTGTTAGCATGTTTCTAAAAAGAAGGTTCATAAAAAGATGCCTAATAAAATTAGTCATCAGGGAAATGCAAATCAAAGCCTTTGATAACACTTCATATTCAGGAGGATTTTAGTAACTGTTAGAAAGAATCTGGAGAAATTGATACTCTCATATACTACTGGTAGGAGTGCAAACTGGTGGAGCCATTCTGGATAACAACCTGGCCCTGTCCAGTGTAGCTCAGTTTGTTGAAGTTTCATCCTATGCACTAAAATATGGCAGGTTCAATTACTGGTCAGTGCACATATCCAGGTTGCAGGTTTGATCCCTAGTTGCAATCTGTCTGTTCTTCAAATGATTAAACATAGAGTTAATAGCAATTTCCCTCCTATATATGTTAGCCAAATAAATCAAAACATATATTCCCACAAAAACTTATACACAAATATTCATAGGGATCATTATTCATAATAGATAAAATGTGAAAGTAACCAAAATATTCATCAACTGATGAATGGATAAATAAAATGTGGTGTATTTCTACAAGAGAATATTATTGAGCCATAAAAGAATGAAGGAAGTACTAATACAAACTATGACACGGATGAATCTTGAAAACAGTGTTATTGAAAAAAGGCAGTAACAAAAGATCACATATTATATCAAATGTCCAAAGTAGGCAAATATATAGATACTAGAGGCCTGGTGCATGAAATTCATGCACAGATAGGGTTCCCAGGCCTGGCCAGCAATCAGGGCTTATCAGGTTCCCTGCCTCCCTACCACCCTACCTCCTCCTGCCCTTGCTCCCTTAGTACCTTGCCACCACTGCTGGTCACCCTCCATGTTCCTCACCATCCCCCAGTGGTCAGTGCATGTCATATCTAGCGATTGAACTCCTAGTCTCCCAATTGAACTCCCAAGGGGACACTTTGCATATTAGCCTTATATATATAGATTAGAGGCTTGGTGCACAAAATTTGTAAACAGTGGGGGAAATCCCTCAGGCTGGCCTGCACCCTCTTGCAATCTGGGAACCCGTGGGGGATGTCTGACTGTGTAGGCAAAAAGAACTGGCAGTCAGACATCTCTCTAACAATCTGGGACCATGGGTTCCTAACCACTTACCTGCCTGCCTGCCTGATCCCCCCTAATTATTCTGCCTGCCTGCCTGATCACCCCTAACCACTCTGCCTGCCTGATCACCCCTAATTGCTCACATGCCTGCCTGATCACCCTTAAACACCTCTTCCTTGGCCCCAACTGCCACAGCTTCATCTGAAAGGATGTCTGGAATGATGTCCAGGAGGTCATTTGGCTCTCTGGTATAATTAGCATATTATGCTTTTATTATTAAATATAGAAAGTATAGCAATTGGTTCTTAGTGCCAGTGCATTGGAGGGATGGGGGTAGAACTTAAAGTGTATATTTTTATTTTTGGTGTAGTGGATACAATATAGCATAAAAAGCACTATTTAAAAGTCTACAGGTCAGTGACATTTAATATATTCAAAATGTTGTGCAACCACTACTACTATCTATTTCTAGATCATTTTCATCACCCAAAAAGGAAACCATGTACCTATTAAGTAGTCTGAAGCTTCTTTTTGCAGTAGTGATAATGTTACAAAATTGACTATGGTGATGGTTGCACATATCTGTAAATATACTAAAAAGCAGATAATTGTATATTTTAAACTGGTGCTTGTATAATATGTAAATTGTATTTCAATAAAGCTATTTTAAAAACTAATTTATTGCCTGGTATGAAAGAGATATTCAGATAAAAAGAATCAATATAGCATTTACAATTATTTCTTAACTATTAATTCCCATTTAAACTTTGTTTCCTAATTAGTGACACATTTTAGCCAATTTCATATTAAGATTTATGAACTTAATGCAACTGGTTTATTTTATGTATTTTATTTTTTTCCTATGTATCAGATAGTTTTTATTTTTATTTTTATTTTTTTGTTAATTTTTATACATATCTCCCCATTGTCTCCCTCCTTCCCAGGCATACCCCAACCCCCCAGTGTCTATGTTCATTGGCTATGCTCATATGCATGCATACAAGTCCTTTGATTGCTCTCTTATCTACCTCACCTAACTTTAATCTTCCAGCTCTAATTTCACAGTCTGTTTGATGCTTTACTGCCTCTGTATCTATCATTTTGTTCATCAGTTTATAATGTTCTTTATTATCCACAAATGAGTGAGATCATGTGATGCTTCTCCTTCATTGACTGGCTTATTTCACGAAGCATAAGGCTCTCCAGTTCCAACCAGGTTTCTGCAAATGGTAAGAATTCCTTCTTTTTAATGGCAGCATAGAATTCCATTGTGTAGATGTACCACAGTTTTCTGATCCACTCATCTGTTGATGGGCACTTAGGCTGTTTCCACATCTTAGCTATGGTGAATTGTGCTGCTATGAATATAGGGATGCATATATCCTTCTGATGGGTGTTTCTGTTTTCTTGGGATATACTCCTAGAAGTGGGATTACTGGTTCAAATTAAAGTTCCATTTCTAATTATTTGAGGAAATGCCATTCTGTTTTCCATAGTGGCTGCACCAGTTTGCATTCCAACCAGCAATGCAGGAAGGTTCCTTCCTCTCAACATCCTAGCAGCAGTTGTCATTTGTTGATCTGTTTAAGATAGTTATTCTGACAAGTGTGAGAATACCTCATGGCTATCATTTGCATCTCTCAGATGATTAGTGACGTTGAGCATGTTTTCATGTATCTAGGCCTTCTTTATGTCTCTTATGAAAATGTCTATTTGGATCATTTTCCCATTTTTGATGGGATTGTTTCCCTTCCTTTTGTGAAGTTGAAAGTATTCCCTATAAATTTTGAAGTTTAAACCCTTATCTGAGATACCATTGGCAAATAAGTTCTCTCATGCAGTGGGCTTTCTTGTTGTTTTATTGATGGTTTCTTTTTCTGTACAAAAGTTTTTTATTTTGATGTAGCCCCTTTGTTTATATTTTCTTTAGCTTCCATTGCCTTTGGAGCAGTACCAGTGAAGAAGTTCTTTTGGCATTTGTCTGAGATTGTGCTGCCTGAGAAATACTCTAGTATTTTTATGATTTCCCATCGTATGTTTAAGTCCTGTATCCATTGGGAGTTTATTTTTGTATATGGTGTAAGTTGGTAGTCTAGTTTCATTTTTTTTTGCATGTATCTGTCCAATCTTCCCAACACCATTTATTGAAGAAGCTGTCTTGATTCCATTGTATGTTCATGCCTCCTTTGTCAAATACTAATTGAGCATAGTGGTTTGGGTGGATATCTGCATTCTCTATTTTATTCCATTGGTCTATATGTCTGTTCTTGTGAGAGTACCAGGCTGTTTTGAAAACAGTTGCTTTCTAATATAGCTTGAAATCTGGTATTGATATCCCACTTACTTTATTCTTCTTTCTTAGGGTTGTTGTAGCTATTCGAGGTCTTTTTTTGTTCCAGATGAATCTTTGGAAAGTTCTTTCTAGGTCTGTGAAATATGTTGTTGGTATTTTAATGGGTAGTGCGTTGAATCTATAGATTGTGTTGGGTGGTCTTAAAGATTCTCCCAATCCATGAGCATGGTATGCTCTTACATCAGTTTGCATCTTCCTCTAACTCTTTTTTAGTGTCCTGTAGTTTTCTGCATTTAGGTAATTTACCTCCTTAATTGGGGTTATTCCTAGGTTTCTTAATTTTTTGGTGTGATGGTAAATAGGATTGATTTTTAGTCTCTCTTTCTGTAATGTCTCTATTAGTGTATAGAATTGCCCTAGATTTCTTGGCATTAATTTTGTATCCTACTACATTGCCAAATTGATTTATTCAGTCGAATAGTTTTGGGATGGAGTCCTTTGGATTTTTATGTACAATATCATGTTATATGCAAATAAGTAGAGTTTAATACTTCTGTTCCAATTTGGATGCCTTCTATTTCTTCTTCTTGTCTAATTGCAATGGCTAATACTTCCAGTACTATGTCGAACAGGAGTGGTGAGAGTTGGCATCCCGATTTTGTTCCCGTTCTTAGGGGAGTTGATTTTAGTTTTTGCCCATTGAGTATGCTGTTAGCCGTGGGTTTATCAGATGTGGCTTTTTTGATGTTAAGGTAATATCCTTCTATTCCCACCTCGACACCATCTTCCATTCCTTCACCCTCAGTCCATGTGCATCTCTTTTCCTGGGGTGGGTTTCTTGTAGACAGCAAATATATGGATCATGTTTTCTTATCCAATCAGTTACCCTATGTCTTTTGATTGGAGCATTAAATCTGTTTACATTTAAACAAAATGGTGTTGGATTTTGTCAAAAGGTTTTCTGCATCAATTTTGATATGACTATGTGATTTTTATCTCTCAATTTGTTTATGTGATATATCACTTTTATTGATTTGCAAATATTGTACCATCCTTGCATTCCAGGGATGAATCCTACTTGGTCATGGTGTTTGATCTTTTTGATGTGCTACTGGATCCTATTTGATAGAATTTTGTTGAGGATTTCGGCATCTACGTTCATGAGAGATATTGCCTGTAATTGTCTTTCATTATGTTTACTTTATCTGGTGTTGGTATTAGGGAGATGCTGGCTTCATAGAAGGTTTTTGGAAGTGTTCCTTCCTCAAATATTTTTGAATAGTTTGAGGAGGATAGGTTTTAATTCTTTCTTGAATGTTTGGTAAAACTCTCCTGTGTAGCCATCTGGTGCCAGTCTTTTGTTTGCTGGAAGCATTTTGATGACTGCTTCAATTTCTTCCTTATTTATTGGACTATTGAGATGTTTAAATTCTTCTTGATTGAGTTTTGGATTGTTATATTTTTCAAGGAATATGTCAATTTCCTGCAGGATGTCCAATTTGTTGGAATAGAATTGTTCATAGTATTTTTTAACAATCCTTTGTATTTCGGAAGGGTCTGTTGTTATTTCTCCTCTTTCATTTCTGATTTTGTTTATTTGGACCTCTCTCCTCATTTCTTGGTGAGCCTGGCCAGAGGTCCATTACTCTTGTTTATCCTAAAAAGAACCAGCTTTTGGTTTTGTTGATCTTTTGAATTGTTTCTTTGGTCTCCATGTTGTTTATTTCTGCTCTGATCTTTACTATTTCTTTCTGCTTACACTGGGCTTTTATTGTTGTTCTCTTTCTAGCTCTTTGAGTTGTAGTCTTAGGAAATTTATTACCATAGTTTCCTGTTTTTTTCCAGTAGGCTTTTAGAGATATGAACTTCCCTCTCAAGATTGCTTTCACTGTGTTCCATAAATTTTGTATTGTTGTGTTGTCATTGTCATTCATCGCCATGATGCTTTTTTGTTTGTTTTTGTTTTTTTATTGTTTTACATGATGTTTTTTATTTCTTCCTTGTTCTCTCTGGTCACCAAGTTGTTGTTTAATAGCATGCTGTTTAGTCTCCATGTGTTTGATTCCTCTATATTATTTTATTGTAATTGATTTCCAGTTTTATGCCACTGTGGTCTGAGAAAATGCTTGATATGATTTCTATCTTCTTGAATTTAAAGAGACTTTGCCTATTACCCAACATATGGTCTGTCTTTGATAATGACCCATGTGCACTGGAGAAGAATGTATATTCTGTGACTTTAGGGTGAAATGTTCTGAAGATGTCAATTGATTCCATCTGGTCTAGTGAGTCATTTAGGATTAATGTTTCTTTGCTGATTTTTGTTTAGAGGATTTGTCCATTGCTGACAGTGGGGTATTAAAGTCTCCTACTATGATTCTATTGCTGTCAATCTCTCCCTTAATATCCTCCAGGAGTTTTTTTTTATGTATTTAGGTGCTCCTATATTGAGTGTATATATATTTACCAGAGTTCTTTCTTTTTGTTGGATTGTTTCCTTTAGTATTAAGAAGTGGCCTTCTTTATCTCTTGTTATGTCCTTCACTTTGAGATCTAATCTGTCAGATATAAGTATTGCAACCCCTGCTTTTTTTCATTTCCATTTGCCTAAAACACCTTCTTCCATTCCTTCACCCTCAGTCCATGTGCATCTTTTTTCCTGAGGTGGGTTTCTTGTTGACAGCAAATATATGGATCATGTTTTCTTATCCAATCAGTTACCCTATGTCTTTTGATTGGAGCATTTAATCTGTTTACATTTAAAGTTATTATTGATAGGTACTTATTTGTCTCCATTTTTACTCTTTACCCATGTGTTCACTCTTCACTTCTTATTTCTTTTTTTTTACAGCAGAACCTTTAACATTTCTTGCATTGCTCTTTTGGTGGTAATTCATTCCCTTAGTCTCTTTTTGTCTGTGAAGCTCCTCATTTCACCTTCAATTTTGATTGAAAGCCTTGCTGGGTATAGTATTCTTGGATTCAGACCCTTCCTTTGCATGACTTTGTACATTTCATTCCATTCTCTTTTGGCCTGATGAGTTTCTGTTGAGAAATCAGTTGCTAGTCTTATGGGGGTTCCTTTGTAGGTAACTCTCTGTTTCTCTCTGGCCGCTTTTAAGATTCTTACTTTGTTGTTGGTGTTTGGCAATTTAATTATAATGTGTCTTGGTGTCAGTTTTTTGGGGTTCATTTGTCTTGGGACTCTGTGAGCTTCTTGGATTTGTATGGGTTTTTTCTTTCCTCATCAGGGAAGTTTTCTGTCATTATTTCTTCAAACAGGTTTTTTATTCCTTGCTCAATTTCCACTCTGTCTGGAACCCCAATTTTGTGGATGTTTTTTTGTTTTGTGTTATCCCAAAGTTCTCTTAAGCTCTACTCTTGCTTTTTATTTTTTATTTTTTCCTAGAAGCTGCTGTAGTTGGGTATTTTTTCTTACTGTATCTTCTACCTCACTGATGCGGTCCTATGCTTCTTCTAGTCTACTTTTGAAGCTTTCTATTGAGTTCTTCACAGCAGCAATGTCATTTTTCATTTCTTCTTGATTATTCTTCATTTCCTCTTGGTTCTTCATTTTCTCTTGGCTCTTACTCACATTGTTGATTTTGTCTTCCATTCTTTTCAGCCACCTTATGACCATTTCTCTGAACTCTTTCTCTGGCAAGTTTATTTCTGCTTCTATTTAATTTACTTACTTTTCTGGTGATACCTGCTTTTCTTTCATGTGCGGGCTGTTTCTTCATCTGCCCATGGTCTTTCTTCTCTGGATGTCTGGTTATGTAGTTCTCTCTCCTTATCCCAGGCGAAATCTGACCTTTCTGTGTGGCGTGTGGAGCTGCTCTGAGTCCGAGTGTTTGTGCCAATTGGAGAGTGGTGTTCTGGGTCCCCCGGATGTTTGGTGGGTGCTGTAGCTAACTTTTCAGACCGCTGTAGACATCCACTTCTCCCTGAAAGATGTCGTGGTCTCCACATGTGCACTGGTGACTCCAGGAGACAAAAACCCCGTGGCAGTGGGGCTGAGTGGTCAGGGGAGCCCTGTCCAGCAGTCCCCCACCTTCTCATGTAGAATAACTGTCTCTTAACTTGCCAACAAACACTCCCAGTGCGACCTTCAGCTGTTCTCACTGTCTGCTCACCAACAAAGCTCCAGACACGTCCGTCTATTCTGCCACTATTGTTTTCTCCTCTGATTATTTTTTATTATAGTTGATTTCTAATATTATACCATTCTGGTCTACGAAGATGTTTGATATGATTTCAATCTTATTAAATTTGAAGTGACTTTTGCCTGTGCTCTATTATGTCCTCTATCTTTAAAAATGACTGATGTGCACTTGAGAAGAATGTGTATTCTGTAGTTTTGAGGTTAAATATTCTGAAGATGTCAATTAAGTCCATCTGATCTAGTAATTCATTTAAGATTGCTGTTTCTTTCCTGTTTTTTTTTTTTTGTCTAGAGCAGCTGTTCTCAACCTGTGGGTCATGACCCCTTTGGGGGTCGATCAACCCTTTCACAGGGGTCGCCCAAGACTATTGGAAAACACCTATTTCCTATGGTCTTAGGAACCAACAGACTTCTCCTCGGTGTAGCAAAATGTAGCAATGTAGTTTACTGTTGTTATTTTAAGACTGTTGCTGAGACCGGTTTGGCTCAGTGGATAGAACGTCGGCCTGCAGACTGAAAGGTCCCAGGTTCGATTCCGGTAGGGGGCATGTACCTTGCTTGCGGGCACCACTCCAGTAGGAGGCATGCAGGAAGCAGCTGATCGATGTCTCTTTCTCATCAATGTTTCTGACTTTCTATCCCTCTTCCTTCCTCTCTCTAAAAAATCAATAAAATATATTTAAAAAAAGACTGTTACCCATGCTACACCATGATTCAAGGCAAAGTTTCATTTATTTGTAATTAGAAATATTTTACAATATATAATTACATATTGTTTTTGTGATTAATCACTATGCTTTACTTATGTTCAATTTGTAATAATGAAAATACATCCTGCATATCAGATATTTACATTACAGCTCATAACAGTAGCAAAATTATAGTTATGAAGTAGCAACAGAAATCATTTTATGGTTGGAGGTCACCACCACATGAGGAGCTGTATTAAAGGGTCACGGTATTAGGAAGGTTGAGAACCACTGGTCTAGAGGACTTATCCAATGATGGCAGTAGAGTATTAAAGTCCCCTACTATGATCATATTGCTGTTGATCTCTCCCTTTATATCTTCCTTTTTAATATATTTGTGTTCTCCTGCATTGGGTGCATATATGTTTACCAGGGTTATATCCTCTTCTTGAATTGCACCCTTTAGTATTATGTAATGTCTTTCCTTATCTCTTGTTATGGCCTTCACTTTGAGGTTTATTTAGTCAGATATAAGTATTGCTACACTAGCTTTTTTTCCATTCCCATTTGCCAGAAAAAAATATTTTTTCATTCCTTCACTTTCCATCTGTGTGAGTCTCTTGTTCTGAGATGGGTCTCTTGTAAACATCATATATACGGTTCATGTTTTCTTATCTATTCAGCCACTCAGTATCTTTTGGTTGGAGCATTTAGTCCATTTATGTTTAAACTTATTATTGAGAGGTACTTGTTTGTAGCCATTTATATTTTTGGTGCCTGTGTTCCTTCTGCCTCTCCTGTGTTTTCTTCTTCTTCTCCTTCTTCTTCTTCTTCTTCTTCTTCTTCTTCTTCTTCTTCTTCTTCTTCTTCTTCTTCTTCTTCTTCTTCTTCTTCTTCCAGCAGTCCCTTTAGCATTTCTTGCATTGCTGGCTTGGTAGTGATACTCCCTTAGCCATTTTTTTTGTCTCTGAAGCTCATGATTGTTCCTTCAATGTTGAATGATAACCTTGCTAGATAGAATATTATTGGATTCAGTTTCTTGTTTTGCATTACTTTATATACTTCATTCCATTTCCCTTCTGGACTGATGTGCCTCTGTTATGAAATCATTTGATAATGTAATGGATGATTCTTTGTATGTTACTCTCTGTCTATCTCTTACAGCCTTTAAGATGATCTCTTTGTCAGAAACATTTGACATTGTAATTATGATGTGTTTTGGGGAGGGTCTTTTGGGGTTCAAGTTGTTTGGGACTTTCTGTGCTTGGGTGACATTTTTTCTTCACCATATAAGGTAATTTTTCTGTTATTACTTCTTCAAATATGTTCTCTAATCCTTGCTGCTCTTCTTGTCCTACTGATACCTCTATTATACATATGTTACTTCATTTAATGTTGTCCCAAAGCTCCCTTAAGTTACTCTCCTTCTTTCTAATATTTTCCTTTAATTGCTGTTCATATTGGGCTTGTTTCTCTGCCTTGTCTTCTAGCTCACTAATTCAGTCACCTGCTTCTCTTAATTTACTGTTGAAGCCTCCCTTTGTATTCTTTATTGTAGCTATATCACTTTTGATTTCTTCTTGGTTCTTACATAGATTGTTGATTTTCTAGTCCATCAAGTTTATGAAATGTATGACCATTTATGTAAATTCTTTCTCAGACATATCTCATGCCTCTATTTCATTTAGTTCGCCTCTCCCCCCTCCCCATTCCTCCTTTTCTTTCCCTTGGGCATTGTTTTTTGGTGTCCCCACTTTTGGTCCAGGCACCCAGTTGCACAGGCCTTGAGCTGCTTCAGTGGGCTTGGCAGGAGTGTCATGCACACCAACAGTTAGGGTGTTGGCTCGGATGCCCGGGAGATGTGGCTGCCACAGTCCATTTGGGGTGCACGCATGCTGACATTCAAGGGGATGGCTCAGGATATGTGGAACCAATGCTACCAGGTGGGTAGGCAGTAAGGGAACACATTATGGGACTCACAGTAGCCTGAGACCAGTATGGGTGGAGTCAGTGCTCACGAGTCTGCAGCTGTGGTAGCAGGTCTTTGTCCAGATTGTCCTTAAGGTCTTGGTTTTCATCTGAAGCCAATCTGGACAGTGGTGAGGCTAAGCTCCTACTCACAGCAGATCTGCTCTGCAAGTTGGCATGCCCACAGTGGTAGCAGGGGCTCCCTGTCCAAGAGAGCAAGGTCTACAAACCCCAAAAGTCTTTCAGGATCTAACTGTCCCTTGCACACACACACATATACACACAAACACACTTAAACACACACACCACATTTACACACTCCCCTTTCACTCTGTTGCTCTCTCACAATTTTTCCCTTACTTCCATCCTACTGGCAGCCATCTTCCAAGTCCCTGGCACTTCTGGTAATGGAAAATTTTCCTGCTTACCCTCCAGTCTTAGAGGATGAGTTGGTGAAGTACAGCTTCATCACTGTTAGGTTCTTATCACCTAACACAACTCCACTCATCCAAGCCATGGACCAGCAGGTAATTTCTAATATTAAGAAACTCTACACAAAGGAACTATTTCAAAGATGTTTTGAGGTGATCTATGAAACTCATTAACACTCAGGAAATTGTGCAAGAAACATTAATA
Source organism: Lasiurus cinereus (assembly GCA_011751065.1). Lineage (NCBI taxonomy): Eukaryota > Metazoa > Chordata > Mammalia > Chiroptera > Vespertilionidae > Lasiurus > Lasiurus cinereus. Next base: position 14,403,937 of record JAAGEH010000031.1, on the reverse strand, counting down.
TCATCAATTGCTTGAGGCTCATAGACAAAGCATTCTGAAGTGTCTTCTAGGACCGTGCTATCAGCCTGTAAGAAATTGTGGCCTGAGTCTGTTGCTGAAAGAGACATTGAGGGCTTTGAGGATAATTCTCTGTCTGTTGTGGAGAATATTGTGTCTCTGGGAGAGTCCAAGGATTATTTTGATCTATAGGAGTTGGTGGACTGCAATCCTGAGCTGATCACAGAGGAACTACAAGACCTTCAGATATAGCAGCAACAGATGAAAGCTAAAGAGGTGGGGAGAATGGTTTGGAAATTGAAAGAAAGTAAACATTTTATTAAAAAATATCAACCTGACAAAGAAGTAGCACACATTGTAAAGTTGTTCAGTGACAACGCAGTGTTTCACTTCAGGCAAGTGTTAAAATGCAGGCAAAAACAAACCTCATTGGACAGATTTTTAGTAAGTCAGAGGCCCAGTAAGCCTGAAGCAACTTCCAGGGGAGCAAAGAGACAAAACAGAGAAAGAATCATGGAAGAACAGCCACCTGAAGGGAACATTTCTTCTAAACAATAATATCCCACCATTCCTTTTCTCCATATTCAGTTATCAATAGTTCTCAACATTAAAGTTAGTTCTACTGTGTACATAAATTTTCATTTTTGACTGTACATTTCATTTCCTTTTTGTTAAATTTTCATCTACATTGCATGCCCTTTTTTGTTTTTAAACTATTTATAAAGCAAACAGTACATTAGATATGTACTGTCTGTAAGCAAGGTTAAAACAGGAAATCATTTGGGGGACTGGAACTGATTAATTCAATTTACATTATTTGTAATAAAAAATATATTTCTTAAACAAATAACTTCTCCAACAACCTTCCAGAATGAATTAAGTTCAAGAACTGAGGTTCCACTGCAAATGATTAGAGTAATAGGATTCAAAACATACATATATGAAACAGTTAAGTCTAGCTCAATCAGTTATATTAGGTGCCAAATGAGTCAACCAGATAGTAAGCACAAGAGGAAGTCAAGCTTTCAGGACTTGAAAAACATTGTTGTTTATCTGTTGCAGCTGCTTTCTTCTACCTCTCTAAACCATCCAGTAAAAGAGGATACATACCTGTATTTACAGAGGAGGAAAGTAACATGGAATTTATTTTGAAAAATTCACAAAACCCAGCTATTTAATTATAGAGGCCTTCAGAGACGTGAAACGAAGCAAGAATTTCTGGCCAAGATAAACAAACATTTGGCCATTTTGGAACATTAATTGTGTGATTTATGGTCAATTTGGGAGATTGTGTAGGTACATGAATTCCTCAGGTTATGGGCATTTATGTTAACACAGAAGTTAATTACTAAATTCTGCCTTTTATTCTTCAAAGTCAATATCCTTAAAACAAAACATACAAGGTATGTCAGATTGTAGCAAATCATATAATTAGTTCAGCCAAGAAAAGATCTGCATTCTTTTCATAATCCACATTTTTTCTCCAAAGGACACAGTTTTGAAGGCAGAATGCTGAAGTTGTTAAATAGGGTATTCCTCTCAAAACCATTGTTGTAAATAAAATTTTCTTTTAGAGATGCCTGGCTTTTACTCTGGGTTATTGTATATGTTTCATATTTTAATTGAATTATAGCCATTTTTTTGTACACTCATGTCAGAAGTTCACTGCCTAGTAGATCTAAATAGGAATGTAAATAAATTATTCCTAATAAGTTGAATTATGGAGGAACTGCCACAGAGGCACTAGATATGGTGGAGACTGGCCACATTCCTAGTGCTCTGTTTTATGGAGAGCAGCTTGATCCTAGAAGATCAACTTGGTATTTCCCAAAAAGAATAGAACATTTTGAAAACAAAGTTACCTAGAAAAAAACTTCTATATTTATAAAACACTTGATAAAATAATATCACACAGACTACAGTAAGGGCAAGTTCTGTATTCAGCAATTCCCTTGCAACTTGACTGACAGATGTCATTGAATTATGACCAGAATTTGGGAATTATCATTTGTCTTATCTCTGCTTACATTGACCACCATGATTCATTGCATCTCCTGACTTGCAACCTGTTTGTTACCAAAGCACTCAGACTCTACTCTGGGCATGCAGATTTCAATTTATCTCCTTTTAGGCAGAAATTGGCATAGTCCTCTTAAGTCTCTGAGCCCTAAAGGAATCTGAACCCAAATGTAGTACCTACTCTCAATTGCCAAAATATCCCAAACAACTATATCACATCCTTTCCACTGACCCTTGAAGATGTCATTTGTAGGGATGTTAAGGTAATTTGATGTGTACAGTAGCACAAGCTGTGATTGTGTAATTTTTTAATTAAACTTTTCTTATTATTTACTTTTATTGGATTTAATGGTTTTATTTTTATTATTTTAGTTTGGTTAATCTTTACCGAGAATATTTTTCCACTGATTTTTAAGGAGAGTGGAAGAGAGAGAGAGAAATAAAGAAAGAAACATTGATGTGAGAGAAACACATTGATGGGTTGTCTCTTGCACATACCCTGTCCAAGGTAACATGCCCTTCACTGGAACCAAATGCAGAACCCTTTGGTCTGCAGGCCCAGGCTCTATCCACTGAGCTAAACTGGCTAGAACTTAATGGTTATTTTAGTTGCTATTTTAAAGTCATTCAAACACGTGGAAGTTGAATAGCATGCTATTAAACAATTATTGGGTTATCAATGAGATCAAAGAAGAAATTAAAAACATCCTGGAGACTAATGACAATAAAAACAAAACAATGCAAATGCTATAGGATACAATGAAAGCAATTCTGAGAGGGAGGTTTATAGCTCTACAGGCCTACCTAAAAAACCAAGAAAAAATGCTAATAAATCATCTAACTCAACAACTCAAAGAATTAGAAAGAGAGCAACAAGAAAAGTCCACAGTGAGCAGAAGGAAGGAAATAATAAAGATCAGAGCAGAAATGAATGACATAGAGATGAAAAAAGCAATACAAAAGATCAATGAACCCAAGAGCTGGTTCTTTGAAAGGATAAACAAGACTGATGAACCTCTAGCCAGGCTCACCAAGAAGCAAAGAGAGAGGACACAAATAAACAAAATCAGAAACGAAAGAGGCAAAATAGCACTAGCTGGTTTGGCTCAGTGGATAGAGAGTTGCCCTGTGGACTGAAGGGTCCCAGGTTCGATTCTGGTCTAGGGCATATGCCTTGGTTGCAGGCACATCTCCAATAGGAGGTGTGCACGAGGCAGGTGATGAATGTTTCTCTCTCATTGATGTTTCTAACGCTCTCCCTTCTTCTCTGTAAGGAATCAATAAAAATATATTTAAAAAAGAAAGAGGTGAAATAACAACAGACCCCACAAAATACACAGGATTATTAAAAAATACTATGAACAACTTTATTCTAACAAACTTGACAACATGGAGGAAATGGACACAATCCTAGAAATATACATTCTTCCAAAACTCACTCAGGAAGATTCTAAAAATATCAATAGGGAGAAATTAAAGCAGTCATCAAAAAGCTTCTAGCAAACAAAAGCCCAGGGCCAGACAGCTTCACAGGGGAGTGTTACCACACATTCAAGGAAGAACTAAAACCTATCTTCCTCAAACTATTCCAGAAAATTCAAGAGGAAGGAATACTTCCAAGCTCATTCTATGTAGCATCACCCTCATATCAGATGAAGAAAACACAATGAAAGAAAATTACAGGCCAATATCCCTCATGAACATAGATGCTAAAATCCTCAACAAAATTCTAGCAAATTGGCCGAGACTGGTTTGGCTCAGTGAATAGTGCATTGGCTTGCGGACTGAAAGGTCCCGGGTTCGATCCCCCTTGGGGGCATGTACCTTGCTTGCAGGCACATCTCCACAGTGGGGAGTGCAGGAGGAGGCTGATTGATGTCTCTCTCGCATTGATGTTTCTGACTTTCTATCTCTCTCCCTTCCTCTCTGTAAAAAATCAATAAAATATATTTTTTAAAAAAATTCTAGCAAATCGTATCCAGCAGTACATCAGAAAGATCATTCACCATGACCAAGTAGGATTTATCCCAGGAATGCAAGGATGGTAAAATATCTGAAAATCAAAAAACGTGATACATCACATGAACAAATTGAGAGAGAAAAATCACATAGTCATATCAATTGATGCAGAAAAAGCATTTGACAAAATCCAACACCCTTTCTTGATAAAAACTCCCAGCAAAGTGGGAATAGAAGGATCATACCTCAACATCATAAAAGTCATATATGACAAATCCACAGGCAACATCATACTCAATGGACAAAACTAAAACCATTTCCCTTCTGATTAGGAACAATACAGGGAAGCCCACTCTCACCCCTCCTGTTCAGCATAGTGCTGGAAATACTAGCCATTGTTATGAGAAAAGAAGAAGAAATAAAAGGCATCCAAATTGAAAAAGAAGAACTAAAATTGTCCTTATTTGCATATGACATGATACTGTACATAGAAAACTCTAAAGACTCCATAAAAATTATTAGACTAAATAAATTAATTTGACAATGCAGCAGCATGCAAAATTAACACCAAGAAATCTATGACATTTCTATACACCAATAATGAACCTACAGAAAGAGAGACTAAAAAAGCAATCCAATTTAACATCACACCAAAAAAAAGTTAAGATACATGGGAATAAATTTAACTAAGTAGGTAAAAGACCTATACATGGAAAACTACAGGACACTGATAAAAGAGATAGAGGATGACATAAAGTGATGGAAGAACACACCATGTTCATGTATTGGTAGAATCATCAAAATATCCATACTACCCAAAGCAATCTATAAATTCAATGTACTTCCCATTAAAATACCAATAGCATATTTCACAGACCTTGAATTAACTTTCCCAAAATTCATCTGGATTTAAAAAAATAACCTGAATAGTTACAGCAGTCTTGAGAAAGAAGAACTAAGTAGGTAGGATCTGAATACCAGATATCAAGCTATATTACAAAGCCACTATTTTCAAAACTGGTACTGGCTCAAGAACATACATATAGATCAATGGAATAGAATAGAGAACCCAGAAATTGACCCATATCACTCTGCTCAATTAATATTTTACAAAGGAGGCATTAATATACAATGGATTCAATACAGTCTCTTCCATAAATGGTGTTGGGAAAATTGGGCAGATACAGGCAAAAAAATGAAACTAGTCCACCAACATACACTATACATAAAAATAAATTCAAAGTGGATAAAGAACAGGAAACCATAAAAATATTAGAGGAATCCACAGGCAGCAAAATCTCAGACATATGCCGAGTCAATTATTTCACTGATACTGCTCCTAGGGCAATGGAAACTAAAGAGAAAATAAACAAATGGGACTACTTCAAAATAAAAAGCTTTTGCAGAGCAAAGGAAACCATCAACAAAACAACCAGAAAGCCCACTGCATGAGAGAACATATTTGCCAATTATATCAATGACCAGGGTTTAATCTCCAACATTTATAGAGAACTCATACAACTTATCATAAAAGAAGATAAACAACCCAATCAAAAAATGTGCAAAAGACCTAAATAGATAATTTTCAAAAGAAGACAGGAGGAAGGCCAAGAGATATATGAATACCTACTCAAAGTCATTAATCATCCCAGAGATGAAAATCAAAATGACAATGCAGTACGATCTCACACCTGTCAAAATGGCTATTATCAACAAATCAACAAATGACAGGTGCTGGCAAGGATGCAGTTAAAAAGGAACCATCATGCACTGCTAGTGGGCATGCAGACTGGTGCAGCCACTGTGGAGAACTATATGGAGTTTCCTCAAAAAACTAAAAATTTAACTCCCATTTGACCCAGTGATCCCCCTTCTAGGAATATATCCCAAGAAACTAGAAACACGAATCAGAAAGGACATATGTACCCCTATGTTCATAGCAGCACAATTAACCATAGCTAAGATTTGTTAACAGCCTAAGTGTCCATCAGCAGAAGAGTGAATTAAAAAACTGTGGTACATCTACACAATGGAAAACTACACTGCAATAAAAAAGAATGAGTTCTTACCATTTGCCACAACATGGATGTAGATGGAGAGCATTTTGCTAAGTGAAATAAGCCAGGCAGAGAAAGATATCTCATGATCTCACTCATTTGTGGAATATAATGTAACATCATAAACTGATGAACAAAAAGACAGATCCAGAGACAGAAACATCAGTCAGAATATCAAACCTCAGTGAAGGTAGGAGATGGTGGAGTTATGAGGGGGAGATCAACCAAAGGACTTATATGCATTCATATTAACCTAATAAATGGACACAGACAACAGAGGTGTGGGGGTATGAGAGGGGGGTAAGGGGTAATGGGGGAATAAGGACATATATGTAATACCTTTATTAATAAAGATATTTAAAAAATAAAATAATAAAGTCATTACATCAAACTTTTTCTAACAAGCTCTACCATATCTATTTATAGAACTCAAATAATTATTTCTAGGAGACACAGTGGAAACCATCATGGCCCTCTTGTTTAATTTTAATGGAAAAGTCTTATAAAATGACATTAAAAGTTCTTGAAAATGATATACTTTGGATATAAGCAATGTAGGAAGGACAATCCAGTCTTGTACCTTTCCCCTTAATTAATCTTACTATGGTATTGGTCATTTAAAATATATACATATTACTATTTAGTGAATATTCCACATTGCTAATAAAAAATACGAGAGAGATTGAGCCAGTTCTATTAAACAGGAAATAATAGCTTTTAAAGCTTGTCTGCAGGGTTGTTAATTGAATATGTTTGTGGAAGGAGATGGCATAATTTTTTTTTTAGCTTGAAAAAGTAAAACTTTTATTTACATTTTCAAAGGTGGGAATAAAGAGGAAGAAACTTTTGCATTTGACATGCTGATCTATTTTTGTTGTTTTGTTTTGGTTGGTTTGGTTTTTTATTCTTTATTGATTAAAGTTTTACATATGTCTCATTTTTCCTCCATTGAACTCTCCCTGATCAACCCACACCCCACCACATGCCCTCATGCCCCTACCTATCCCACATATGAGTGAGATCATGTAATGTTTATCTTTCTCTAACTGGCATATTTTGCTCAGTATAATGCTCTCCAGTTCCATCCATGCTGTTACAAATGGTCAAAGTTCCTTCTTTTTATAGCACCACAGTATTCCATTGTATAGATGTAGTACAGTTTTTTAATCCATTCATCTGCTGATGGGCACTTAGGCTTTTTCCAAATCTTAGCTATTGTAAATTGTGCTTTTGTGAGCATAGGGGTGTATATATCCTTTCTAATTGTTGTTTCTAATTTCTTGGGATATAGTTCTAGAAGCGGGTCAAATGGGAGTTGCATTTTTAGTTTTTTAAGGAAACTTCATACTCTTTTCTACAGTGGCTGCACCAGTCTGCATTCCCACCAGCATTGCACAAGGGTTCCTGTTTCTCTACATTCTTGCAAGCACTTGTCCTTTGTTGATTTGTTGATGATAGTCACTCTGACAGGTGTGAAATGGTTCCTCACTGTCATTTAGATTTACATCCCTCAAATGATCAGTGACTTTGAGCATGTTTGCATATGTCTCTCTGCCTTCTGTATGTCCTCTTTTGAAAAGTATCTATTTAGGTCATTTACCCACTTTTTGATGGGATTATCTTTCTTGTGTTAAATTGTATGAATTACCTGTAAATGTTGGAGATTAAACCCTTATCTGAGATACCATTGGCAAATATGTTCTCCCATGCAGTGGGCTTGTAGGCAGCAGATATATGGGTCATGTTTTCTTATCCATTCAACTACCCTATGTTTTTTGCTGGAAGCATTTAATACATTTATGCTTAAGGTTATTATTGATAGGTACTTGTTTGTTGCTTTTTTATTCTTTATGGCTCTGTTCCTTCTTCCCTTCCTATTTCTTCTTTTTTACAGCAGTCCCTTTAGTATTTCTTGCATTTCTGGTTTGCAGTAATAAAATCCCTTAGCCATTTTTTTGTTTGTGAAGTTCCTGATTTCAATTTTAAATGATAGCCTTGTTGTATATCACATTCTTGGACTTATTCCTTTCCTTTCCATCACTTTGTATATTTCATTCCATTAAATTCTGGCCTTATGTGTGTATGTTTAGAAATCAGTTGATAATCTAATGGGGACTTTCTCTCTCTGGAAGCCTTTAAAATTTTTATATTGTCATTGATGGTGTGCCAATTTAATTATGATGTGTCTTGGTGTTGGTCTTTTTTGGTTCATCTAGTTTGGGAATCTGTGAGCTTTTTGGACTTGTGTAAGCTTTTTCTTCCCAATATCAGGGATGTTTTATATCATTACTTTTTCAGACAGGTTTTCTTTTATATATATATATATATATATATATATATATATATATATATATATATTATTGATTTTTCACAGAGAGGAAGAGAAAGGGATAGAAAGCCAGAAACATCGATGAGAAAGAGACATCGATCAGCCGCCTCCTGCATGCCCCCTACTGAGGATGTGCCCGCAACCAATGTACATTCCCTTGACCGGAATCGAACCTGGGACCTTTCAGTCCCCAGGCCGACGCTCTATCCACTGAGCCAAACTGGTTTTGGCTCAGACAGGTTTTCTATTCCTTGCTTAGTTTCCTTGCCATCTGACATCCCTACTGTGCAGATGTTGTTCCGATTCTTGTTGTCCCAAAGCTCCCTTAGGCTCTCTTCCTCCTTTTCAAAAAAAATCTTTATTGATGAAGTTATTACATATGTGTCATTATCCCCGAATTACCCCCATCTCCCCCACTCATGCCCTCATCCCCTTGTTGTCTCTGTCCATTGGTTAGGCCAATATTCATGCATACAAGTCCTTTGGCTGATCTTTCTCCATAACCCTCTCCATCCCCTACCTTCCCTGATGTTTGATGGTCTGATCAATGTTTCTCTGTCTCTGGATGTGTTTTTGTTCATCAGTTTATGTTGTTCATTATGTTTCATAAATAAGTGAGATCATGTGATATTTATATTTCTCTGCCTAGCTTATTTCACTTAACATAATGATCTCCAGTTCCATCCATGTTGTTACAAATCATAAGAATTCCTTATTTTTATCCCAGCATAGAATTCCATTGTGTAGATGTACCACCAGTTTTTAATCTACTCATCTACTGATGGGAACTTAGGCTGTTTCCAAATCTTAATTATGGTGAATTGTGCTACTATGAACATAGGGATGCGTATATCCTTTCTAATTGGTGTTTCTAGATTCTTGGGATATATTTCTAGAAGTGGGATCACAGGTTCAAATGGGAGTTCCATTTTTAGTTTTTTGAGGACACTTCATACAGTTGTCCACAGTAGCTGCACTAGTCTGCATTCCCATCTGCAGTGCAGGATGGTTCCTTTATCTCCACATCCTTCCCAGCACTTGTCTTTTGTTGTTTTCTTGATGATGCCATTCTGACAGGTGTGAGATAATACAGCATTGTAATTTTGATTTGCATCTCTGGGACAATTAGTGATTTTGAGCAGATTTTCATATATCTCTTGGCAGTCTTTCTGTCTTCTTTTGAAAAGTATCTATTTAGGTCCTTTGCCCATTTTTTTGATTGGGTTGTTTATCTTCTTTTCTTAAGTTGTATGAGTTCTCTGTTAATGTTGGAGATTAAACCCATATCAGTGATAACATTGGCAAATATATTCTCCATTGCAGTGGGCTTTCTGGTTGTTTTGTTGATAGTTTCTTTTGCTATGCAAATCTTTTCATTTTTATGTAGTCCCATTTGTTTATTTTCTACTTAGTTTCCATTGCTCTAGGAGCAGTATCAGTAAAGAAATTGCCTCGGCATATGTCTGAGATTTTGCTGACTGTGGATTTCTCTAGTATTTTTATGGTTCCCTGTCTAATGTTATCCATTTTGAGTTTATTTTTGTGTATAGTGTAAGTTGTGATCTAGTTTCATTTTTTTGCTTGTATCTGTCCAATTTTCACAACACTATTTATTCAAGAGACTGTCTTGACTCCATTGTATGTTCATGCTTCCTTTGTCAAATATTAATTGAGCACAGTGATTTGGGTTGATTTCTGGGTTCTCTATTCTATTATATTTATCTATATGCCTGTTCTCATGCAAGTACCAGGCTGTTTTGAGAACAGTGGCTTTATAATACAGCTTGAAATCTGGTATTGAGATCCCACCTACTTTGTTCTTCTTTCTCAGGATTGCTGCCGGTATTCGTTTTTGTTTGTTTGTTTGTTTTATTCCAAATGAATTTTTGGAAGTTCATTTATGTCTGTGAAATATGCTGTTGGTATTTTAATGGGGAGTGCATTGAATCTATAGATTGCTTTGGGTAGTATGGACATTTTAATGATGTTGATTCTGCCAATCCATGAGCATGATATGTTCCTCCATCTGTTTACGTCTTCCTCTATCTCTTTTTTTCAGTGTCCTGTAGTTTTCTGCATATAGGTCTTTTACTTCCTTAGTTAAGTTTATTCTTAGGTATCTAACTCTTTTTTTTTGGTGCAATGGTAAATAGCATTGCTTTTATAGTCTCTCTTTCTGTAAGTTCATTGTCAGTACATAGAAATGCCATACATTTCTTGGTATTAACTTTGTATCCTGCTACATAGCCAAATTCATTTATTGTCTAGTAGTATTTTGATGGAGTCTTTATGGTTTTCTATGTACAGTTATCATGTCATCTGTGAATAAGGACAGTTTTACTTCTTTTTCAATTTGAATGACTTTTATTTCTTCTTCTTGTCTGATTACAATAGCTAGTACTTCCAGTATTATGTCCAAGAGGAGTGATGAGAGTGTGCATCCCTGTCTTGTTCCTCTTTTTAGGGGAAATGGTTTTAGTTTTTGCTCATTGAGTGATGTTGGCTGTAAGTTTGTCATATATGGCTTTTATTATGTTGAGGTATGATCCTTCTATTCCTACCTTGCTTAGAGTTTTTATCAAGAAAGGAGTTTGGATTTTGTCAAATGCTTTTTCTGCATCAAGTGATATGACTATGTGATTTTTACCTCTCAATTAGTTTATGTGATGTATCATGTTTATTGATTTGCGGATATTGTACTATTCTTGCATACCTGAGCTAAATCCTCCTTGATCATGGTGTATGGTCTTTCTGATGTACCGCTTGACCTGATTTGCTAGAATTTTGTTGAGGACTTTGGCGTCTATGTTCATGAGGGATATTGGCCTGTAATTCTCTTTCCTTTTGTTTTCTTTATCTGTTTTTGGTATTAGGATGATGCTGGCTTTATATAATGAGCTTGGAAAAGATATTTCCTCTTTATTTATTTTCCTAATGTATCTATCTATATATTTATCTCTTTTTGGAAAAGGAGAATATAGTAGATAGCAAATAGGCCTGATTTTGGTGAAACTAATTAAGGAATTAGAAGAAGAGAGCAAGCAAGGAGAGGAAAAACAAAAGCATAAAATGAAAGAAAAAGAAAAAAATTATCAAATAACAACAAAAAATTGGCTAGCCAAAAAGAAGAAAGAGAAGGGTGCATGGCCTTGGAGCAGGGGAGAGGAAATTAGATATATAAATAAGCCAACAAAGACTACTATAATAGCAATGTGTCAATAAAGCAGATAAAGATGATCAATTTTTAACAAGGAATAAAAATAAAGGAGGCAGAATAACTAAAGCAGGAACAGGAGAAGAGAAGCAAGATGAAAATGGAGAAGGGAGGAAGAAAATGTTGGAAAAAATGGAAAAATGAGATAATGTAAAATAATTATAAAAATTAAAAATAGAGTGTAGAACACTAATCCAAAAGAAATAAAAGGTCAAAATAATAATAGTAATAATAATATAAATAAATAAATAAATATAATCCTATCTAATAAAATGGTAATATGTAAATTAATGTCACTCCAACACACAAGATGGCTGTCCCCATGTGATCAAAGATGGCTGCCCCCATGTGGACATAAGATGGCCAACACAAGATGTCCAGCAGGGAACAGCAGTTGTGAGTGAGTGATCAGTCCAGCAGTGGAGGGCAGACAGTCGGAAATCCCTCTCACAATCCAGAACTGCTGGCTCCCAACAACTCACCTGCCTGCCTGCCTGATTGCCCCTAACTGCTTCCTGCTTGCCAGCCTGATAACCTCCTAACCACTCCCTTGCCAGCTTGATAGACACCTAACTGCTCCCCAGATTGGAGACAGTGCAGGCTGGGCTGAGGGACATATACACCCCCATGCACAATTTTCATGCACCATGCCTCTAGTGAAAAATAAAACAAAAAAAGTTTAATTTCTTAAAGATAAAAAAACAAAAAAGTGAAATTGTGAACTCTCATTCACTTCAACTGAGTTTTAATGTCCCATGGGGATTGGTTTAAGACCACTCTCTGTTGTTCTGACTGCCACAACTCAGTTTCCTGTTAGGTTGTCAGCCTTGTGTTGATCTTCCCAGTGATCCACCACTACTTCTGTCATATGCCACAGCTTTGGTTTCAGGCAGGCAGGATCAGTCTACCTACTTTGTTTTTCTGCCATCTTTCAGTTGTATTTACACAAATGTCTATTTCTGTCATGGGCTCTAGGTGGGAGTGATGCTGTAATAGTTTCTGGGACCAAATGGCCCCTAACACAGTCCTTGAGGGCTCCCTGCTAGTATTCAGAAACCTTGTTTTCCTGCCACTTAAGACTGGGTATGGCTGTGCTGCTAGAAGGAGCTTGGTCTCTAGGAGAAAAATGGCTGAACAGGATTGGATAGAGAGACTGTTCCAGAGCTGGCTTCCTGGTCAACTCTTCCTATTTTGATCCCCAGCTTCCACAAAACCACCTTCTCCTGAAGTCTCAGTGAATGTTTATAATTGAAACATCTTATGCATTGGGTTTAGTAAAAGCAAGGAAAATACAAAACAGTGCAACAGCAACACTGTGTATCTCTCTCCCCTGGCACTGTGTGGCCAGTGCAGAACTTCAGACTACCTTTCTGGCCACAGTCTTCCATGGCTGTGGGCTTAGATCTATAGCCCCCTACTGCCAACAGCCTTGTGGATCCCCTTCTACAGTCCAGCACTAAACGTGTCCCCAAGGGACATGGACTCAGTGCAGCACAGTCTTTCTCTGAGACTCCAGTCCCTGCTACATGTGTTTCTCCCTAAAGCCCAGACTCCTGATCCCACCTCTCCAGGCATCATCTGTCCTTTCTGGCCATGGATTGCCTCACTGGCTATGTTTAATTTGCCAATTCCAGATGGATGTTATTTGATTCAACTGTTTCTTCTATCTGCTCAGTGAGAAGGTGACTTCTATCAGCCACCATTTTGTCTCCCCCTGATCAAACTTTTTAGGAGCCCACGGATGGAGAGGTTGGAGTCTCAGTGTTCGTGGGTTCACAGCTGAGGCAGCTGGTCCCTGATCAGTGTGGCTTTGGGGACCTGGGTGGTGTCCGAAGCCTGCCCAGGTGGAGGTGAGGTTGGGCTCCTAATCACAGCTGCTCTCCCCTTCAAGAAGGTGCAGTCTCTGTGGCAGACCCAACAACCCTGGGAGAGATTTCAGAGACAGTAGAGGCAGCCTGATTATGGGAGCCTGGTCTGTTAGTCCCCAACAGTCCTCTGGAATATAATTGTCCCTTACTCGAACATACACATGCCCTACACGTCCATGCACTACCTTTCACTCCCTCCCTTACTCTCACTTTCCTCCTCACTGCTGTCCTGTCAGCAGTCTTGGATTCTGTTAATGAGTTTGTGCCTCTGGGCTGTGACCTTCACAAGTGCTTCTCAGCTTTCCTCCTCTTCTTAGGTGAGAGAGGAAAGCTTGAGGAGGCTGGAATTGGTTATTTCCCTTACAATGAGTAGGCTATATTTCAAAGAACCCAAGTCTTTCAGGCTCAGGTAAAAGGATTTCCTTAAGGGCAGAACTTGTTTTTTGTTGTTGCTGTTGTTGTCTGTTTGTTTGTTTGTTTTTAAGAGTTTCATTTTATATTTCCCATTGTACTAATTGTTATTTCTTTATCAACACTCTTCCCATTTCTAGGAGGTTATAGCAGTTATCATAGCAATAAGTTTAATAAAAAATAATAAAGATATTTCTATTTTTAAATTATGACAAAATAGATATTTTTCAAATCAATCCCCTATACCAGTCAATTAAAAATGATCAAATATTAAAAAATGTATTATAAGGCAATAAAATTATATACCACAAAGTAACTACATTAATAGTTAATTCTTCTCCAAAAATGACCATTAGTCTAAAAAAAGAATTGACACAAATTTGGCCTGTCAGTACAGAATGTAAATACAGAATGTCCTTTAGTTAAACATACCACAAAAAATAAAACAGTACTAATTTAAGGGCAGACTTTTGTTAAGAACAGACTACTGGGGGCTTATTTCAAGACAGTTGCTTTTCCCCTTCCCCTTGCAGAAGCATAAGGAAATATTTGTCTGCTCTTTACCCTGAGAGTCTGATGCAAAATTCACAAAAGTGTGGGCCACCTTTAAAATTAAATCCTATGGGAGTTTTAATTCTTACCTTAGTCCACAGTAGGTGGACTCATTGGTTACACTTTAAGTGTCCTACTTGCTACTGGCTATCGATCCTGTGTTTCTGCTCCACTACACTGTTATTGTCAGTATTTTCTTCTGTCTCAAGTTTTGGGGTTAGTAGTTTGTCCTGTGACCTAAATTCTCTGGTGGATCTAAGAAGAGTTGTTGATTTTAATTTTGTTCAGGTTTTTTACTTGTTTAAAATTTGAGAGTGAAAACTTCTAAACTTTTTCAAGTATTGCTTAAAATTAAATAAACTAAATCAAAATTTTGATATAATGATTTCTGTCACCTGAATTTATTTTTTTAATTTGACAGTGTTCACTTTTTCATATAACTTTCCTTCACTGTTAATCCTTGGTATGACATATTTCTACAGTTATCTGATGTATATACCAGATGCCCTAATTTGTATACTTCATTCCAAAACCAGTGTCTTCAGTGTGTCTCTTTCACACATTCTGCAATGACATATTTCTATTTTCCCTCCTAAAAAACACACTACTGTCTTCCTTTTGTCTATGCAAACTCTTCTTGTGTATTTCATGGATAATTCAGTCAATAATAGTCTTTCCCTTCTTTGAAATCCATTGCAAGCATGACTATAATACCACCCTGTTTTACCTCATTTTGTTTATATTTTTTACCCTGGTCTTTTAATGTTTATATTTATCTTACACCAAACATGTAGCCTAGAGCTAGATACTTATTAGGGAATTGACAAAGACTCAATGATAGTTTGTTATATATCAATATTTGCTCAGAAATTGTGATTGCCCTGTAGATTGATTTGTAGACATAAACACTAACTTGCTCTTTTATTCTCCAAAAGCAAGTCACCCCTAGGTTTTCATGAGCTGGTAATTAAGACACCTCATTTATATTAATAGACAGATGAAGGATCATTTTTCAAATCCTCTCTCCAGATTCTTTCTTTAGCCTGCAAAGAGCTAATTTTGGAAACCATATTAGAAATGAAGAGGCAAGGGACTGGTCTGGAGACACAGGATCAGCTTTCTGCTTCATGCCTAGCAAAGGCTGTGACTGCCTTATAAACGAAGCTTTAAATCAAACTTAATTCAGAGTGCTTAAGTAGCTTCTGCGCTAAAGGGGATTTTTCCATTACAGGTTACACAGAACTAAAAGAATTGAGTGTAGTGATATTTCACCCATTGCAGGGAGAAAACGGAGAGAGTAAAATTCAACATAGTCTGTGAAGACAGTAAATTTCCTTTTTTTTTTCCTTAGTTAGTTATATGTTGGGAGAGGAGAAAGAGGAAAATTAATTTAATCAGGAAGAGAAATAATAATAATAGAAAAACTACCAGTAAAATGTGGTAAAGTAAATTCTAGTACTTGTATGGTTAGTGATGGTACAAAAATGTAAAGAGCAGAAGACTTATTTAATTTATAAATGCTAGTATCATCAACTCCTGGATATGTATATTATTGGAAGGGAACAGAAACAGGTTTAATTTTAAAAGTATATCTATTTGTAATATAATCGGAATTTCATATTTCATATGGGAAACTCTCATATTCTAGGAACCATCTTCTACTAACCCAAGTTTATTTTTATTTTATTTTATTTTTTATTGTGTTACATGTATACATATTTCCCCATTGCCCCCCCTTCCCTCCCAGGCATACCCCAACCCCTCAGTGTCTATGTTCATTGGTTATGCTTATATGCATAGATACAAGTCCTTTGATAGATCTCTTATCTACCCCACCTCTCCTTAATATTCCTGCTATAATTTCACAGTCAGATTCTTTACTGCCTCTGTATCTATCCTTTTGTTCATCAGTTTACAATGTTCTTTATTATCCACAAATGAGTGAGATCATGTGGTGCTTCTCCTTCATTGACTGGCTTATTTCACTAAGCATAAGACTCTCCAGTTCCATCCAGGTTGCTGCAAATGGTAAGAGTTCCTTCTTTTTAATGGCAGCACAGAATTCCATTGTGTAGATGTACCACAGTTTTCTGATCCACTCATCTGCTGACAGGCACCCAGGCTGTTTCCAAATTGTAGCTATTGTAAATTGTGCTGCTATGAACATAGTTTAAAACCGTTCTTCCCTCAAAAGAGAGCCAAAAGAGATTAATCCAAGCCAAATTTAAATATAAATAAATGTAAATAAAAATATTTCTGGAGAAGTCAAAATGTCAGCAGTCTACCTTTGGACAAAGAAATGTTAATGTTTAATAACATTCCTTTGTAAGCCCTGGCTGCGTAGCTCAACTGTTTAGAACATCATCCTGATATGTCAATGTTGCCAGTTCTATGCCCAGTCAGGGCACATTCAATAATCAACCATGAATGCATAAATAGATGGAACAACAAGTTGATCTTCTTGTCTCTCTCTCTCTAGCTCTCTCTCATCAATACATAAAAATTTTTAAAGGTAACATTCCTTTACATCTACATAGTGCTATATACTTTTAAGTCACCTTAATGCATTTTAAAACAAAGTTAAGGTAAGTATGGTAGGCTTTTTCTCAAGTTAAAGATGAGTAAAATTAGATTCTGAAGATGGTGACTGTCAGGAGGGTAGGTATGGAGAGAGTGTGTGAGAATAAGGGAGCGATACAGGAGTGTGTGGATCTGTGTGGTGTGGTGTGTGTGTGTGTGTGTGTGTGTGTGTGTGTGTGTGTGTGTGTGTATGAGCTAGGGACAGCTAGATCTTGCAGGTCTTCCAAGGTGCTGCCAAAACTGGTTGTCTTACACAGCAGAGCCCTGATGCCACCAGCAACACTCTGGGGGTGGCCAGTGCAGGCACAGAGACCACACCATCTTGAAAAACAGATGTGCTTGAGACTAAGATTCTGGCCTCAGCATCACCTAGTCTGGTTTTAGATGCAAACTGGAACCCTGAAGCCACTGGAGACAGAGACCTGCGACCACAGCTGTAGATCCAGACACCAAAAATCCAGACAGCCCAGCCGCAGATTTCTGAGAGTCACAGAGCCCATCCCCCATCCCACGGCAGTGCCATAGGAGCTGCTAGACCCGCCCCTTGCATAGGCCACAGCGCAGCTACGGGAATTTGAGCCTGGGAGCACACAGATATTGGAAATAGGTTCCCTGTAACTCAATCAGGTGACCAAACCCCATACCCACTCAGGGCAGCAGTACCACCTGACTTCAATTCTAGAAAAGTGAACACAAAAGTCTGTTTTCCACAGCACAGGAGTAGACCACCTGCCGACACAGTACTACTCTGCAACTGATCCTCCTAACTGAACAGGACCCTGATTCTCTGGGCTAGAGGCAGCACTGAGAATCAGTGACTTGACTCTGTGTCTCATTGCATGCACCTAGAATCCCCAATTCCCAGTGCATTTACACTAAAATACAGTGACTCCAATTCTTGGCACATGCACACAACCCAGTGGCTTCAAGGTTCCTGATTATCTGAGTGAGGCTACACCAAGCAACAGAGAATTTGATACTTGATTCTTGGCACGGGCATAGGGAAACTCTGACTCCTGGAATGCGCTAGAGGACTCTGATTTTTGACACATGTCAGCAGGATCTCTGTTTCAGTGTGGTACAGGTGGGGTCCCTGATTCTTGGGGCACACATGAAGCCACACTGAGCACCAGTGACTCTGATCCTGGGCGATGTGGCTCCCACCAACCCACAGCAGCCACATATCTTGGTGTTGGAGCTCTTCAGTAACACTATGGTGGTGTGAAAGTTCCCACTGCACACAACCCAGGCCCATGCAACTCGATGTTTGAACCTTCTGGTGACAGAGTGGGGAGATGACACAATCCTCAGAGTAAAGAAAATGAGGTCTCACCAAGAAAGGAAATTAGTGAAGCAGAATCATGCAACATGACCAAAAAAGAATTCAGAGCAATGGTCATATGGTTCATACACTGGATGGATGTAAAAATCAAAAACCTATGCAAAAATCAGGAAGAAATCAAAAGTGATATAACTACAATAAAAAACACATGGAAGACTTTAATAGTAGACTAGAAGAAGCAGAGGATTGAATTAATGAGTTAGAAGATAAGGTCGTGAAATAAGTTTAATCTGAACAGAAACTGGAGAAAAAAATTAAAAAGCAGGAGGAGAGCCTAAGGGACTTTTAAAACAATGCAACACAAAGTAAGATGCATATAATAGGGTTGCCAGAAGGTCAAGAAGAGCAGCAAGGATTAGAAAATGTATTTTAAAAAATAATAATGACAGAAAACTTCCCAGATATGGGGAAAAAAAAAGTTACACAACTACAGAGAGTTCCAAGCAAGATGAATCCCAAAAGATCCACACCATGACATGTCATAATTACAAGGGCAAATGTTAACAACAAAGAGAAAATCTTAAAGGCTGCATGAGAGAGACACAGAGTTACCTATAAAGGATCCCCCATCAGATTATCAAATGATTTCTCAACAGAAACACATCAAGCTAGAAGGCAGGTATACAAAGTGATGCAAAGCAAAGGAAAAAATCCAAGAATATTATATCCAGCAAAACTAACAATCAAAATTGAAGAGGAAATCAGGAGCTTCACAGACAAAAAGAGGCTAAGGGAGTTTATCACTACCAAGCCAGCAATGCAAGAAATGCTAAAGGAAATGCTGTAAAAAGACGAAATAGAAATGGAGGAAAGAACACGGGCATAAAGTACAGAAATGGATTCAAACATGTATCCTATCAATAATAACATTAAACATAAATGGATTAAATGCTCCAATCAAAAGACATCGAGTGAGTGAATGGATAAGAAAACATAACCCATACATATGCTGTCTACAGGAGACCTACCTCAGAACAAAGGACTCACATAGACTGAAAATGAAGGGATGGAAAAATATCTATCAGGTGAATGGAAATGGAAAAAAAAAGCTGAGGTAGTAATACTTATATCTGACAAAATAGACCACAAAGTGAAGACCATAACAAGAGAAAATAAAGGCCACTTCATAATTCTAAAGGTATGGATACAACAAGAGGATATAACTCTGGTAAACATTTATGCACCCAAATACACAAAACAACTTATGGAAGATATCAGGGGAGAGATTGACAGCAACACATTCATAGTAGGAGACTTCAATACCCAACTAACATCACTGGATAAGTCCTCTAGATTCATGGTCAGCAAACGGCAGCTCATGAGCCACCTGTGGCTCTTTGGTCCCTTGAGTGTGGCTATTCCACAAAATACCACAGCCTGGGTAAGTCTATTTTGAAGAAGTGGCATTAGAAGAAGTTTAAATTTAAAAAATTTGGCTCCCCCCCAAATTTCAATCATTGTACTATTGATATTTGTCTCTGTTAGCTAATGAGTTTGCCAACCACTGCTCTAGACCAAAAATTAGCAAAAACAAAACAAAAACATCCATTTTAAAGAGCTCAAGAGATCACATGGACTTAATTGACATTTTTAGAACATTCTTGTCAAGCATAGATGACATATTTTCAAAGATAGACCACATACTGGGACACAGGCTAAGTCTCTCCAAATTCAAAAGGATTGAAATCATATCAACCATCTTCTCAAATCACAATGGCATAAATTAGAAATAAAATACAGTAAAAACAATCACAAAAATTCAAACACTTGGAGGCTGAATAGCACACTATTAAACAATGAATGGCTTACCAAAGAGATCAAAGAAGAAATAAAACACATCCTGGAAACAAACGACAATGAAAACACAACAATCCAAAATCTTTAGGGCACAGTGAAAGCAGACCTGAAAGGGGAGTTCATAGCATTACAGGCCTCCAAAAAACAAACAAACAAACAAACAAACAAAAAACAAGGAAAAACTGGTAATAAACCATCTAACCCTGCAATTTGAAGAATTAGAAAGAGAGCAACAAGAAAAGCCCACCATGATCAGAAGGAAGGAAATAAAGATCAGAGAGGAAATAAATGACATAGAGACAAAAGACAACAATACAAAAAAAAATCAATGAAACCAAGAGCTGGTTCTTTGAAAGAATAAACAAGATTGATGAACCTTTAACCAGGCTCACCAAGAAACAAAGAGAGAGGACTCAAACACAATCAGAAATGAAAAATGTTAAATAACAATGAACCCCACAGAAATACAAAGCATCATAAAAAATACTATGGGCAACTCTACTCCAACAAACTAGTCAACCTAGAAGAAATCCACATAGTCCTAAAAAATAAGAACTTCCAAAACTCAACCATGAGTAATAAAAATAATTTGAATAGGTCGATAACTATGGGGGAAATTGAAGCAGTAATAATAAAAAAAAAACTTCCAACAAACAAGAAGCCTTGAACCAGAAGGCTTCTCAGGAGAGTTTTAGCAAACATTCAAAAAAGAAATAAAACCTATTTTCCTCAGACTATTCCAAAAAATTCAAGAGAAGGAAATACTTCCAAGTACTTTCTACGAAGCCAGCATTACTCTAATTCCAAAAGCAGATATATACAATACAAAGAAAGAGAATTACAGGCCAATATCCCTCATGAACTTAGACACCAAAATCCTCAACAAAATTCTAGCAAATTAAATCCAGCATGATATTAGAAAGATTATACACAATGACTAAGTCAGATTTATCCCAGGGATGCAAGGATGGTACAACATCTGCAAATCAATAAATGTGATACACCACACAAACAAACTGAGGGATAAAAAACCATATAATCATATCCATTAGTGCAGAAAAAGCATTTGACAAAATCCAACATCCTTTCTTGATAAAAATGCTCAGCAAGTGGAGGCAAGATGGAGGGCTCGCGCTGAGCAGATGTCAAGGGATGAAAATAGGTATGCCTAGAAGCAAATTTTAAAAGCATTTTCTCTTCAAATCTTGATAAGCATCTTGATTCACCATGGCCATATCAGCAGTGAAATGGGCGATATCAAGCAGAACTATTTTGAAACATTTATTTCCAATCCAAAATGGAGCTTTACACTGTGTTTGTCATAAATCCACATACTCTTCTCTTCCAGATGACTATAATTGCAAAGTAGAACTTGCTTTGACATCTGATGGCAGGACGATAGTTTGCTATCATCCTTCTGTGGATATTCCATATGAACACACCAAGCCTATCCCTCGTCCAAATCCTGTGCATAATTATTAAGAAACACAGGATCAAATACTGAAAACCAGATTAGAAGCAAAAGATGAACACTTGGAGCAAGGACCCATGATAGAACAACTTAGCAAAATGTTCTTTACTACTAAGCACCGTTGGTATCCTTATGGACAGTATCATACACGTCGTAAGAAATTGAATCCTCCAAAAGACAGATGATATTGAGATTTTCAATAAAATGCTGTCCTGTTCTCATTTGCCATTTGAGAAAATGCAATCAGATATATTCACTACTATGTTATATAGTAAAATAATAATAAAATGTCTTTTCATCTAAAAAAATGCTCAGCAAGGTGAGAATAGAAAGATCATGCCTCAACATAATAAAAGCAATATATGACAAACCCACAGCCAACATTACACTCAATGGGCAAAAACTAAAATCATTTCCCCTAAGAACAGGAACAAGACAAGGATGCCCACTCTAACTACTCCTCTTTGACACACTACTCAGTGTACTAGCCATTATGATCACACAAGAAGAAGAAATAAAAGGCATCTAACATGGAAAAGAAGTAAAACTGTCCTTATTCACAAAAGACATGATACTGTACATAGAAAAGCCTAAAGACTCCATCAAAAAACTACTAATAAATGATACAAAATTAACACACAGAAGTCTATGGCTTTTCTATACACCAATAATGAATTCACAGAAAGAGAAATTTAAAATGCAATCCCATTTAACGTTGCAACAAAAAAAAAATTAAGATAACTAAGAATAAACTTAACCAAGGAGACAAAGGACCTATACTCAGAAAATTTCAGGATGCTAAATAAAGAGGTAGAGGAAGACATGAACAAACAGAAGAATATAACATGTTTATGGATTGGTAGAATCAACCAGATAACTATCATTACAATGTTCACAATACCCAAAGCAATCTATAAATTAAACACAATCCCTATTAAAATACCAGCAACATAATTTAAAGACAGAGGACAAATTCTCCAAAAATTCATCTGGTTATAAAAAAAAGGACCCCAAATAGCTGTAGCAGTATTTAGAAAGAATAACAATGTTAGAAGCATCATAATACCAGATATAAAGCTACACTATAAAGCCACTGTTCTTAAAACCTCCTGGTACTGCCACAAGAACAGACATATAGACCAGTGGAACAGAACAGAGAAACCAGAGATTGACAGAAGCCAGTATGCTCAATTAATATTTGACAAGGAGGCAAGAGCATACAATGGAGACAAGACAGTCTCTCCAATAAATGGTGTTGGGAAAACTGGACAGATACTTGCAAAAAATGAAACTAGACACCAACTTACACTATACACAAAAATAAACTCAAAATAAAGGACTTAAACATAAGGTTGGAAACCATAAAAATCTTAGACAGTGGTTCTCAACCTTCCTAATGCCACATCCCTTTAATGCAGTTCCTCATGTTGTGGTGAC
>JAAGEH010000031.1:14342328-14380804 GCA_011751065.1 Lasiurus cinereus | reverse complement strand
TTCCTAATGCCACATCCCTTTAATGCAGTTCCTCATGTTGTGGTGACCCCCAACCATAAAATTATTTTCGTCACCACAACATGAGGAACTGCATTAAAGGGATGTGGCATTAGGAAGGTTGAGAACCACTGTCTTAGAAGAAGCCATAGGCAACAAAATAGCAGACAATTGTCTTAGCAATATCTTTACCAATACTGCTCCTAAGGCAATGGGAACTAAAGAGAAAATAAATAAATGTGATTACATAAAAATAAAAAGCTTTTGCACAGCAAAAGAAACCATCAACAAAACAACAAGAGATCCCACTGCATGAGAGAACATATCTGTCAATGGCATCTCAGTAAGGGTTTAATCTCCAACATTTACAAGAAACTCATACAACTTAACAAAAGGAAGATAAACAATCCAATAAAAAAAATGGGAAATGGACCTAAATAGACATTTTTCCAAAGAGGACATTCAGAAAGCCAAGAGACATATGAAAACATTATCAAAGTCATTAATCATTTGAAAGATATAAGTCAAAACATCAATGAGATATCATCTCACACTTGTCAGAACAGCTATCATCAGCAACTCAACAAATGACAAGTGCTGGAGAGGATGAGGAGAAAAAGAAACTTTTCACTGCTGGTGGGAATGCAGACTGGTGCAGCCACTGTGGAAAACAGTATGGCATTTCCTCAAAAAATTAAAAATGCAACTGCCATTTGACCCAGTAATACCACTGCTAGGAATATACCCCAAGAAAATAGTAACACCAATCAGTAAGGATATATTCACAGCTATGTTCATAGCAGCACAATTTACAATAGTTAAGATTTGGAAACACTCTAAATGCCCATCAGCAGATGAATGGATTAAAAAACTGTGGTACATCTACACAATGGAATACTATGCTGCTGTAAAAAAAGAATGAATTCTTACCATTTGCAATAGCATGGTTGGATCTGGAGAGTAATATGCTAAGTGAAATAAGCCAGTCAGTGAAAGATAAATATCACATGATCTCACTCACTTATGGATAATAAAGGACATTACAAACTGTTAAACAAAAATAGACAGAGGCAAAGAAGCATTGAACAGACTGTGAAACTACAGAATGAAGGTGGGGGTGGGGTAAGAGATCAATGGAAGGACTTGTATGCATGCATATAGGTACAACCAACAGACTCAAGACACTGGGAACAGGAAGAGGAGGGCAAGTGACGAGGGGTAGGGAAGGCCAGAGGGAGGTCAGTGGGGAAAAAAGAAAAAAGAGAGACATATGTACTTCCATTTGTAATACCTTAAACAATAAAATTTAAAATAAAATAAAATAAAAATGAGTAAAATTAAGGTGCCACTAAATCAATGATTTTGTAAAGATTCAGCTTGAGTTTGTAAATGGAAAGTTTGAACTTAGAACCCAGTTTTCTCTGAGCATAGTTGCTTTTTACAATTTTTTGCTCAATGTGAATAAATCAGAAGATTCTTGCCTGCATTCATTAGCAGGTGTCCAAAACAGAAAAGAGAATTGCTTCCATGCCCAAATTTTACCTTTTGCAAATATATATTTAAGAAGTTTACCATAGAAATTAACAGGAGGATTGACACCGTTAACTCACGTTTTGCTTTCTATAGTCAAAAGCAGCATGAGACAGAAAAAAAAGGTAGCAGAGTACCCACTTTCACTTTACTCGGTAGAGAGCGGGTTTTTGTGTAGAAAATACTTTTCTGAAGAAACAGGGGCACACTCCTCAGAAAAGGTTCATTGAAACTCACCTCTTCTGAGAAGGACACCTATTCCATTCAAGGCTTTTGCAATTTCACTTGAGAATGCTAAAAGCAGGACTATGGGAAAATATAACATGAGGCAGTATTTTTCCTTTGAGAGAGGGAAAAAGAAAAGCAAAGGGAGATCAGTATCTGAAAAAAGCAGGGCCCTGTTTGGGGGTTAGCACCACTGTGGAGATAGGGTATAGGGCACGTGCCTGCATTGAACAAAAAGGCAAGAGAAAATTACAGAACAGGCTTCTCAATGACAGTTGATGATAGAATGCCACTAACATCCTCAGTTTACTTATTATAAGGCAACTATTTTCAAGACTCCTTTCTTTCTCCCCTCACCCCCTCTTGTCAAAGCTCTAATGTCCAACACAACCATACACTCCTACAGAATTTTTTCCTTCATGCCATAGCGCAAAAATTTAATGTGTGTGTGTGTGTGTGTGTGTGTGTGTTTTAATGATTTTATTGATTTTTAGAGAGAGAAGAAGGGAGAGGGAGAGAAAAAGATGCATCCATACCAGAGAGTAACATCAATCAGCTGCCTCCTGCACCCCTCCCTCCCCACCATGGATAAGGCTCACAACCCAGGCATGTGCCATGACAGTCACATCTAATCAACAACCCCCAGATAAACTGACAATGCCAATCCAATTGAGCCACTTTCACCAGGGCCAATTTGTTTTTATAAGCTCAGCTTAGAATATGGGACCCAATGTTTCTTCTTTTTGTGCCACACAAAATCACGGGTGGCTTTATTTATCAAAGTCTAGTAGCATGTTAGTATTTCTTTTTGCCAAGTAGAATGTCTCACTTCTTTTCTTCCACATCTGATGTTCACATCAAAAGACACTTTTTTGCGTTTTCTTGTTAAAGGTTCCATGATATACCCAGTCAGGACTCTCTATGCCCATTGGATAACCTGTGTAAGCTTTGTAAGCAGTTGCAGTCTTCTTATTGCTGCTCTCTTCCCAAATCAAACCAACCTATCCAATAATATTGTCTTTATTTCAGGCTCCTCAAAGAGCATCTTGGAGAAAAAGAAGTTGAGTTGGCACTCATCTTTGATGCAGTGGTGGAGGCTGACCTGGCAAATTATACCTGTCATGTAGAAAACCGAAATGGACGGAAACATGCCAGCGTTCTGCTGCGTAAAAAGGGTATTTAGTTTTACAATTATTACTATGGTTTGTTTACCTACAAAAGAACTATGAAGTTAGATTTGTTTCCTGGTCTTATGTTATCATTTAATACAACTTCAATTAAACATTATATCTTTTTAAGGGAAAATCTTTCTTGCTGTAGATATTAACATTAATTTACTATGATTTATATGATTATAAAGTGGAAAAATGAAATGAAATATTATTATATGTTAAATCCAATAAGACAAAATGTACCCTGGTTATAAATGTTACTTAAAATGTAATAGGTATTGTCATTCAAAATTAAATCCATATTTCACCAACTTAGAAATTCTAGGAACTTTATTATTGAATGCAAAACAAAGTTACTCTTTATTCCCTGACTAAAATATAAATAAATATAATGAATAACATCATATAATATTTTTATAATTATTATAAAGATGATTATTCACTATATTTAATGATATGACCTAATGTTAAGAGGGTTTTAGCAGGTGCATATATTTTTAAACGATTTGGTATTTATGGACATCCCTCTCTACAATTGATTCCAGGAGGGTGGGAATTGTATTAATAAGCAAAGAAAATAAACTGTAAATTTATAAATGAGATGAAAACAGGCATAGAAACAACAACCTCAGCAGCTGGAGCAGTTTCTGAGATTGGCTCTTACCCTGCCACAACTCTTGATTACTACAAAAGGCTAAATAGGTTCTATATGTGTGCATCTGACAAAGGGTTTGTCAGTGTAACCAAACAAATGTTCTCAGTGTTTTTGTCTAGGCCAGTGGTTGGCAAACTCATTAGTCAAAAGAACCAAATATCAACAGTACAACGATTGAAATTTCTTTTGAGAGCCAAATTTTTTAAACTTAAACTTCTTCTAACGCCACTTCTTCAAAATAGACTTGCCCAGGCCATGGTATTTGGTGGAAGAGCCACACTCAAGGGGCCAAAGAGCCTCATGTGGCTTGCGAGCTGCAGTTTGCCAACCACAAGTTTAGGCTATAAAGCAATAGAACAGATTCAGTCAGCAAGATCACTATTTGTACCTCCTTGCCAAGATGGAATTTTTATTTTCCAGCCAGCTCTAATACTTGACTTTGACCTGAAGCTCTAGAAGAAGGGAAATGTCCTTATTCTGAAGTAATGCTTTTATCTTTCCAATTGGAATTGGTTCTGTCTTAAAATAATAGAACGTTTACGTATAAAAGAATCTAGTATGGAAAGTGAAATCAGGAGGCCCTGATTGATGAGATCCTACTTCAGCCACTGATTCAGCTATTTGGTTCAGTAGGACTAAGTTGTATAATTAGACATCCTGAACCTTTGTTTACTCATCTGCAAAATAGGGGTGATAGTATCTAAGTTGTAGAGTTACTTTGAGATTAAAATTATAACTACCTAGTGTAAAATATACCATGTTCAAACAGGGTACAATTTTATACAGAATTTTGATAAGTTCCCCTATGCAATTGGCAACCATTTAATCCACCTACATGAAGGGCAAACATTGATCATATGTAGATACTTTGTAGCAAGAATCATTTTGTTCCTATCCATCTCAGTTTTATTTTAGCCTGAGAGTTCCTCTAAGCCAGGGTCTGATACACTTTTGTAACTTCAGCACAACTTAGGCAGTGTCCAGCAACTAATGGAAACTCGGAGCCCATTCTGGTTAATGAAGAAGAAAGTTCTCTTTAATTATTAAGGTTCATGTAACAAGCATTATGTCAAACACTGGAGAATAGAGCTCTGAATAAGAGAGATCCCCAAGTCTGTGAGTGTGCACAGAAAGACAAACATTAAAACTATGCATGAAAGATCTATAATGTTATAAGTAAAAGCTTGCTATGAGGAAAAATAATGGTGCTCCTTTCATTCAGTCAGTGGAAATAGAAATAGGTGTATTTTAAGTAATAAAATGAATCCATTTCTCTTTAATAAGTATGGCTATCACTAACAACCCTTAAAATTTCTAATAATATAACATTAGAAACCAAGGCATACTGTAAAAGTGCCATGTCTAATGGCTTCTGCAAGGAAACATGTCTAACTCATGAATACCCCTGAATACTATTAATTCTCATATTCCTTATCTCTAAATACTAGAGTTCCCTAGAATTTTGATCCCCTATTCTCATTTACTTTATTTTATATTGAATGAATTTACTGGGTGATATTGGTTAATAAAATTATATGTCTCATTGTACAATTCTATAATACGTAATCTGTATATTGTGTTGCGTGTTCATCACCAACCCAAAGTAAAGTATCTGTCCATCACTATTTATCCACTCTTTACTCTCCTTTACCTCTCACCATCCCCCTTTCTCTCTGGTAATCACCATACTTATGTTTGTGCCTGAGTGTTTTTTTTTATTCAATCCCTTCACTTTTTCTACCAGTACCCCCAACCCCTTCTCTTCTGACAACTGTCAGTCTGTTCTCTATGTATGAATTTGTTTGTATTTTGTTTGTTAGTTTATTTTGTTCATTAGATTCCACATATGAGTGAAATCACACAGTACTTGTTTTTCTCTGGTTGGCTTATTTCATATAGCATAATAATCTCCAGGTCCATACATGCTCTTGCGAAGGGTAAGATTTCTTTTTTATGGCCAAGTAATGTTCCATTGTATAAATGTACCACAACTCTTTTATCCACTTATCCACTGATGGACATTTGGGTTTCTTCTAAATCTTGGCTATTGTAAATAATGCTGCAATGAACGTAATTTCAAATAATTGTTTCAGGTTTCTTTGAATATATTCCCAGAAGTTGAATCGCAGGGTCATAAGACAGTTTGTCGGCTTAAGTCCATGCTGCTTTCCACAGTGGCTGTAACAATATGCATTCCCACCGACAGTGCACACGGTTTTCTTTTTCCACACATCCTAGCCAATACTTGTTTGCTAATGTTTTCATGACTAGAGGCCCAGTGAACAGATTATGCCCTAATGGGGTCCCTTGGCCTGGCCTGTGGGTATTGGGCTTGAATGGCTTTCTGACATCCCCTAAGGAGTCCTGGATTGTGAGAAAGTACAAGCCAGGCCAAGGGACCCAGGTAGTGCATGATAGGGGCTGGGGAGGGAGGGCAGAAGGGCTCCTGCCATGTCTGGTCCATCTCATCCAGTCCTGATCAGCTGGACCCCAGCAGCAAGCTAACCTACCAGGTGGAGCGTCTGCCCCCTGGTGATCAGCAACCAGTCAAACAATCAGAGGGACAATTAGCATATTAGATATATATATATATATATATATATATATATATATATATATATATATAACCATTCTGGCAGGTATAAAGTGATATATCATTGTGGTTTTAATTTGCATTTCTCTAATGATTATGGATATTGATAATCTTATCATATGTCTATTGGCCACCTCTATATCCTCTTTGTAGAAGTGTCTATTCAGGACCTGTTCCCATTTTTAAATTGTATTGTTTTGTTTTTTGGTGTTAAGTTTTGTAAGTTTTTTATAAACTTTGGATATTAACCCCTCATCAGATATATCATTGGAAAATATGTTCTCCCATTCAGTGGGGTTATTCTTTCATTTTGTTGATAGTTTATATTATTTTATTCAATCTTCATCTCAAGGATTTTTAAAACCTTTTATTGTTTGATAACTCACACATTTATATCTCTAGCCTAAACTTCCTGTCTAAACTCTGAACTTGTATACCTAATTACCTATTCAATAACTATTAAAAATCTAATTGACATAGCATTGGCCTTCAGTAATAGTGAATAAATGTTATGCAACTTAAAAAAAAGAACATTATAAACTGATGAACAAAAGGATAGACACAGAAGCAGTAAAGCATCAAACAGACTGTCAAATTACGGCAGAAAGGTTGAGAGGTGGGGTAGATAAGAGATAAACCAAAGGATTAGTATTCAAGCATATAAGCATAACCAATGAACACAAGACACTGGGGGGTTGAGGTATGCATGGGAGGGGAGGGCAATGGAGAGATATGTATACATGTAACACAATAAAAAAAAAGTAAAGAAAATAAAAAAATCCATCATAGACATATCAACCTTCACTTGTTTTAAACAGGACTCCTGATTTCTCCACCCTATAAACTCAATCCACCAATTTTCTTCTCCATAACCATCAACATCCTTCCAGTTGTTCAGTCATCCTTAACTTTTTTTTTCCTACTCACATGCTATATCTGGTCCATCAACAAGTTTCAAGGCTCTACTTTCAAAATACACTGACTCTAATCATTTTCTTTACCTTCCCTGCTACCACTCTGGTTTGAGCCACCAGCATCAATTGCCTAGCTCACCACAATAGCCTAAGTCAGTGGCCTGGTCGGCAAACTCGTTAGTCAACAGAGCCAAATATCAACAGTACAACGACTGAAATTTCTTTTGAGAGCCAATTTTTTTAAACTTAAACTTTTTCTAATGGCACTTCTTCAAAATAGACTTGCCCAGGCCATGGTATTTGGTGGAAGAGCCACACTCAAGGGGCCAAAGAGCCACCTGTGGCTTGGAAGTTGCAATTTGCTGACCATGGGCCTAAGTGATCTCAGTAGTCCCCCCAACTCTACATACAGTCCATTATCACAGCAGTCAGAATAATCCTTTCATATGTAAATCAGATTATATTTTCCCTGTAATCAGAACCCTCCAATTACAGATGCCTCACTATTATACTTAGAATAAAATCCCAAATCATTGTCATGGCCTAAATAGTATGGCACAATCTGTTGTAATTTCTGATCTCATTGTCACCTCAATCTGCCTCAAACAAAACATGCACTAGTCACTTTTCAATTTCTCATGCTAATAAAGCACAATCATGGCTTATGGTCTATGCACTTAGTATTTACTTTGCCTGAGACATCCTTCCCTAAGCCACTTGCATGACTCATTCCCTCTTTTCATACCAGTCTCTGCTTAAATATTACCTACTTGATAGGGTATCTCTGGCCACCCTATATAAAATAATTTTACATATCACTCTATTTTTAAAATTTTTGGTCTTATTGAAGTAAAATCCTATCTAATACAGAGGTAATATGCAAATTTACCCTCATGCTCTCACACAAGATGGTCGCCCCATGTGGTCAAAGATAGACACCACAAGATGGAAAACACAAGATGGCCAGCAAGGGAGGATGGGCTGTAGGTGAAGGCAGTTATGGGCAACCAGGCCAGCAGGGGAGGGCAGTTGGGAGCAACTGGGCTGGCACAAGAGAGCAGTTGGGGTGATCAAGCTGGCAGGGAAGCATTTAGGCATTGATCAGACTGATAGGGGAGTGGTTAGGAGGTGATCAAGCAGGCTGGCAGGCGAGCTCTTGAGAGCTAGCAGTCCCAGATTGTGAGAGGGATGTCCAACTGCCAGTTTAGGCCTGATCCCTGTCCGTTGGACATCCCCAAAGGGGTCCAGATTGAATAGGGGGCAGGCTGAGCTGAGGCACACCCCCCACCAGTGCATGAATTTTGTGCACTAGATCTCTAGTTGACATATAAAATTGTAAGGTACTTAAAGTGTACAATGTAAAGACTTGATATACATATAGATTGTGACATGATTTACCCCATTGAGGTAATTAACACATCCATCACTCACATATTTACATTTTTGTAACCACATTTATTTTCTAGACTCTGAGCAAATTTTAATTATATAATACAGTGTTATAAACTATTGTCATAATGTTATACATTAGATCCCCAAACCTTATTCATCTTATAACTGAAAGTGTGTATACTTCTGCCAACATTCCCCTATTTACTTCCCAACCACATAGCTCCTGACAACCACTTTTCTACTGTTTGTTTATATGGCTTCATTATTTTAGATTCTACATATAAGCGATATTATGCAGTATAGTATTTATATTTTTCTTCCTTATTTCATTTATCATAAGAGCCTCCAGGTTACTTCATGTTATAGCAAATGACAGAATTTCCTTCTTTCTTAAGACTCAACAATATTCCATTATCCTATCTAATAAAGAGGGAATATACAAATTGACGATCACACCATCACAAGGTGGAGGCACCCATAGCCACAAGATGGCAGTGCCCAGTCCCTTAACCCCCCTGTAGTCCCCCAGTCATTTCAGGTCCACTGGAGGAAGGGTGGCAGGGACGCAGTCCAGCCACTCTGTGCGCCTGCTGCCAGAGTCCAACAGTCCTTTCAGCCCAGCCAGGAGAGATTGTAGCAGGTACACAGTGCAGCCAAACCTTCCTTCAGCCCCCCAGCCACCCAAGACCACCCCAAGGCGCAGGCAAGCCTTGGATGGCGGCTGCCCAGCCAATACCTAAGGCATAGGCAAGCTTCAGATGTCAGCTACCCAAGGCTCAGGTAATCGCAACTGGTAGAGGTTTGTGCTGCCAGCAGTGGCAGTAGCAGAGGTATGATGGGGCATTGTCTAACCCTGATCACCAAGTTGCCTTCCATCCCTGAGAGCTCCCAGACTATGAGAGGGGTAGGCGAGTCTGAGGGACCCCCACTACAGTGCATGAATTTTCATGCACCAGGACTCCAGTATATATACACTGATTGGCCAGATTATTTTATCTCTGAATGCATAATAATATGGCCACTCAGTGTATATCCTATCTAATAAAAGAGTAATATATAAATTGACTATATCACTGCTACACCAACAAGCCACACTCACCAGCCAGGAAGAGCAAGTATGCAAAATAACCCAATCAAGATGGCTACGGCCACAGGGAGAACAGGATTGTGGCTTGGGTTGCCCCTGGCGATGGAGGAAGCCAAGCTTTCTGCACACATTGGTGGGTCCAGGCTTCCGCTTAAGGCAACAACATTTCAATGGTTGTGTGAACAGAAGGCTTGGCTCTGCTCCAGACTACAAAGTTTCCATTGTAGAAGATAAATAAATCCCAGATACCAGGGCCTCTGCTTGGTTCGACAGGGGGCATGGCCAGCCTGAAAACAACCACAGGCCCCTTGCCCAAGCCACCCCATGACTCAAGGAAATGCCCACCCTGATCGAGCACACCCTTCAGGGCAAACCAGCTGGGCGCCACTCATGCACCAGGCCTCTATCCTACCTAATAAAATATTAATATGCAGATTGACCATCACTCCAACACAAAAGATGACTGCCCCTAGGTGGTCAAAAGATCCTGCCCCATGTGAACACAAAATGGCCACCACAAGATGGCAAGTAGGGAGGGCAGTTGGCAGGGATCAGGCCTGCAAGGGAGGGCAGTTGGGGGCGATCAAGCCTACAGGGGAGGGCAGTTAGTGGTGAGCAGGCCTGCAGAAGAGAGCAATTAGGTGTGACCAGGCCCACAGGGTAGGACAGTTAGGGGCAAACAGGCTGGCAGGGGAGCAGTTAGGGATTAATCGGGCTGGCAGGGGAATGATTAGGGAGTGATCAGGCTGACAGACAGAAGCAGTTGTGGGCAATTGGGAAGGTATGCAGGTGATCAGTTGGGAGCCAGCATTCCTGGATTGTGAGAGGGATGTCCGACTGCCCATTTAGGCCTGGTCTAATTGGGCCTAAACAGGCAGTCAGACATTCCTCAATGGGTCCCAGATTGGAGACCAAGAAAGCTGGGCTGAAGGACACCCCCACAATGCCCAAATTTTGTGCACCAGCCCTCTAGTCCTATATAATAAAAGGCTAATATTCAAATTGTCCTCTCGACCAGGAGTTCAACTAGCAGGCAGGCTAGCCAATTGCCCATGTACCCTCCCGCTGGCCAGGCTTATATTCATGCATTCAAGTCCTTTGGTTGATCTCTTCCCCACCCCCTACCCAATACTTCCCAGCCTTTCTGCTTTAATTGGACAGTCTGTTCCATGCTTTATTGCCTCTATATCTATCTTTTTGTTCATCAGGTTATAATGTTCTTTATTTTCCATAAATTAGTGAAATCATGCGGTACTTTTCTTTCATTGGATGGCTTATTTCACTTAATATAATGCTCTCCAGATCCATCTATGCTACTACAAATGGTAAGAATTCATTCTTTTTTATAGCAGTGTAGTATTCCATTGTGTAGATGTACCATAGTTCTGTAATCCACTCATCTGCTGATGAGCATTTAGGATGTTTCCAAATCAGCTACGGTGAATTGTGCTGCTATGAACATAAGGGTACATATATTCTTTCTGATTGGTGTTTCTAGTTTCTTGGGCTATAGTCCTAGAAGTGAGATTACTAGGTCAAATTTTAAAGCAGACAAAGATCTGACTGGTCTTGTAAAACTTCAGATATTTTCTTTGCAGATGAACACAGAGTTTGTCACATCATAGCCTAGCCTCAGTGGTTATAGTATTTCCACCTGCAATATGAATATGGCTTGTTTCACAGAGCAGTAACTTCCTGATGAGCTATGAGTCAAGTATAAAAAATACCCTAAGTGATCACTATGAAGAAGCATTTGATGAATCCTTTCATAAACTGAAAATGCCTTTCCTAAAATAAAAACTCAAGTCTAATATATCCAGTTTATAAGGCCAGACTTTCTCTAACAAGAGGTTTTACCTATGCAACCTTCACCTGTACTATCACTTCATCACTCTCTGATAAACTATTTGACAGTAAGTACTGCTAAAATTTCAGTAAGATGTCCATTCTATTTTTTTTTTGGGGGGGGGATTGAACAAAGATTCTGTATTGATGCTAAAGAAATTCTGATAATTATTCTTTCTTTGTGCATACACTCTTTCCATAAAGTTAAGCATGTCACTGAACACAGAATCTTTCTCTCTCACCTTCTCTTTAGCCCCTCTCTGTCTTCATTCCCAGTGCTACTGCTCCAATTTGAAATCCCAACCTCTCCAAGAAACCCTCAGGTGGGATCTCCTAACCTGATTCCTAACTTATAAGCAAGCTCAAAATATTTATAACCTTCTCTCTCTCCAGTTCCTTGGCTTCATCTGCTATTTTTCTCAGTCTATAATGTCTGATCTTTATGATCAAAGTAAAAAAAAGTAGTTGAATTCAAACTAGGAAGGTTATAAAGAACTATAATTGTACTTTATGTGACTAGAAAGAGTTAACAATACCATAAATATTTGCTTTTCTGGCTATAGTTATTTTTTTGAAGTGTGTACAAGACATGGTGAAAATAAAATGGCTTTCACTTTCTCAGTCAGGAAATATCCCTAGAAGTATAGACCCTTCTGAGAGGGAAAATGGAAGTTGAAAACAGAAGACAAAAGAAAAGCCAGATGTCATCTAGATGATGGCACTTCTGCCCTCTGATTATAGGATACATATTTTCGTTTTAATATGACTGCCTGAGCTGAATAAAATAATATCGGTTGAGTCTCAGGAACTAGATCTATAGTTTTCAACATAATCAGCCATCATTAGGTAATATCTTTCAAAAACACTTTTATAAAATGGACCCCACAAAGATAATTTTCACAACACAGTTTTCTTCCATAAATTTACTGCTGAAAAAAAGTGAAAAGGGTGTCTGTTACTTGGGAGCACAAATTATTCCTGCTGTTAAAGTTTTCTATCTACCAATAGTAACTTTAATATGTAAATAATGTAGAAATTGCTGAAAATTTCTCATTCAGTGATTGGAAACAGTTGAAAGCTGTCTGATGAAAGAGATACAAAGACGAGAGATAGAGAGAGAGAGAGAGAGAGAGAGAGAGAGAGAGAGAGAGAGAGAGAAAGAGAGAGAGAGCGCTCCAATTTTTTTAAAACATAAAATGAATATTTTTGTAGCAAGAAAACATTTTGAGTCAAGTTAGTCAAAGTCCTGAGATCAAAGAGAAGCTGGTTTTAGAGTAACAGCAACAAAAATGAATCCCGTTGATTGCTCTATCAATTTAACACTGGCTGTTCAGAATGCATAATATAAATAGCCCTACCTGGTTTTGTTCAATGAATAGAGCATAGGCCTCTGGACTGAAGCATCCAGGGTTTGATTCTAGTCAAGGGCACATGTCCTACTTGTGGCCTTGATCCCCATGCCTTAATTGTGGCCTAGATCCCCAATGTGGGGTGTGCAGGAGGAAGCTGACCAATGATTCTCGCTCATCATTGATGTTTCTACCTCTCTCTCACTTTCCCTTCCTCTCTGAAATCAATGCAAATATATTTTTAAAATGCATAATATAGAAACCCACACCTAAAACCTATATATTCAGGCTGACCAATGTCACCCCAATAAGTTTAATTTTAAAAGAATGCATAATACATGTAAGATGGTGAGAAAAACAAGCAGATTGTGGTATTGCAACCCCACAGATCAAGTCTGTCTTACAACCCACATAAAGGCAAGCAGAGATTCCTCGAGAATCACTTTCTCAAGAGAGGGCAGGAGGCAGAGTAAATATGGACTAGGATTTTTTTTTACCTAAAATGTTGTGATTTAATTTTCAAAATGACCACATTTCAAAGCAGAAATTAGAAAGATAGATTCCAGTTTCCTATCCTTACTCATTATGTGTCCCTTCATAATGTTCCTTATTAACATATTTTGTTGCTCACAGCAACTTCACTCCTTTCCTTTCACTACCCTTTTCCCTCTCACCTTACTATAGAAGAGTGACATTTATTTATGTTTAATACATTTCCATTCAGTGACTTTCTTTGTTACCCATGCTATCTATCTCTGTCCACCACTGTCTTCTCTATCACTCCATCTGTTTTCTAAGACCAAATTCCATCTAAACTCATAAACCCTAAAACTTTCCTTAATATTTTGAATGCTTGTAAGCCACTCCTTCCTCTGTGGTACAGCTACAGGTTTCTTCAGTAGCCTCTAATCAAGTGCTTGGCATCTACCCAGTCCTGTGATTGTATTGGTGAATTGTAGTTCAGCTTCATTCTATAAAATCAAAAAGATAGAGGAGCCAAAATTTCTGTAAGTCATGTGTTCTTGAGAGGCATTAACAATATGGAGGAACAGGGAGAAGAATTTAGTTGTCACTTTCTAGGATGGAGTTTATAAAGCTGTAGTATAAGCCAAAAAAGACTTGAATTTGAACTTACCATATCTGGCTCGAGTCCCATCTTGGTCATTTCTTCAGTGTATAATTTTGGGGAAATGAATTAAACTACTGAGTCTCAGATTCTTCACCTATAAATTTGGACCAACAATTATTACCCTCAAGGTTTACTTAAAGAATATAGTAGTTGAAAAAAATTTTAATCTGTAATTATATATTACTTATATTGTACTAGAGGCCCAGTAAATGAAATTTGTGCATGGGGGGTGTACTTCAGCCCAGTCTGCTCCTTCTCCAATCTGAGACTCATTGAAGGATGTCTGACTGCCCGATCCTACTTGGATCCTACTTGGATCGGGCCTAAGCAGGCAATTGGACATCCTTCTCACAATCCAGGACTGCTAGCTCCCAACTGCTCACCTGCCTGATTGCCCCAAACCACTTCTGCCTGCCAGCCTGATCAACACCTAACCACTCCCCTGCCAGCCTGATTGATGCCTAACTTCTCCCCTACCAGCCTATTTGCCTCTAACTGCCCTCCCCTGCAGACTTGGGTCCCCCCAAACAGCCCTTCCCTACAGGCCCAGTCATCCCCAACTTCCCTCCTCTGCCACCCTGGTCACCCTTAACTGCCCTCTCCTGTAGGCTTGATCACCCACGACTGCCCTCCCCTGCTAGCCATCTTGTGGTGGCCATCTTGTGTTCACATGGGCAGGATATTTTGACTACATGGGGACAGTCATCTTGTGTGTTGGAGTGATGGTCAATCTGCATATTACTCTTTTATTAGATAGGATAAAAGCCTGATGCATGAGTGGGGGACAGCTGGTTTGCCCTGAAGGGTATTGTGGATCAGGGTATGTGTTCCCTTGGGGTGTGGACTGGGTGAGGGGCCTGTGGTGTTTTTCAGGCTGGCCATGCCCCTTAGCAACCCAAGCAGAGGCTCTGGTATTTGGGATTTATTTATCTTCTACAATTGAAACTTTGTAGCCTAGAGCAGAGCCAAGCCTTCTGCTCACACAGCCATTGAAACTTTGTTGCCTTAAGTGGAGGCCTGGGTGGGCCAGGGTGTGCAGAAAACTTGGCTTCCTCCTTTGCCAGGGCAACCCAAACCTCCCTCCTGTTCTCTCTGTGGCAGTAGCCATCTTGGATGGGTTAATTTGCATATTCCCTTTGATTGGCTGGTGAGCATGGCTTGTTGGTGTAGCAGAGTTAGGGTCAATTTGCAAATCACTCTTCTATTAGATAGGATACTATATGTTTATGTTTTTTTCTTCTTAATCTTAAATGGTTATGTTGACCTTGACTAATTTCTCTCTTTTAGAAAATTCTTTATTTTTTAAAGTATTACATATGTTTCTTTTCCCCCATTAACCCCTCCCTGGTCATTCCCACTGCTTCTCCTACACACACATGCCCTCATACACCCTAGTGCAGTTCTTTTCAACCTTTCTAATGCCACGACCCTTTAATACAGGTCCTCATGTTGTGGTGACCCCCAACCATAAAATTATTTTCATTGCTACTTCATAACTGTAATTTTGCTACTGTTATGAATCATAATGTAAATATCTGTTTTCCAATGGTCTTAAGCAACTCTGCTAGTGGTTCTCAGCTGAGAAACACTGCTGTAGAGCCTAAGACCATCAGAAAACACAGATTTCTCTTAAATAATAAGCCTTTATAGAAACAAGGGACATTCCCAGGGGAAGGTTGATGATATGATTGTCAAGAAACCTTAAAAAGTGACACTCAGTCTGGTCATAAATTTGATTTTGAAAGTTCCCCAGAATTGATCCATCCAGGGAGGCTGATTGATGACAACCAAACTTTTAAGCAACTGATGTGTATAGTAGAATGCCACTTCCTTTTCCAGTTTCTAGTTATATGGTAAACTGAATTAGTAACAAGAGTCACTTAGCAATTATGCAATTAGATTAAGGAGTAATCTTTTAGTCAATTTTATCTATAGTATGCTGAGACCAGTGAATGTCCCTGTTTCACAGTGAAAAATGTGTATGTAGTCTGGTATCTTTCAGATTCAGGATTTCTACTATGGACATTATTGAATTCCCATTCTGAATTCTCTTAATTCTATGATACTATACCTTCTTTTTATGATATACCCTAGATTTCTTAATATAACGAATTAAGTCACAGGTCAGTCATTTTCCCTGAGTTTGATGTACATCATGTGTCTTTACATTACAGGCTGATTTAATTGTTAGAACTCCAAGAGGTCCAGGGTTATCCCACTGGAGCAGCCTAAGGCTGCTTTCAGGAAGCCTGCTGTTATCTTAATACGCCAAGTGATTAATCTGGGTATTTCACTTTCATTCCCTTTTAGCCTTTCTTGGCATATTATATCACATACATATTATAGCCACTTATTCAAATAAGTAGGGACAATGGATAAGCTAAGTCCCTCTGCTTACCATCTATTGAATTATGTTCTCCTAGGGTGAAATTAAACAGTTAAATTCTGCAAGCTTGTTAGATTTTATTTGATTCTGTGAATAATTTTATGGTGCTGTTCTATAGGAGAATAAGGTCTGTGTCTTGAAAAGTACTAGATTTTAATCTTTCTAAGCCAGTAATAGAATTTCACAAAAAATACAAAATCTTATCCCTGGACCCAGGAAAAAAAGAAGCTCTGATAGTTTCCTGAAACACAACTAAATCAAAAGTATATATGTGAGATTCATCCATGTTCACGCAAATCGGGAGTGACTATTCCTTTGCACATACACTTACCACTTTCAAGAGTAAACTTACTCTAATCTTTAGAGGAGAATAAAATTTACCAATATTTTACATAAACATAATAAAAACAAAGTTACTTATTTTCCAGTCTTCTGGAAAGAGAAAGAGAATATGTTATATATTTTACAGACTAGATTTATGACACGATCTCAAGCATTACTGATTTCATTACCTTTTCCTATTCGTTGTGTTTCTTCCAGATTTAATCTACAAAATTGAGCTTGCAGGAGGTGTAGGAGCAATCATCCTTCTCTTTGTACTGTCTGTGATCATCTACAAATGCTATAATACTGAACTGATGCTCTTCTACAGACAGCATTTTGGAGATGATGAAACTACTGATGGTAAGCTGTTTCCTATTGTTTAAGTTCAATTAAAAGACCTGAAGGTGTGCCAATTCAGTGTTGCCCAGTGGTTTAGACCTATGCACCAGGAGATCACTGGTTTCATTCCAGGTCAGGCATGCCCAGGTTGTGTGCATGAGGCAGCCTATGGATATTGATGCATCAATGTTTCTATCTCTGCCTCCATCTCCCATTATCCGCCCTTCTCTCTTTCTCAAAAAAAAAAACTCAACTAAAAATCTGTGATTATGTAAGAGAATATCCCTATTCTTAGGAAATACATGAAGAAACATTTGCAGTTAAAGGACTATGACTAATGGGACCTATTCTCAAATTGTTCAGAAAAATAATTACTTATCTATAAAGAAAGAGAGCAAAAGATAGAAAATATTAACAGTAGATGAATTTGAGTAAAGGATATATGGGTGTTATTTGAAACAGTTTTATTTTTTAATGTTCCTATACGTTTGAGATTGTTTCCAATTAAACAGTTTAACAAGGAGACATTAGTTGATCAGTATATAAAAAAAATTGCTGCCAAAGCTCTTTACCTTGCTAAGAAACAAATTAAAAATAAATTCCAGCCCTAGCTGGTTTGGCTCAGTGGATAGATCATCAGCCCACAGACTGAAGGTTCTCAGGTTCTATTCCGGTCAAGGCCAGGTACCTTGATTGCAGGCTCAGCCTCTCTTATGGCATATACCAGAGGTAACCAATCAGTGAGTCTCTTTCTTACATTGATGTTTCTCTCTGTGTATCTCCTCTTCCTTTTCACTCTCTATAAAATAACTCAATTTCATTTTCCCATAGGAAGTTCAAATTTAGATACAGATAATTTTAGCCATTCTTTTTATTAATTTTATTGCTTGACATTGTTAATAAGATTATGCAGGTTTCAAATATATGTTTCTATGATACATGTTTTGTATATTTAATTATGTGCCCACCACTCAAAGCCAAATCATTTTTGTCACCATATATTTGACATCCATTATTGGCTCTAAGCCCCACTCCCTTCCCTCTGCTAACTACCATACTGACTGTGTCTGAGGTTTTGTTGCTTTGCATTTCTTGTTTGTTAATTTGTTGCTTTAAGTTTTAAATACCATATATAAGTGAAATAATTTTTCTGTCTGACTTACTTTGTTTAGCATATTTTCAAGGTCCATCCATGTTGGGACAAATGGTAGTATTTTATCTTTTCTTATGGCTGAGTAGTATTCCCTTGTATATATGTACAAGTCTTCTTTATGCAGTCATCTATCAAAGGACACTTCAGTTTTTAAAAATATTTTGACCACTGAAAATAATGCTGCAATGAACATAAGGGTGCTTATATCTTTGGAAAAATGTTTAAAAATTTTTCAAGTTGATACCCAGAGGATGGGTTGCTGGGTTACATGGTAACTCTATTCTTAACTTTTTTAGGAACCTCCATCCATACTCTTTGCCACAGTGGCTATGATAGGAGCTTAAAACCTATAATGGAGAAAAGAACACCTCTTTAATAAGTGGTGCAGGGAAAATTGGAAAGCCACATGCAAAAGAATGAAACTAGGTTACAGTTTGTCCACACATACAAATATTAATTCAAAATGTATTGAAGCCCTAAATATAACATTGGAAACAATAAATTACATATAATAAAACATAACTTATATAGCCCAGCTGGGTGTAGCTCAGTGGTTGAGCGTCCACCCAGGAACCAAGAGGTCACAGGTTCAGCTCCTGGTCAGGGCATATGCCCAGGTTGCAGGCTAGATCTCCAGTATGGGGCATGCAGGAGGCAGCCAATCAGTGATTCTCTCTTTTCATTGATGTTTCTCTCTTTCTCTCTGAAGTCAATAAAATGATATTTAAATATATATATATAATTTATATACTTTGGTCTCAGAGCAGATTTTATGAATTTGACCTCAAAGGCAAGGGAAGAAAGAGATTATTATGTTAAGGGAAATAAGCCAATCAGAAAAAGACAAGTATCATATAACCTCACTTATACATGGAATCTAATGAACAAAATGACTGACAAACAAAATACGTAGGTCCAAAAACATGGATGCATGGGACAGATTGATCTCAGAAGGGAAGGATTGGGGGCGGGAAGGGCAGTAAAAGATAAGAAAAGAAATTATATGCATACATGCATAGCCCAAGCACATAGACAATAGCATGGTGGAGGCCTGGGGTGGGGTTAGGACTGCATGTTGGAGGGTAAAGGTAGGTGGAAATGGGGAACATGTGTAATACAGTCAATAAAACTAAATTTTAAAAAGGCAAAAATAAATGAGTGGGACTACTACAAACTAAGAAGCTTCTGCACAGCAAAAGAAATTAACAACAAAAAGCAAAGAACTGATTGGGAGATGTTTGCAAACAACAGATTCAACAATGGATTAATATCCAAAATATATAAAGAACTCTACATCTCAATACGAAATGAACACTCTAGTTAAAAATTGACAGAGTACTTGAACAGACACTTCTTCCAAGAAGACATACAGATGGCCAACAAATATATGAAAAGATGCTCAAATCACTAGTTAGTAGGGACATGCAAATCAAAACTACAAGATTTCTTTCATCACCATTTATCCTCCCTATACCTCCCCTCTTCTCCACTAATCACCATTCTGTTGTCTGTGCCTTTGATGTTGTTTGTTTTTGCTTAATATCTTCACCTTTTTCATCCAGTCCCACAACCCACCTCCCCTCTGATAACTGCCAGTCTGTTCTATGAATCTGTTCCTATTTTGTTAGTTTATTTGCTCCATTAGATTCCACACAACAGAACACACAATATGATATACAAATGACATATTTTAGAAATGTATACCTGAAACCTAAATAATGTTATTAACCAATATTACCCCAATAAATTCAATAAAAAAAGAAGAAAATGAAATACTGTTGCAGAAGGAATTAATGGGCCAGATTTCCCAGACAGGAGTGGGAATGAGGTTCTTGGGGTACTGCTGAAATCAGATTTTTCAGAAACCCCCACAAGAAAATGAGATGTGAAATAAGGCTTTATTTGTGTGAAGTTACATTTCTCAGGTTCCAAAGTCCACTGGCCCTAAAACAAGTCCTAGAGAAAGTGCAGTTGAGGTTACAGCAAATCTAGAAGCAAGGCCAGTGACTAGAGCTTCAATTCCATGTTGCAGT
Organism: Lasiurus cinereus; assembly: GCA_011751065.1. NCBI lineage: Eukaryota > Metazoa > Chordata > Mammalia > Chiroptera > Vespertilionidae > Lasiurus > Lasiurus cinereus. The sequence continues at coordinate 14,360,681 of JAAGEH010000031.1, read as the reverse complement.
CAGGTATGGTTCAGCATCTAGGTATGATTGATGAATAATCACCTTCTCACATCACTCATACTTTACTGGGCATGTGTCTATACTGCTTTTGTCCAATCCCTTCCCCCATCAAAAATTGGGGAACAGATTTTGAGAATGTTAAATGCAGGGTTTTTTTTTTTTTTTTTTTTTTTTTTTTAGCCAAGCTGTATACTAGTAAATGGCATGGTGTTCTTTCTTTCCTGTTAAATAATAACCAAGATATTACAACAGCATCAATACCATCTTACACCTATTAGAATGGCTATTATCAACAAGACAAATAATAACGAGTGTTGAAGATGCTATGGAGGAAAAGAACTCTCATTCACTGCTGATGAGAATGTAAAATGGTACAGTCATGGAAAACAGGATGGAGTTGTTTGTCCATCGTTTTATTTTTAATCTTTATTGTTCAGATTATTACAGATGTCCCTCTTTCCCCCTATTGTCCCCCTCTACCAGGTTCCCACACCATCCCAAGCCTTCGCCAGCTTATTGTCTTTGTCCATAGGTAATGCACACATGCATATAAGACTTTGTCTCATCTGTTTCTGTCCCGCACACCCCCTTTCCCCTGAGAATCATCAGTCTGTTCCATTTCCATGCTTCTGATTCTATTTTATTCACCAGTTCATTATATTCATTAGATTTCTTATTCATTTATTTTGATTTTTAGATTAAAATGTTAACAGATATGTATTTGTTGCCATTTTGTTGTTCATATTTTGTATCTTTATCTTTTCCTTCTTCATCCTCTTCTTAAAGAATACTCTTCCAAATTTTATATAATACTAGTTTAGTGGTAATGAACCCCTTTAGCCTCTTCTTGTCTCTGAAGCTCTTTAGCTGACCTTCAATTCTAAATGATAGCTTTGCTGGGTAGAGTAATCTTGGTTGTAAGTCCTAGCTATTCATCTCTTTGAATATTTCTCACCACTCCTTTCTGACCCTCAGAGTTTCTGTTGGAAATTAGCTAATAGTAGTGTAGGTATTCCCGTGTTGGTAACTAAGTGCTCTTCTCTTACTGCTTTTAAGATTCTTTTTTTGTCTTTTGCCATTTGTATTTTAATTATGATGTGTCTTGGTGTGATCCTCTTTGGGTTCCTCTTGTTTGGGACACTCTATGCTTCATGTTGTAAGTCTATTTCTTTCACCAGGCAGGGGAAGTTTTCTGTCATTATTTCTTCAAATAGGTTTTCAATTTCTTGATTATTTCTTCTCCTTCTGGAACCCCCATAATGCAAATGTCTGTACACTTGAAGTCCCAGAGGCTCCTTACTATATATTCATATTGCTGGATTCTTTTCTTTTTTTTTCTCTTGTGGTTGGGTGGTTTTGTGTTTTTTGTTTCCTCTTATTTCAAATTGTTGATTTGATTCTCAGAATCCTCTAGTCTACTGTTGAATCTTTGTATATTATTCTTTATTTCAGTCAGTGTATACTTAATTTCTGACTGGTCCTTTCCCATTTTTTGAAGGTTTCTAGAAGATTCTTGAGTAACCTTATAACCGTGATTTTGAACTCTATATCCAGTAGTTAGCTTTCTTCCATTTCTTCCAATTGTAACATGTTTCTTTGTCTCCACATTTTTGCTGTTTCCCTGTGTGTTTTTTGTTTGTTTGTTTTTTTGGTTTTTTTTGTAAGTATTGGGTAGAGCTGCTATGTATCCTTCAGTTGATAGAGTGGCCTTGTGTAGTAGGTGTTCTATAGGGCTGAGCCTCCGCAGTCACCTGAGCTGGGAGTTCTAGGTGCACCCCTTTGTGAGATGTGAGCACAGGCTTGTAGTTGAGACTTGATTATTGTTGGTGCCACTGGGAGAAACTGGCCTCCAGGCCAATTGGCTGTGAGGACCAGCTGTGACTACTGTGAGAGCTACTGTGCAGGAGACACCTATGGAGTAGGACTTGCTTCAGTGGGGCTTTGGTGCTCACTGAGTCTGCCCCTTGAGTGTGTCCCTTTGGATGTGTAGAGTTGTAATCTGGTATGGTCTGACACTGACAACTGGGTACACTGGCTCTTGGGTCTCTGGGAAGGTTCAAAGTCAGTCACTTCCTGGGGCAACCCAGCAAGAGCTACAGAGAGATCTAAAGATTCCTCCTCTTTGTATCAGATTTGGAAGTGCCCAGAGGAGGCCCAGCTATGAATCAAGGAATGCTGGTTCTGGTGCTGGGTCTTGGGCCTTTTATTGATAGGGTTGGGGCTCCCTGACCCAGCTGCATTTTGTGTGAGAGGTTTTAGCTTGAGCAATGGCAGACCATTCATATGCAAAAACTGCTGCACACAGCTTGAGTGGGGTTGTAAATTGGATGAGATGGAGTCTTAGGAAATCACCTGGCTGCCAGTCAGTTCCGTGATTGTGCTGGTCCTAGCATAGGAACAATGATCCCTGTGAGCACCTCTGTCTGTGAGAAAGCTGCCCTGGAGTTCCTGCCTGATGCCAGACAATCCGGTTCCTTCTCATATGTGTCTCTTTTCCACAGAGCCTCGCCCTGCTGCTGGAGCTCAGAGGAAATGAGACCTTGTAAGTTCAGTTTGTGGTGCTGGCCTTTTAAAAGGAACAGCTTGGTCTCCAGCAGCTCCTGTGTCACTGAGCCCCAATCCACACTGGTTTTTATAGCCCATATTTCTCACTGCCCATAGGGATTGTTTTTCCCAGCTCTGGGACTATGGCCTGGGGGTTTTATGTGGGACTGGGATGCCTTGCTCCTCAAGGTGTCCTTTGCAGGATAATCTCCCTCCTGATTAAAAAAGCAGCACAATGGGTGCCAGACCAGCTTGTTCTGCACCTCTGTACATCCCACCAATCTCAGTGTACTTTCTTCTTTATTTCTCTAGTTGTAAGACTTCCATTCAGCCAGCTTTCTAGTGTTTCTGGATGATGGTTTTCTGTATTTTAATTAAAATTTTGATGTGGTGTGGGAGGTGGCTAGTACCAGCGTTTACCTACACCACCATCTTCCCTGGCTTCTCTATATTAGCCATTATTAACATCAGAAAAAAGCAATTCATTGAAGAAACTCATTAATAAAACATGAAAATACTATTTTTAAAGCTCAAGGTACATCTATCTCACATGTTTTTTATACACATTGTCATTTTCTTTTTTAAAAATTTATTTTATTGATTTTTTACAGAGAGGAAGGGAGAGGGATAGAGAGTTATAAACCTCAATGAGAAAGAAACATTGATCAGCTGGCTCCTGCACACCCCCTATTGGGGATGTGCCTGCAACCAAGGTACTTGGCCTTGACTGGAATAGAGCCTGGGACCCTTCAGTCCACAGGTTGACACATTATCCACTGAGCCAAACTGGTTAGGGAAGTCGCACAAATTTTTGATGAATGCATCACCGTTATAAAAGGTGAATTAAAGGGATAGAAATTCAGAATGTGGCCTATAATTTTCATATGTTTTTCATTTATGGCCCTTAGAAATATTATGGCTATTTAATATCAATAAAGGATTTTATTGAGCCTTGTTTCTTTGAATATGTAAAAATGATTTATTTTTTTTCAAAAGAACAGTTTGATATTTTCATTCAATACCAATAAAAAGTTATGGCATGTCACTTCATGTGCATAAAATCTTCACCCAAAAATTACTGTAAGCCTTGGAACACATGTGTGAAATGCCTTAGGTAAATCAAGATTAAAAAAAAGTTCAACTGTAAGTCATCACTTCAAAAAGACAGATTTAATTCTTAGCTCCTTATTATATTTAAATTATGAAGATTAGAGCTTTTATTATTTTAAGATCACAGTCTTACCTCAAAATAAATGGGTTTACTATTTTGTTTTATTTCTATAGTGATAGAAGAAGGGTAGAGTGGTTATTGTAACATCAAAAATTTTTAGGAATCTTTAATTTCGGTTTCACTGTTACTATTAATGTAAACAATGGTATGAGTGGGCTTTGACTTTTATGTTTTCATAGTAAATTAGAAAAATGATGTTCAATGAGTACATATGCATGCTCATTATCAAAGTAGTGTATTTACTCAACAGTTATAGCAGCCCATTGGAAAGTTTTATAAATATTTATTGATCTATATTTTCAAAATGGAAAATTGAAGCCTGTCCTGAGCATAATTACATGATCCAACAATATATATATAAATTTGTTCTCACACCCTCAGTTTTTTTATCATTTATTTATATTTATTTATTTATTTATTTATTTATTTTTTAATAAACATTTATTGTTTAGATTATTACATTTGTTTCTCTTTTTTCCCCCCATAGATCTCCTTCACCCGGCTCCCACCCCTCCCTCTACATTATCTCCCCCCACATTGTCCTCATCCATAGGTGTATGATTATTGTCCCATCTCTGCCTGAACCATCCTCACCCCTTTCCCAATTCTATTATATTTACCAGTTTACTCTGTTCATCAGATTTTTAATTCACTTTTTAGATTCACTTGTAGATAGATATGTAGTTGTTGTTCATGATTTTTATCTTTACTTTTTACTTCTTCCTCTTCCTAAAGAGTACCTTTCAGCATTTCATATAATACTGGTTTGGTGGTGATGAACTTTAGCTTTTTCTTATCTGTGAAGCTCTTTATCTGCCCTTCAATTCTGAATGATAGCTTTGCTGGGTAGAGTATTCTTGGTTGTAGGTTCTTGCTATTCATCACTTTGAATATTTTTTGCTACTCCCATCTGGCCTGCATAGTTTCTGTTGAGAAATCAGCTGACAATTGTATGGGTGCTCCCTTATAGGTAATTAAATGTTTTTCTCTTGCTGCTTTTTATATTCTCTCTTTGTCTTTTGTTCTTGGAATTTTAATTATATATGTCTTGGTGTGGTCCTCTTTGGATTACTTTTATTTTGGGTTCTGTGTGCTTCCTGGACTTGTAAGTCTATTTCTTTCACCAGATGTGGAAAGTTTTCAGTCATTATTTCTTCAAATAGGTTTTCAGTATCTTGCCCTCTCTCTTCTTCTGGCACCCCCACAATTCTGATGTTGGTACGCTTGAAGTTGTTCCAGAGACTCCTTACACTATCTTCACATTTTTATTTTATTTTATTTTTTATTTTTATTTTTGCTTATCCAGTTGAGTGTTTTCTGCTTTTTTTTATTTCAAATTTTTGCCTTGATTCTTGCCTTCCTCTAGTCTGCTGTTAGGTCTCTGTATAATATTTTTTATTTCAGTCAGTGTATTTTTAATTTCTAGTTGATCCTTTTTCATCTTCTCTTGGATTTAACTAAATTTACCCATCTTTTCTAGGAAATTCTTGAAAAACCTTATAACTGTGGTTTTGAACTCTATATCCAGTCGTTGGTTTTCCTCCATTTCTTTTGTCTGTGGTCTGTTCCTTTGTTTCCACAGTTTCACTATGCTGAGAGAACTTCTGTGCTGTAATCAGCCTTATGATACAGGACTTGCAAAACCGCAAAAGCCTCTCTGTTGAGCTTGGGTCGGGTGGAGTCACAGGGCTGAGCAGAGACACCCGTGGCTTCCAGTCAGCCCCACCCTACATGGCCCCTGGTTCTCAATTGTCTCTTGGTAATCGGTAATGGCTGCAGCCTTTTCTGTGCATACGGTTGGGTGCCTCCCAGACCTCTGCCTTTCTGGTTCCCTTGCACTCTGGGATCCGTATGAGTCTGGGTCGCCAGGGTCTCACCCGAAATTGGGGTTCAATGCAATTAGAAGTGGCACAGTTGAGACGCTCTGTCTTCCGCCCACCAGAGAGAGCCAGTGGCACAATCAGTAGCCCATCCTCTCTGTACACATTGGTTTGTACATCCCAGACTTCTGCCCTTTCTCAGCTCCCCTAAATTTCCATGTACTCTTCCCTTTTCGCAGTCCAGACTCCCCCCATATGAGTCTTGCCTGAAGCTGGGATTCAATGCCATAGGATAAGGGGTTCTGTGCAGTTGGGAGTTTTCATATCCCTCCCACCAGAGGAAACCAGCTAGGCACACTGCCACCCACACTCTCCACACGTGCATTTCTGTACCTCAGCTTTTGCAGCTTCTCTGAGTCTCTGTGAGCCCCTCCCTATCCTTCTAGTTGTGGAATTTCCACTCAGATAACTTTCCTTTGGTTCTGGATGATGACCATTCTGTCTTTTGGTTGTAGTTCTTTTTTTTTTTTTAATTAAATCTTTATTATTCAGATTATTACATTTCTTTCTCTCTCTCTTTTTTTTAATGAGCACCATCTTTTTGTTTGTTTTGTTAATTTTTTATTGTGTTACATGTATACATATCTCCCCATTGCCCCCCTCCCTCCCAGGCATACCCCAAAGCCCCAGTGCCTATGTTCATTGGTTATGCTTACATGCATGCATACAAATCCTTTGATTGATCTCTTATCTACCCTACCTCTCCTTAATCTTCCTGCTATAATTTGACAGTCTGTTTGATGCTTTACTGCCTCTGTATCTATCCTTTTGTTCATCAGTTTACAATGTTCTTTACTATCCACAAATGAGTGAGATCATGTGGTGTTTCTCCTTTATTGACTGGCTTTTATTTTTTATTATGAATCTACACACATTTATTTTTTAATTAAGTCTTTATTATTCAGATTATTACATTTGTTTCTCCTTTTTCCCCTCCATAGCTCCCCTCCACCTGGCTCCCACCCTTCCCTCTACCCTTACTTCCCTCCCGTTGACATCATCCATAGGTGTATGATTTTTGTCCAGTCTCTCCCTGTACACCCCTCCCCCCTTTCTGTGCTCCTGATTCTATTATATTCACCAGTTTATTCTGTTGATCAAATTTTTAATTCCCTTAATTTTTATATTTACTTGTTGATAGATACATATTTGTTGTTCATAATTTTCTATCTCTTAACTTTTTCTTCTTCCTCTTCTAAAAGAGTACCTTTCAGCATTTCATATAATACTGGTTTGGAGTTGATGAACTCCTTTAGCTTTTTCTTATCTGTGAAGCTCTTTATCTTCCCTTCAATTCTGAATGATAGCTTTGCTGGATAGAGTATTCTTGGTTGTAGGTTCTTGCTATTCATCACGTTGAATATTCCTTGCCCCTCCCGTCTGGCCTGCATAGCATCTATTGAGAAATCAACAAATTGAGAGATAAAAACCACATAGTCATATCAATTGATGTAGGAAAATCTTTTAACAAAATCCAACACCAATTTTTGATAAAAACTGTCAGCAAGGTGGCAATAGAGAGATCATACCTCCACAAAATATAAGCCATATATGACAAACCCACATCCAACATCATACTCAATGGAGAAAAACTGCAACCATTTACCCTAAGAGCAGGAACAAGACAGGGATGCTCACTTTCACCACTCCTGTTTAACATAGTACTGAAAGCACTAGTCATTGTGATCAGAGAAGAAGAAGAAATAAAAAGCATCCAAATAGGAAAACAATAAGTAAAACTGTCCTTATTCACAGATTACATGATACTGTACATACAAAACCCTAAAGACTCCATCAAAAAACTACTAGACTTAATAAATGAATTCGGCAATACAACAGGATACAAAATTAACAACAAGAAATCTATGGCATTTCTATACAGCAGCAGTGAACTTACAGAAAGAGAGACTTTAAAATCAATCCCATTTACCTTTGTACCAAAAAAATTAAGATACCTAGGAAGAAACTTAACTAAGGAGGTAAAAGACCTCTACTCAGACAACTATAAGACATTGAAGAAAGAGCTAGAGGAAGACATAAATAGATAGAAGAGCATACCATGTTCATGGATTGGTAGAATCAACATCATTAAAATGGCCATACTACCCAAAGCAATCTATAGATTCAATGCACTCCCCATTAAAATACCAATGGCATATTTCAGAGACCTAGAATGAACTCTCCAAAAATTCATATGGAATTAAAAAGACCCCATATGGCCACAGCTATCTTGAGAAAGAAGAACAAAGTAGGAGGGATCTCAATATCAGATTTCAAACTGTATTGCAAAGCCACTGTTCTCAAAACAGCCTGGTACTGACCCAAGAACAAGAATATAAGCCAATGGAATAGAATAGAGAAACCAGATATGGACCAAAACCACTATGCTCAGTTAATATTTGACAAAGTAGGCGTGGACATACAATAGAGTCAAGATAGTCTCTTCAATAAATGGTTTTGGGAAAATTGGACAGATACATGCAAAAAAAATGAAACTAGACTATCAACTTACATCATATACAAAAATAAACTCAAAATGGATAAAGGACTTAAACATAAGAAAAGAAACCATAAAAATACTGAAAGAATCCACAGACAGAGAAATATCAGACATATGCCAAAGCAATTTCTTCACCAATACCACTCCTCAGGCAATAGAAACTAAAGAGAAAATAAACCAATGGGACTGCATCAAAATAAAAAGCTTTTGCACAGCAAAGGAACCATCAACAAAACAACAAGAAAGCCTACTGTATGGGAGAACATATTTACAAATGTTATCACTGATAAAGGTTTAATCTCTAACATCTACAGGCAACTTATATACCTTAATAAAAGTAAAATAAATGATCTAATAATAAAATGGGTAATGGACCTAAATAGAATCTTTTAAAAAGAAGACAGAAAGAAGGCCAAGAGACACATAAATACATGCTCAAAGTCACTAATTATCTGAGAGATGCAAATCAAAATGCAATGTGATACCGTCTCACACCTCTCAGAATGGCTATCATCAACAAATCAACAAAAGACAAGTGTTGGTGAGGATGCAGAGAAAAAAGAACCCTTGTGCATTGCTGGTGAGCATGCAATCTGATGTAGCCACTATAGAGAACAGTATAGAGTTTCATCAAAAAACTAAAAATGGGACTCCCATTTGACCCAGTAATCCCTCTCCTAGGAATATATCCTAAGAAACTAGAAACACCAATCAGAAAGGATATATGCACCCCTATGTTCATAGCAGCACAATTAACCATAGATAAGATTTGGAAACAGCCTAGGTGCCCGTCAGCAGATGAGTGGATAAGAAAACCATGATACATCTACACAATGGAATACTATGCTTACATAAAAAAGAAGGAATTCTTACTATTTTCAGCAACCTTGATGGAACTGGAGAGCATTATGCTAAATGAAATAAGCCAGTCAATGAAAGAAAAATACCACATGATCTCACTAATTTATGGATAATAAAGAACATTATAAACTGATGAACAAAAGGATAGATAAGAAGTAGTAAAGCATCAAACAGACTGTCAAATTACAAGAAGAAGGTTAGGGAGAGGTGGGGTAGACAAGAGATCAACTGAAGGACTTGTATGCATGCATATAAGCATAACCAATGGATGCAAGACACTGTGGGGTGAGGACATGTATGGGTGTCAGGTGGACAGGTACAATGGGAAGATATGTACACATGTAATACCTTAATAAAAATGGAAAAAATAAATAAATGCCAAAAAGTAACAGATTAATACAAGTATTATATGTCTAGGGCCCAGTACATGAATTTGTGCACCTTGAAAAGAACTGTGGGCCGAGAGGCTGTAGTGAGCTCACAAGAGGGTATGGGTCCATCCTCCACACTTCAGCTTGTCTCTTCCCATCATGGCCACATATCCCCTGTCTGCTGTCAGCCCCACTCCTATTGCCTCCGCTCCCATGCATTGACAGTTCCTGTCCTGCTAGCATCAGCTGATGGCACAAAGTGATTGGGGCCGGCACCGGCAGTGGGTGTGAGCAGGGCAGGTCCTATCAGTGGGTGTGAGTGGCAGCTGCTGCCCAGATTGCCCCTTAGGAGCAGCGGGAAAAGGAAAAGTCCTCAAGAGTGATCATGGCCAGCAGCCATTGCTCCCACCTGCTGATGGTACCAAGAGATTGGGTCTAGCCTGGCAGTGGTGCAAGCATTGGGTGGGACCACAGCATACAAGACCAGAGAGTTTTCAGTAATCCCCAGAAGTTCACACCAATGACAGTGACTGGCACCCTGCTTCACCTTGTTCTGGCGCCCCACTCACCTGCTCCACAATACCACTGCAGCTGACTCCCACCATGTTTTGCGGCCCCTGGTGGTCAGCACATGTCATAGCAAACAGTTGTTTGGTTGTTCAGTTGTTCTGCTATTTGGTCTATTTGCATATTAGGTATCAGGTAGATAGATAGATATATAGATATAGAGATAGAAATATTTCAGGGATCAACTATTCTATATTTCCAATGTGGCCCATGTGGTCAAAATGACAAGTAAGGTAGAATATTTTGATAAGAACACTTTATGTTTTGATTATAAACCATTTGTTTTAAGGGAGTAAATCCAATGTGATGGGGGAAAGACTTCAAGGATTTTCTTTAGAACAGAGAGCTAAAATAGTTAATATCACTATATAGAAACTTGCTAGTTCACAATTTCTATACTAGCCATATGCAATATTAAAAGTGAGTAGGTACACAGTGAAGATACATAAATGAATATTAAATCTCTTTTAGAAATATTCAGTTTCATGATGCCACATGTCAGCTATATACCCTACCAAATTTTTCATCTCTTTAAGTATTTTGGCATCAATTAGACAAAACTTAGTTTTACCTATATACATTTCTTTCATGTGTTCTCTTTGATTCATATCTACAGTAGCATTTATTTAGAGTTCTTAGAAAACTGCATTTTTATTTTTTCACATTTTATAATTTATTTTTTGTTTTATTTAGCAATGTTTAAATTACAGTTCACATTCAATATTATTTTGTATTAGTTTCAGTTATACAGCAGAATGGTTAGCCAATCATGTACTTTATAAAGTGTTCCCCTGATATTTCTAGTACTCAGCGTGCACCATACATAGTTATTACAATATTATAAACTATATTAGACTATAATTTATATCCCCACTATTATTTTTATTTTTTATTTTTTATTTTTGTTTTCTCATTATTACTTTTAAATTATAATTTGTACATCTCTAATCTAAATTCCCTCTCCTCTAGATACCACCAGTCTGTTTTCAGTATCTATGATCTATTTCTGTTTTATGTTGTTCATTTTAATATTTCTTTAGATTCCACGTAAAAGTGAAATCATATGATGTTCATTTTTCTCTGACTGATTCACTTAGTAAAATATCCTCAATTCCATTCATGGTACCACAAATGGTAAGCTATTGCTCTTTTTATGACCAAGTAATATTCCATTGTATATGTGAACCACAGCTATTTTATCAACTCATCTATTAATGGGCTGCTTCCATAGCTTGACTATTGTAAATAATGCTGCACTAAACAATAGGGGTGCATATATTCTTTCAAATTAGTGTTTTGAGTTCCTTCTTATATATACTAAGAAGTATAATTACTGGGTGATAAGATAGTTCCATTTTTAATTTTTTGAAGAAATGCCATACTTTTTCCAATTTGTATTTCCACTAACTGTGCACAAGGGTTCCCTTTTCTCCACATTCTTCCTAACACTTGTTATTTGTTGATTTATTGATATAGTCAGTCTGACAAGTATAAGGTGATATTGAATTTTAGTTTGCATTTATCTAATGCTTACTTAATTTTAGCATCATTTTATATCTTTATTGTTCATCTGTATGTCCTCTTTTGAGCAGTGTCAATTTAGGTCCCTTGTCCAATTTTTAATTGGATTGTTTGTGGGGGTTTTGTTGGTGTTGAATTGTATGTGTTATTTATAAACTTTGAATATAACTGCTCATCAGGTGTGTCATTGGTTAATATGTTCTCCCATACAGTGAGTTGTCTTTTCACTTTGCTGATGCTTTCCTTTGCTCTGCAAATTTGTTTTTTGGTTGTTTGGTTTTTTTTTGATGTAGTCTCATTTGTATATATTTTCTCATTTCCCTTGCACAAAGAAATATATTAGGAAAACATATTATCAGAGAAGCATAGTTAATTTACTGCCTATATATTCTTCTAGGATTTTTATGATACCAAGCCTTACATTTATGTCTTTAATCCATTTTGAGTTTATTCTTGTATATGGTATAAGAAAATGGTCCTTATTTTCATGCATCTATCCAACTTTGTGTATACCATTATCTGTTCTTGCCTCCTTTGTCAAATATCAGTTGACCATATAGGTGAAGGTTTTTTTTTTCCTGGCCTCTCCATTCTGCTCCATTGGTTTATATGTCTGTTTTTTATATAAGTACCATCTTGTTCTGATTACTATGACCTTGTAATATAATTAGATATCAGATAGTGTGATACCTCCAAATTTAATTTACTTTCTCAAGCTTGATGTGGCTTTTTGAGGCCTTTTTCTGTGGTTCTATATAAATTTTTGTAGTATTTATTCTAGTTCTGTGAAATATGCCATTCTTATTTTGATAGGAATTGCATTGAATCTATATATTGCTTTGTGTACTATAGAGATGTTAAAAATGTTAATTATTTATAACACGGTATATACTTCCACATATTTTTCGCTTCTTCAATGTCTTTCTTTTTTAAATATGTTTTTTATTTTTTATTTTATTAATTTTTTATACATATGTCCCCATTGCCCCCTCGCTCTCAGGTATACCCCAACCCCCCAAGTGTCTATATCCATTGGTTATGCTTACATGCAAGTATACATGTATTTTCATAGATCTCTTATCTACCTCACATAACCTTAATCTTAATGCTGTAATTTCACAGTCTGTTTGATGTTTTACTGCCTCTGAATCTATCCTTTTGTTCATCAGTTTATAATGTTCTTTATTATCCACAAATGAGTGAGATCATGTGATGCTTCTCCTTCATTGACTGGCTTATTTCACTAAGCATAAGGCTCTCCAGTTCCAACCAGGTTGCTGCAAATGGTAAGAATTCCTTCTTTTTAATGGCTGCATAGAATTCCATTGTGTAGATGTACCACAGTTTTCTGATCCACTCATCTGCTGATGGCACCTAGGCTGTTTCCAAATTCTAGCTATTATAAATTGTGCTGCTATGAACATAAGGATGCATAAATCCTTTCTGATTGGTGTTTGTGATTTCTTAGGATAAATTCCTAAGAGTGGGATTACAGGGTCAAATGGGAGATCCATTTTTAGTTTTTTGAGGAAACTCCATACTGTTCTCCACAGTGGCTGTACCAGTCTGCATTCCCACCAACAGTGCACAAGGGTTACTTTCCCTCCGCATCCTTGCCAATACTTGTCTTTTGTTGATTTGTTGATGATGGCCATTCTGACAGGTGTAAGATGGCATCGCATTGTCATTTTGATTTGCATCTCTCAGATGAATAGTGACTTTAAACATGTTTTCATGTGTCTCTTGGCCTTCCTTCTGTCGTATTTCAAAAAGGTTCTATTTATTTCTGTTGCCCATTTTTTATTGGATCGTTTATCTTCCTTTTATTAAGTTGTATAAGTTGGCTGTAGATTTTGGAGATTAAAGCTTTATCAGTGATAACATTTGCAAATATGTTCTCCCATACAGTGGTCTTTCTTGTTGTTTTGCTGATGGTGTCTTTTGCTGTGCAAAAACTTTTTATTTTCAAGTAGTCCCATTTGTTTATTTTTTCTTTAGCTTAAATTGCCTTTGGAGCGGTATAAGTGAGGAAGTTATTTCGGCATATATGTGAGATTGTGCTGCCTCTAGTATTTTTATGGTTTCCCTTCTAATGTTTAAGTCCTGTATCTATTTTGAGTTTAATTTTGTATTTGGTGTAAGTTGGTAGTCCAGTTTCATTTTTTTGCATGTATCCATCCAATTTTCCCAACACCATTTATTGAAGAGTCTATCTTGGTTCCATTGTATGTTCATGCCTCTTTTGTCAAATATTAGTTGAGCATAGTGGTTTGGGTGGATATCTGGGTTGTCTATTCTATTCCATTGGTCTATATGTCTGTTCTTGTGCCAGTATCAGACAGTTTTGAGAACACTTGCTTTGTAATATAGCTTGAAATCTGGTATTGAGATCCCACATACTTTATTCTTCTTTCACAGAATTGCTGTAGCTATTCGTAGTCTTTTTTTTTTTTTTTGTTCCAGATGAATCTATGAAGAATTCTTTCTAGGTCTGTGAAATATGCCATTGGTATTTTAATGGGTAGTGCATTGAATCTGTAGATTTCTTTGGGTAGTAGGGACATTTTAATGATGTTGATTCTCCCAATCCATGAGCATCGTATGCTCTTCCATTGTTGACATCTTTCTCTTTCTCTTTTTTCAGTGTCCTGTAGTTTTCTACAAATAGGTCTTTTACCTCTTTAGTTAGGTTTAATCCTAGGTATCTTAATTTTTTTTGGTGTGATGGTAAATGGGATTGCTTTTTAGTCTCTCTTTCTGTAATTTCACTATTAGTGTATAGAAATGCCACAGACTTCTTAGCATTAATTTTGTATCTTGCTACATTGCCTAATTCATTAATTAAGTCAATTAGTTTTGGAATGGAGTCCTTTGGGTTTTTTATGTACAGTATCATGTCATCTGCAAATATGGACAGCTTTACTTCTTCTTGTCCAATTTGGATGCCTTTTATTTCTTCTTCTAGTCTAATTGAAATGGCTAATGCTTCCACTACTATGTCGAACAGGAGAGGTGAGAGTGGGCATCCCTGTCTTGTTCCTGTTCTTAGGGGAAATGGTTTTAGTTTTTGCCCATTGAGTATGATGTTAGCTGTGGGTTTATCATATATGGCTTTTATGATGTTGAGGTATGATCCTTCTATTCTCAGTTTGCTGAGAGTTTTTATCAAAAAAGGGTGTTGGATTTTGTCAAATGCTTTTTCTGCATCCATTGATATGACTTTGTGATTTTTATCGCTCAATTTGTTTATGTGATGTATCACTTTTATTGATTTGTGGATATTGTACCATCCCTGCATTCGTGGGATGAATCCTACTTGATCATGGTATATGGCCTTTCTGATGTACTGTTGGATCTGATTTGCTAGGATTTTGTTGAGGATTTTGGCATCTATGTTCATGAGAGATATTGGCCTATAATTCTCTTTCATTCTGTTGTCTTTATCTGTTTTTGGTATTAGGGTGATGCTGGCTTCATAGAAGTGTTCCTTCTTCTTGAATGTTTTTGAATAGTCTTAGAAGGATAGGTTTTATTTCTTTCTTGAATGTTTGGTAAAACTCTCCTTTATAGCCATCTGGTCCCGGGCTTTTATTTGCTGGAAGCTTTTTGATGACTGCTTCAATTTCTTCCATAGTTATTTTACTATTGAGATGTTTAGATTCCTTCTCATTGAGTTTTGGAAGGTTATATTTTTCTAGGAAAATGTCTATTTCTTGCAGGTTGTCAAATTTGTTGGAATGGAATTGTTCATAGTATTTTTTAACAATCCTTTGTATTTCCGCAGGGTCTGTTGTTATTTCTCCTCTTTCATTTCTGATTTTGTTTATTTGGTTCTTCTCTCTTTGCTTCTTGGTGAGCCTGGCTAGAGGTCCATCAATCTTTTTTATCCTTTGAAAGACCAGCTCTTGGTTTTGTTGATCTTTTGGAATTGTTTCTTTGGTCTCCAAGTTTTTTATCTCCGCTGTGATCTTCACTATTTACTTCCTTCTGCTTACAATGGGTTTTGCTTTTTGCTCTCTTTCTAGCTCTTTGAGTTGTCTGGTTAGGTAATTTATTACATTGTTTCCTGTTTTTTGCAGTAGGCTTGTCGGGCTATGAACTGCCGTCTCAACACTGCTTTCACTGTGTCCCATAAATTTTGTATTGTTCTGTTCTCATTTTCTTTTGTCACCATGACGTTTTTTATTTCTTCCTTGATCTCTCTGGTTACCCAGTTGCTGTTTAATAGCATGCAGTTAATAGCATGCTGTTTAGTCTCTATGTGTTTGATTTCTTCCTATTCTTTTTATTGTAGTTGATTTCCAGTTTTATGCCACTGTGGTCTGAGAAAATGCTTGATATGATTTATATCTTCTTGAATTTGAAGAGACTTTTCTTATGACCCAACATATGATCTATCTTTGAAAATGACCCTTGTGCACTGGAGAAGAATGTATATTCTGTGACTTTGGGGTGAAATGTTGTGAAGATGTCAATTAATTCCATCTAGTCTAGTGAGTCATTTAGGATTGATGCTTCTTTGCTGATTTTTTGTTTAGAGGATTTGTCCAGTGGTGAAAGTGGGGTATTAAAGTCTCCTACTATGATTGTATTGCTGTCAATCTCGCCCTTAATACCCTCCAGGATTTTTTTTTTAATGTATTTAGGTGCTCCTATATTGGGTGCATATATGTTTACCAGAGTTATTTCTTCTTGTTGGATTGTTCCCTTTCATATTATGAAATGGCCTTCTTTATCTCTTGTTATGTCCTTCACTTTGAGATCTAGTTTCTCAGATATAAGTATTGCAACCCCAGCTTTTTTTTCATTTCCATTTTCCTGAAATGCCATCTTCCATCCCTTCACCCTCAATCTGTGTGCATCTCTTTTCCTGAGATGGATTTCTTGTAGACAGCAGATATGTCGATCATGTTTTCTTATCCAATCAATTACCTTATGTCTCTTGATTGGAGCATTTAATCTGTTTACATTTAAAGTTATTATTGTTAGGTATTTATCTATCGCCATTTTTAGTCTTATCCCAGACTTCCTTCTTCACTTCCTCTTTCTTTTTATTACAGCAGACCCTTTAACATTTCTTGCATTGCTGGTTTGGTGGTAATATATTCCCTTAGTCCCTTTTTGTCTGTGAAGCTTCTGATATCACCTTCTGTTTTGATTGAAAGCCTTGCAGGGTACAGTATTTTTAGATTCAGACCCTTTCTTTGCATGATTTTGTATATTTCATTCCATTCCCTTCTGGCCTGATGAGTTTCTGTTGAAAAAATCAGTAGCTAGTCTTCCTTTGTAGGTAACTTTCTGTTTCTCTCTAGCCACTTTTAAGATTCTTACTTTGTCCTTGGTATTTGTCAATTTAATTATAATGTGCCTTGGTGTCGGTTTTGTGGGGTTCATTTTCCTTGGGACTCTGTGAGCTTCTTGGATTTGTGTGGGTTTTTTCTTTCCTATATTGGGGAAATTTGCTGTCATTATTTCTTCAAACAGGTTCTCTAATCCCTGTTCACTTTCCACTCTTTCTGGAACCCCAATTATTTAGATGTTGTTGTGTTTCGTGTTATCCCAAAGTTCCCTTAGGCTCTCCTCTTTTTTTTTTAACTTTTTTTTCTAGAAGCTACTGTTCTTGGGTATTTTTTCCTACCATGTCTTCTAACTCACTGATGCAGTCCTCTGCTTCTTCTAGTCTACTTTGATGCTTTCTATTGAGTTCTTTAAAGCAGGGATGTCATTTTTCATTTCTTCTTTCATTTCTTCTTTCTTCTTGTTCATTTCCTCTTGGCTTTCACTTATATTGTCGAATTTGTCTTCTATTCTTTTCATCTACCTTATGATCATTTCTCTGAACTCTTTCTCTGGCAGACTTATTTCTGCTTCTATTTCGTTTACTTCCTTTTCATGTGATACCTGCCTATCTGTAGTATGCGGGCTGTTTCTTCTTCTGCCCATGGTCTTTCCTCTCCAAGTGTCTGGTTATGTAGTTCTCTCTCCTACGTTGATTCAAAGGCACAAACTACAACACGACCCTGTACAGCACACAAGGCACTGAACCTAAATGTATTTACGGTGTTAATAATCACCAAGAAGGTGACCACCAATGAAAGACAAATTAGGGGGTAAGTAGAGAAAGAAGAAGAGGAAAATGAGGGAAAAAGAAAGGAAAGAAGTGTCAAAATCAAATTGGGAGAGGGAGAAAAAATATAAATAAGTGAACAAAAAATAAAATTAAATTAAAAAAAGGAGAAGAAGAAAAAGAAAAAAGAAAGAGAAACAAAGTCAGAGAGAAAAGAAAGCAGATAAGAGAGAAAATGGGAACAAAATATAGATGTCAGGAGAAAACTGCAATAGAACAGTCACTAATCCCAATAAAGGCCAGAAACCAGTACCTAGAGATTAATACAAACTACAAATAACTACTTTTATCAAGGGAGGCGAGGGAAAAGAGAGGTAAAAAACAAAGCAAGCAAAAAGCAAAATAAAACAAGTAGAATAAGCTAAATCAATCTCAAAAAAAGTACAAAAAATAAATATAATCACTGTTCAGGCAAATAGCAACAAAATGACATAGAGAAAAACAACTTTTTGGCTAGTGAAGACAAGAAGAGAGAGGTTTGTATGCACTTGTAGTAGGGGGTTTGAATTAGATATATAAGTGGGATTTTTTTTTATTAATTTTTTATACATATCTTCCCATTGCCCCCCCTCCCTCCCAGGCATACCCCAACCCCCCAGTGTCTATGTTCATTGGTTATGATTATATGCATAGATACAAGTCCTTTGATTGATCTCTTATTTACCTCACCTAACTTTAATCTTCCTGCTGTAATTTCACAGTCTGTTTGAAATTTTAACCAGGTAAAGAGAAAGAATAGGGAGAATCTAAA
>JAAGEH010000031.1:14319943-14342228 GCA_011751065.1 Lasiurus cinereus | reverse complement strand
ACTTGTATCTATGCATATAGATACAAGTCCTTTGATTGATCTCTTATTTACCTCACCTAACTTTAATCTTCCTGCTGTAATTTCACAGTCTGTTTGAAATTTTAACCAGGTAAAGAGAAAGAATAGGGAGAATCTAAAATTGGAAAAGGGAAAGAGACAATAAGACAACAAAATGGGGAAAGTTAGGAGGAAAGTGTTGGCATAAAGGTAGAGTTGAGATGGAGTAAAATTATGCTAAAGGAAAGATGAAAATAGAATGCAGAACTCTAATCCCGAAGTAAAATAAAAAGAAAACAAAATGACTCTTGTTTTTTTTTCCAAAAAGGTAAAATATTAGTAGTAATCATACTAGTTGAAAACAAAAATTAATAAATAAGATGGTAAAATCAATTGAGGCGAAAAGAAAAAATAGTTTTTTAATTAAAATATGTAAAAATGAAAAATTAAAAAATTAAAAAGAAAAAAAGAAAAAGAATAAAAAAATAGAATGGTCATTCACTTCCACTATTATTCTGCTTGGCACTCCTGTTTCCCAGTAGGGAAAGTATTGCAGTTCCCTGTGTTCCACTGTGGGATTTTTAATCTCTTTATTCTTTTGTGGTTATGCAAGAGTCAATTTGTGCATCATCCACTGGGTGGCAGTGTTTCAGAATTGACCTCTAAGACAAAGCACAGGACCTCTCTAGGCTGTGCTCAGATCCTGCTACTCTGTGGTTCTCAAAACCGGTTTTTGGGGATTTTGCAGCCAGGACACTGTAATTACTCACAGGCTGTCCCTCTCCCTCAGATAAAAATGAGTCATTTTCCAGAGCTCCTCTCTGTCAACAGCTCCTAGAGTTTGCCTCCACACTTAGGGATCACGCCCTGTCCCAGCTCCGCAGACCTCTCCAGAGGCAGCTTTCTTTAAGTCGGGCTCCCACAGTGTGCACGTCTCTGTTCTGCGGGGCAGGAGACCTCACCTTATCCCAGGGGAAATCTGACCTTTCCATGTGCTGTGTGGAGCTCTGAATCCCCCACAAGTCTGTGCAGATTGGAGAGCAGTGTTCTGGGTCCCCCGGCTGTTCGGTGGGTGCTCCAGCCGCAGCTTTCAGACCGCCACAGCACCCACCTCCCTCTGCAAGATGGCGCCGTCTCCACATTCGCACTGATGGCTCCAGCCGATAAAAACCCCATGGCAGTGGGGCTGCCTGGCCAGGAGAGCCCTGTCCAGCAGATCCCTGCCTTCTCCTGGAGGATAACTGACTCTGAACTTGCCAACAAACACTCCTGGTGCGACTCTCAGCTGCTCTCTCTCCCTCTGCCCTGTGACAAAGCTCCAGTCGCGTCCATCTATTCTGCCGCCATTTTTTCTTAAATATGTTTTTATTGATTTTTAGAGAGAGTGATAGAAACATTGATGAGAGAGGGAGAGAGAGATAGAAACATTAACGGGAGAGAAACATCATGGATTGGTTGCCTCCTGCATGCCCCATATGGGGGATGGATCTTGAAACCCAGGCATGTGCACTGTCAGGAATCAACCCTAGTGTCCTATTGGTTCCTGGGTTGACACTCAATCACTGAACCACACCAGCTGAATCGATTGCTTTCTTCAGTGTCATAATTTTCCAAATACAGGTATTTTAGCTCCCTCATTAAATTTATTCCTAGGTAATATTTGTGCAATTGTAAATGGTATTATTTTATTAGTTTTCCTTTTTGATGGTTCATTACTTATATATATAAAACCCCTGGCTGATTTGGCTCAGTGGACAGAGCATTTCCCTGTGGATTGAAAGGTCCCGGGTTCAATTCTTGTCAAGGATACATGCCCAGATTGCAGGTTTGATCTCCAAAGGGTGGTGTGCTGAAGGCATTTAAGCAATGATTCCCTTTCATCATTGATGTTTCTATCTTTCTGTCCCTCTCCCTTCCTCTCTGTAATCAATAAAAATATATTTAAAAATAAAATAAAAAATAATAAAAGCCCAACAAGCAAAACAGTGAAACGACCAGAATGACCAGTCAACCAGAATAACTGGTGGCTATGAAATGCACTGTGGCAGCCAACCAGCCTGATCAGCCTCTTCTCCCCAGCCAGTTTCACCCCCAAACAGCCCCCCAAATACCAATCCTGGTGAAGCAGGCTGGCCATCCTCCCATAGCCCCTTTTCACTACCAGCCTGTCCCAATGGGCCCCCATTGAGGTGGGCTGGCCAGACCCCTCCCGTGCACGAATTCGTGCAACAAGCCTCTAGTTGGCAACTGATTTCTGGATATTTATTTTGTACACTGCTACTACATTGAATACATTTACCAGATCCAGTAGTTTTTATGGTGGAATCTTTAGAGTTATTTATACATAGCATCATGTCATCTGCAAATAATGAAAGTTTTACTTTCAATATACTGTAGATGCATTTTATTTTTTCTTTTTGTCTGATTGCTGTGACTAGAACTTCCAGTATTATGTTGAATGAAAGTGCTGAAAACAGGCATTCCTCTCTTGCTTTTGATATTAAGGGAATATCATTGAGTATGATGTTTGCTGTGTGTTTGTAACATATGGCCTTTATTATGTTTAGTTAAATTCCATATATTCCCACCTCGCTGATAATTTTTATAATAAATAAGTGCTAGATTTTCTCAAATGCTTTCTCTACATCTATTGATATGATCATAAGATTTTCATCCTTCACTTTGTTTATGTGGTCTATCATATTAATTGATTTGTGTATGTAGTACCAACCTTGCATCTCAGGGATAAATCCCACTTCATCATGGTGTATGATCTTTTTAATATAATGCTGGATTTTATTGCTAATATTTTGCTGAGTATTTTGGCATCTATGTTCATCAGGAATATTGGCCTATGCATTTTTTATAGTATCTTTGTCTCATTTTGGAATTAGGATAATGCTGGCTTCATAAATTAGCTTGGCAGTTTTCCCTCTTACTGAATTTTTAGTAAAAGTTTGAGAAAGTTATATGTTAATTCTTGTTTGTTAAAGCTCTCCCTTGCCCAACAGGTTTGTCTCAGTGGATAGAGCATCAGCCTGTGGACTGAAGAGCCCCAGGTTTGATTCATGTCAAAAGCATGTACCTTGGTTGTGGGCACATCCCTAGTAGGGGTGTGTAGGAGGCAGCTGATTGATGATTCTCTCTCATTGATGTTTCTAACTCTCTATCCCTCTCCTTACTCTCTGTAAAAATAAATCATAAAACGTATTTTAAAAAACTACCCCTTGATGTGATCTTGTCCAGGACTTTTGTTTATTGAAGGTTTTTTTGAGCATCCTTTTTTTTTTCTTGAGCATCCTTATAATAATTTTTTAAACTCTTGATTAATGTTGACCCATTTTTTCTTTTTTTGTAAATTATTGCTTCAATTTCATTATTTGTAATTGGTCTGCTCAGATGTTCTGTTTATTTCTGATTTACTTTTGGAAGATTGTATATTTCTAGAAATTTATCTATTTCTTTCAGGTTGTCCTATTTGTTTTGAATATACTTGTTCCTAAAATATTTTTTATAAACCTTAGGATTCCTGTGATATCAGTATTTATTAGTACTTCTCTTTTATTTCTGATTTTATTTGTGTTATTTCTCTTTTTTACATTTAAAATGATTATTAATAAGTATGTTTTATTGACATTTTATTCTTTATAATTATGTTCCCCTCCCACACCCCCTCTTTCTTCTTAAGGAACACTCTATAACATTTCTTGTAATACTGGTTTTCTGGTAAGAAACTCTTAACTTTTTCTATTTTGGAAAACTGTATTTCTTCTTCAATTTTAAATGATACCCTTGCTGGTTTAATTAGTCTTGGCTTTAGGTCTTTACTTTTCATCAATTTGGATAATCTGTACCAATGTCTCTGGCCTGAAATATTTCTGTTGATAAATCAGCTGATAGATTTCTTTTGGAGCTTGTTTACAGGTAACAAACTCTTTTTCTTACTACTTTTAAGATTATCTCTTTGCTTTAAACTTCAGGTTTTTAGTTATAATGTGTCTTGGTGTTGACCTCTTTGAGTTCATCTTGTTTTGGACTCTCTGCACTTCATGGACTTGTGTGTATTTCCTTCACTAGCTTAGGGAAATTTTCAGTCATCATTTCTTCAAATAGATTCTCAGTCCTTTGCTCTCTCTCTTTTCTTATTTGTATCCCTCTGATGCAGATGTTATTGTGCTTCATGTTGTCCCAAAAGTCCCTTAAATTATCCTTATTATTAAAAATACTTTTTTTCCCTTTTTGCTGCTCTAATTGAGTGTTTTATGCTACCTTGTCTTCCAAATCACTGATTTAATCCTCTCCTTTACATAACCTACTGTTTATTCCTTTTAGTGAGTTCTTCATTCCGATATTGTATTCTTCCTTTCTGACTGTTTCTTTTTTATGGTTTATATTCCTTTTTTTCATACTTTCATTATTCCCACTAAGTTTCTTGAGCATCCTTATAATAATTTTTTAAACTCTATATCTGGTAGATTGCTTGCCTCCATTTTATTTAGCTCTTGTTCTGGAGATTTTCTTGTTTTATTTGGAAAATTTTTTATTGTCTCCATTTTGGCTACTTCTTTGTGTTTGTTTCTGTATATTAGGTATGGTAGGATGGCCTTATGTAGTAGGTATTCTGTGGGACCAGTGGTGTAGTCTTTTTGATCACTTGAGCTGGGATCTCCACGAGTGTCCTTTTCATGGGTTATATAAGTCCTCTTATTGCAATTGAACCTTGATTAATGTTGACCCATTCATGCAGTGTCAACCTTCCTGCAGGCTGACTTTGAGGATTCACCCCAACCCTAGTTTACAACCTCCTATGCAGGTGCTAACTACACAAAGCCTTAACAGGCATCTTGTTTGTTGAGATCTCCCTTGGATGTGCCAGTTGTGGAGCGAACTAGATCCTGCTATGATGTTTTCTGAAGCTCACCACTGGGTGTGTTCTTAGTAGGGCTAAGATCTTGGGATGGATTAAGATGCAAGTCAATGTCAGACGCTGCCTGCCACTGGCTCTGCACAACCTCTTTAGAGCTACAAAGTGATCTGAAGTTTCTGGCTGTCTCTACTGGAGCTGGGTGTGTGTAGGAACTACCAAGCTGAATAGCAAGATGGGCTACCACTAGCACCAAGCCTGGGACAAGTCAGCAAAAGGCCAAAGACACTCTGATATTGGCCTCTGCTGCCTTTGTTCCCAGACTGCCTGTTAGTTTCAGTCCTTGAAAGAGCCCCTGGTGGTACTGGAATTGCAAGAGGTAGGTTTTCAGTGAGTCACCAGGTAGGTGCGTGGTGTTCACCAGACTGATACAAGTTCAAACTTGGGTTTGAGGCCACTCAGCAAAAGTTCCAGGGTACACCAAAGCTAGCTTCCACCTACTTGGTGTCCCCAGACATTTTTTGTTGATTAAGATCTTAGGGAGTCATCTGGGTGAAGGCAACAGAGTTTATCAGGACCAAACTGGTCAATATTTAGACTGTGTGAAGGAAGGGCTCTACACTGATCAAGTACACTAGGGAAAAATTTCCCCTTTCCAGGAACCATGCAATTCAGTCTATTCTTTAATTCTTCCCAGAACTCATGGAATAGCTTGGGTTCACAGGTTGGGGCCACCAGCAGTGTGGAGAATTAGTGAGCTGAAGGTTTGGAGGGTGGGCTAGTGGATCTCAGTGACGGGAGGCACTAGTTAACTTTATGGGAAAAATGGGGAAATGATCCCCATCTCAGACCATACAATTCAGTCACTGACACCTTCTGAGTCTACCCAGACCTGTACACCCTGGGTTCAGGCAGCTTCCTCTTACACAGGATGTGAGCTCTATGGGGTGAGGTTACATTGAGTCCAGATAGTGGGGCTATTACACTTCACCAGGCTAATGCTGTAAAGAAAGGCATGCCCTACCCAAGAAAGATAGTGTTTGCTGTTTGGGATAGCCACTCCTGGTGGCTGTCTCTTCAACTCTCTCCCTAGAGCCATAAACCCCAATCTCCCCTTACAGTACTTTAGTTTGTTCCACCCTCCTTCTGTCAGAGCCCAGGGTGAGTTGTTGCAAATGAGATTTTGTACAGTGACCCTTTAAGAAGGTGACTGGTTCTCTAGCAGTTTCTTATCACTCACTGGTGGACAGAATCCCTGCTTTCCTGATGATTT
Source organism: Lasiurus cinereus (assembly GCA_011751065.1). Taxonomy (NCBI): domain Eukaryota; kingdom Metazoa; phylum Chordata; class Mammalia; order Chiroptera; family Vespertilionidae; genus Lasiurus; species Lasiurus cinereus. The sequence goes on along the minus strand of JAAGEH010000031.1, from coordinate 14,336,094 downwards.
TTATGGACAGATGTCATGTGGATGCCTCTTTATGGATATGGTGCTCTGGAATGGAGTTCCATCCTTGGGTTGAGACCTCTCACTCCTCCAGGAGAGCCTTTGCACCTGAGCTATCCCTCCATATTCTCAGCTGCTGCCTGAGGGAGCGGGGTCAGGCCATTTCATGTCTCTTCCCTTCCTACCAGTCTCAATGTGGCTTCTTTAAATTCTTGGTTATAAGACCTGTTCAGATAATCTGCAGTTGGTTTTTCCATAATTTAGTTATAATTCCAATTTTACCTCAAAAATTCCTTTTTAAAAATGTTGCAATTTAAATTGTATTTCTATTTAAATACATGGATGTACTAATGAAAAAACACTGATTCCAATAAATAAATGGCCAAAAGGACATGAAGAGGCATGACATGTCATAAAAAATGATAATATAAAAATATGAAAAAATGTTTCATTTCACTTGAAATTACAATGCCTTATTTTTCATTAAATAAACTCTATAGAACAAGCTCACTTCTTTATAATTCATTTCATTTCAATTTACCAATTATTGTTTTTATTTGAACTTTAAGTTATTCAGTCATTAAATATTTAAGTGTCTATGTAGCAGACATAGTATTCATGGTATATTTTCTTATAGTTTTCATCTGGATCAGTACTACATACATACACACACACACACACACACACACACACATACACACACAGCCACACATTCACATGCATGTACTATATCAATTGCTGGGGTTGTAATAATCAACAAAGTGACATAGGCTTTTCACTTTTGAAGCTAAGGATTTAGCACTGTGTTTGGCATAGCACCAGAAGAATTGAATTGTACACTAGAATGGCTTCCTCATGGTGAGCTGCATTAAAATGAGGTTTTAAAATAAGAATGGACAGGTTTGACAACAGGAAAATTCTCCCACAGTCAGTTTGGTTCCATTCCTTATAATTTCTCCTTTCATTGTGAACTGCATACCTATGGTGACTTCTGTGTGAGCCCTCTTCTTTATAATGCTCTGTCTGCATTGTGCTTTATTTTTTGGTTCCTCAGATGAGCTTAGTAAGCAAAATTTAACACAGAAAAAAGCTCATAAACCTTGCCTAGCAAAGTGGTGTTGCCGAATTGCTATTTAGTTTTAAAATAATTTTCAGGCCTTGCTGTTAATCTTATTTGCGTCATGTTGATTTTGCTCTCTCCCCTTTGCTCTTCTTTGTGAGCAACAGCTGTGGCTGTTCATAAGGTTTTCTTGGCTGTATACATAAATCTGAAGTGCATTTTTTAAACTGTGGCATCTGCATCACTGCTTGTTTGCTTGCTATATGGCATCCTAGAGCTTCTGGGGCATCTGAAATGGTAGCTTTCAGAACTCTCTTCCTACTTTATCCATCCATCATAAGTTCTTTACCTTTAGTTGATGTTAAAAAAAAATAACTGAAATTGGAAGCAACCATTTTCCAAAGAATAATGTGCTTCTATAATATTAGGTAAAATTTATTATTCAGACATATTGGATAATAACATATATCAAAGACATTCATGTTCTTTGTCATAATTTGATTTGGGATATGCAAATATAGCAATATTTTTCTAGAGGAATATCTTTGTAGCATCATCTATACTAAGATTCAAGTGAAACAAGTAAGGTTGGCCAGGGGGGGAGGGACCGGGGGTGGTTGGCAAGTGTGGGATAGGACTAAGAATATGTGTGTTTAGGCATTCCTGGAAGCCAAAAGTCATAGTCAGGACAAGCAATGGGGCAAGAGTCTAGAATCCCTGGTCAGGTGCAAGAGTTGGGTAGTAATTGAAGATGCCTGGCTTACAGTATATGTTCAACAAATCATTGTTGAATGGATTAATAAGTAGTTGAATTTAACCAAGTTTGTGAGAAGAGAAATTATCAAAGTAAGAGGAAAAAAAGGTTTGGTTTGATATTATGAACATTATGGAGTTTGAGGTAGCATGGCCATCCTCCAGGAACAATGAAATGCATTCTGCTCATAGGAATGGAGTTATTTGTCCTTTGGCCTATTTTATTCTTCTGGCTGTGTGTCATTGGCAGCTCTAAGTCCCAGGTGAATAATTATAGCTGGAGAAAGTCAAAGGCCTGCAGGTGCATCCTGAGCTCCATTGGAACAGGGGCATAGATATTAGGATTATGGGGGAGATTCTTACATTATCATTGCATATGAACATTCTCACTTCCCAATGGTATTTTATGTATAACAGTGGAATATGTCCCATTTGTTAGGCCAATGATCTCAATTGTCAAGGGCAGCCCTTTGTGTGCAACTGCTTCTAGGAAATAAGATAACCCAACCAAGGTTTATGGAAGCTTTTTCTGGCCAGGGAATATGCTTAAGGGAAGCTCCTGGCTTCAGGTGCCATATTAACATAAGTAACCAGAGTTCCTTTCATGTGAGGGTGGTGAAGGCTGGAATTAGAACATAATCTTGCCTCAGATATCTCCAGATAGTCAGAGGGTCCCAGCTACTCCTATCATAGGGTATTTGTATCTTTACTAGAGGTCCGGTGTATGAATTTGTGCACACGTGGGTTCCTGAGGGTGATGGTGCCGAGGACACAATCGTCCCTCTGAGTGGGCAGTGGGATGCCCTTGCCAGCCCAGGATCCTGATCTATACCCCACTGTTGTTTATGTCTTTTGTCTGGAATCACCTGGTGGAAGCTTTTATATCCTTTCTTCTTTATGGAGCCCCTAGGGAGGGGAAGCCTTGGTGCCAAAGCCTGACTTCCAGGAGGCTGGCAGTGCTGTTGGGATTGTGCTCGTGGTCCTGGTTAGTCAGTTCCTGGCCCATTCTCTGGACATGTAGGACTACTGAATGAATGGCTACTGCTGGGCTGGTGGGCAGCAGGATGTGTCTGTCGGCTGAGTGGCACTCCCTCCCACTGTGGGAGTGCACTGACCATCATGGGGCAGCTCCTGTGTTGAGCATCTGACCCCTGGTGTTCAGTGTGTGTCATAGCAACCAGTCATTCCAGTCATTCGGGTGGTTCAGTCACTTAAGTTTCTATAATAATAAAAGCATAATATGCTAATTAGACCAGACATCCTTCCAACAACCTTCCAGATGAATCCTGAGCTGTGAGGGCCAAGGCAGCTACCATGGTTGCCTCGGGCTGAGGCAAGCCACCACACCTGTGAGGGCTGAGACCCTTGCACATTTTTTTGTGCATTGGGCCTCTAGTTTATATATACAGATACTAGAGGCCCAGTGCATGAAATCATGCATGGGAGGGGTCCCTCAGCCTGGTGGGAAATCAAGGTGCTGGGAGGTTGGCCAGGGGGAGAGACTGTGGGTGGTTGGCAGGTGTGAGGAAGGGCTGTGGGAGGTTGGCTGGCCAGAAGGGGGAGGGGCCGTGGAAAATTGGCTACCCTGACCAGGGCCATTAGGCCAGACAGCCAGGGAGGAGGAGCCACAGAAGGTTGTTCAGTCTCCCTGATTGGGACTCACAGGGCCGACTGGGGAAAATGACCGCTGGAGGTTGGCTGGCCCAGGGGAGGGGCTGTGAGAGGTTGGCTGTGGGAACACACATACCACCAGGGGCCAGCTCCTGCATTGAGTATCTGCATTCTGGTAACCAGTGTGCATCCTAGTGACCAGCCAACTGGGCATTCAGTCATTTGCTCCTTCAGTTGCTTAGGCTTTGATATATATAGATGTTATCATTTGTTCTTTCTTCAGTAGGTAGAACCAAATCATTAATGGTATAGGTAAATTACTTTTGGTCAGGTTTTAAACTTTTTCTAATCAGCTCTGTTTATAATGGGAAAAGATTGATGTGTTTTAAAAGCAAATTTTGAAATGTTTGCCTGTTTTTTTAAAGTATTATTTGCAAGTATCTAGGTTTAATGAATAATAATAGTTCTATATGAGTCTATGCTCACTACATTAACTTTAATTTTTTTTTCTATAAATAAGGGAAATTTGAAAAATACTAACTTTTCCAGTGTGACCCTTCTAAAACTGATGGAGACTAATACCTTCAGTAATTATATTCACTAATTTTTTTCAGGAAAAAATATATTTGAAGTGGCTACTGCTGGGCTGGCTGGGCCAATACAGCAAAGACAGAAAATACACATTTTGCCGAGACTGGTTTGGCTCAGTGGATAGAGCGTCGGCCTGTGGACTGAAAGGTCCCAGGTTCGACTCTGGTCGGGGGCATGTACCTTGCTTGCAGGCACATCTCCAGTAGTGGGCGTGCAGGAGGCAGCTGATCGATGTCTCTCTCTCATCGATGTTTCTGACTTTTATCCCTCTCTCTTCCTCTCTGTGAAAAATCAATAAAAATATTTTTTTTAAAAAAAAAGAAAATACACATTCTCAAAGCACAGTTAACTCTCTGGCTAAATGTATGAAGGAAAACCCTAATTTGCCCATATTAGAAGAACGTATATTTCAAAACAAATACTTCTTTTGGAAGCTGTATCAAATTAGTTGGCCATGAATTGAACAGAATAATAGGAAATGCACTTGTATAAAACCCAGTGGCAGTTTCTAATATTTGGTAATGAACTGCTTTTTGTATATGAAGATGACAACATTAACCAACTGGAAGAATGGCATGTGCTGTGAGTATGTGTCTGCAGGAGTGAGGCTAGATTATTCTGATCCTCCACACTCTAGGGCCTAGCCCACCCTTGGATCTCTTGCGCATATTTGTGTAAACTTGATATAGTCTGAGACCAAGTAACAGAGTCAAGACAACTGGTAGAGAAGGTTCAAATCCATGTATTTGGTCTATTTAGTCTTGCATTCAAATACACTGAGCTAATCATTCACACATCACTGAACATCACAAATATGTATAGTTACCAAGAGTCACAAATAATAATTCCCTCTATTATTCTGTCTTGACTACTGTCCATTGCATAAGTTTCAGGTCATATCATATGACTAGGTTATGCTGAAATGTACTGGATTTATATAACATGGCCAGTGACTTATTTTTCCAACTACTAAGAATAGTCAATGATTATAGTGCTTATTCCAGCCTATTAATGGTTATAGATTTTTATAAGAGAATCTGATAATATGTACAACCCTTTTGTTGTTCTTTATATTTGAGACAACAAGGAATACGATGCCTATCTCTCTTACACAAAAGTGGATCAAGATACTTTAGACTGTGACAATCCTGAAGAAGACCAGTTTGCTCTTGAAATACTGCCAGATGTCCTAGAAAAACATTATGGATATAAACTATTCATCCCAGAAAGAGACCTGATTCCAAGTGGAAGTAAGTACTATCAAGTTTTGCATTTTAAAAGTTTGGTTTCTTTAGGTAGTGATACAGAGGCTTCAAACATTACAGCCAAGTATTAGATAGTTGTTTCTCACAGGAAATTTTATTAAATTCAAATTTCTCCCCAGTGATTGTGTTCTGACTTTTCAACATCTATATTTTCAAAGGCACTTTAACTTATATTTCAGATATAGTTTTAAGTTGTGCCTCAATAATATATTTTAGTATATTGCCTTTGTGTTCTGAGAAAGTGATACTCCTTAAAAAATAGTATGTATAAGTCAACTAAAGTAATTTTAATGTGTTTTTATTCCAAAGCTGGTCTTTTGTCATTGTACCTCTACATATACATGCAATCATTGTCACTAATAACTCTGAATTTATGCCTTGTTATTCATTTTCAGATTTATAGAAAATCCACTTACATAGGTATGTGAGACCACTGGGAATTGTGCTTTCAACTGTATATTTAAATTATTTTTAAGAAGTTGTGGATTATGTGGGCTTGAATGTTATTTTAAAATTATGTTACATATTGAAAACTATTTTGAGTTTTCATAATAAATTTGGGTCCAAGTAAAAATATATACTTTGTTCCTGTTAATATTCAGAATGTTTACAGGGTAAAGTATGTGGGAAATACAGAAAAGCCTAAGATATGGTCCTAGCCCTCAAAGATCTTAAAATACCAGTAAGGGAAATAAAAGCGCTAGAATTAATTTGCATGTGAGTTTATGTTAATATCCTTGAGAAGAGAAAACTGAAATGTAACCACAAATCATAATATGGTTATTTATATACTTGTTTTTTTCTTTAATATATTTTTATTGATTTCAGAGAGGAAGGGAGAAATAGAAACATCGATGATGAGATAGAATCATTAATCAGCTGCCTCCTGCATGCCCCCTGCTGGGAATGGAGCTCACAACCCAGCATGTGCTCTGACTGTGAATGGAACCAGAACCTCCTGTTTTATACATTGGTGCTAAACCACTGACCCACACCAGCTGGACCATTTATACACTTGTGATAACATAACTTAAAGGTTATATTTTCAATACTTCACAGCATATAAAATATTTTCACATACATAATTTTATTTAATTGTTACAATAACCTTATGTAGAGAGAAAGCAGGCACTGTCCTCTTACAGATGAGAAAATAAGGCCCCAAAGAATTTTCATATTATGTAGCTGGTAAACGTTAGAGCTGGAATTAGAGCCTCAGTATATTTGCCTCTGGTTCTCACTTCACTAGATCATGCTATTACTCAATAACATTTATTCAGATTATCAGTCCACAGTGGTCACTAAACTGACAGGAGACAAATGGAAACAACTGAGTTCTGATCATTCATCTATTTTCTCAGAGCGCAAATGTGTCTATGTATATGTGCATGTGTATGTGAGTATGCACATTTACATGTTCATAGAAAAGAATAAAGAAAACAGTATTTACTAATCCATTACTTTCCTGTACCACAAATGAAAGAATCCCCCAAACTTCCCTACGCGGCACTTTGCTTTTGTCTTTCTGTAATTTTCTTCATTTTGATGATTTAACATCCCATTTCTATACAGATCAAACCTCGATGAACATGCTGATACCTTAATCATTTTTTATTCTTCTGTATCTCTCTCCCAAATCTGGTGTCTATTGCATTTTTCCATTCTCACTTCTACCATGCTAGCATTGGCCTCATTTAGCTCATTTTTATAATGTTGATTACTCTCTACCTTCTCTATTTGTCCTTTCATCCATCTAGTCCCACTAATATGTGTACCCCCCTAATCACATCACTCCCTTATTTAACATTCTTAAATTGTTCATTATTTCCTATGGAATAAAATTTATAACTGTTATCCTAGTACTTCTATAGTCTGCTGTCAACTCAGATTTATTTTCCAAAATTATCTCCTACCATTTCCGTTACTTATATCTTCCACTGTAGTCAAACTGTGCCTTCAAAATACATTATGTGTCTCTGCAATGCTTTTGTTCATGTTAGTCTTTTATACCTTTTTAAATCCTACTAATCCTTCTCAAAATAACTGCCTCTGTTTATCAAAGTCAGTAATAATTTCTCTATACCTTTATAATGTATAATCACTTTTTTGACTATAAATTTTGTGATATTTTGTATTATTTTGTGTACATTTCCATCTATTTATGTCAGCAATATTGTAAGCTCCATGAGGGCAGGGACTCTATCTCATTTATTCTCATGCCCCTATCTTCATCTAGCATATTAGTTGAGCCCATTGGATGCTTCATAGAAGCTTTTTTATTTTATTTAACAGTGTTAGTTTAAGACAGGAGGAAATAATAAGAATAAGATATGTAAGGGTTTACATTTTTTCATTGTTTTATATTTTAGTTTTCTATTATAGTTTACATTCAATAATAATCTATATTAGTTTGAGGTGTACAGCATAGATCTATTCATATCAGTATGTGAAAGACATTTTTCCTCAATAAAGTGAATATGAAAGCTACAACGGAACTTTCTACTGAAAGAAAAATATTGTGAGTAATTCATAAGGATGGCATCAGTGCTTAAAATAGGCTGATGAATATATTATTTTAATTTGTCAGATATTTGTAAAATTATCTACAAGGGGTTGATTAATCACTGATAAAATTTTAAATAGTTCTTTACTATTTTTTGCTTAATGTATTAGATTACTATGTAATTGTGTGTTTTTTTTGCAAGAGCAACTTATTAAATATAGAAATTTGGTAAAATCTATTTTAGAGTGATATAGTCTAAATTACATTAAAATAACATCATTCCCGAGCAGAATTTACATTCAATGTCAAGTCATCTTCAGTAGAACTAAATGTGGTGCTAGTCCTTCTGCCTTCTTGCATTCCAAAATTGTTAGTCCCACAATAGCAGTATTTATCAACCCCACCACATGAATAAAAATGGCAGTCTTCATGTCTGAACATTTCATCATCTTTATTCTGAACTAGAAAACAATGCTTCACCATTATATGTTAGAAAGGGAAATGAGGACAACGTGGAACACAGGAGATCCACTTTACCTGAGACTCAATAGATGACACTTGCTTGTTGTGTAAAGAATCACCTATTTGGCTGAGAATGAAAACAGAGAGTATGATGGGGAGAGAGATGCATCTCAAAGTTATGTCCTCTTAATGCTCCTAGATAGTCTCTTTTGATGACTTGACAAATCAATTGAATCAACATGCTATGTCAATTTAGCCAAATAGGTGGAAGAATATTTTATACCTCATTGAGTCAGCTGATTGTTTGGCTGAATTGATTGAAATTAATTAGTATTTTTGCCATATCATAGACAGGTCTGAACATTCTTCTTGATCACAGGATGTGAGACTAATATAAGTCGTATTTCTTATCTCAAAACTACAGTAGTTGAGAACATTAACAAACTATCTAAAAGGTTAGCAAAGGTTGCCATGGCTGGTTGGCTCAGTTGATTGGAACATCATCCCATACCAAAATGTTGGGGGTTCAATCCCCAGTCAGAGGTGACCAATTGATGTTTCTCTTTCACATGGATGTTTCTCTCTCTCTCTCTCTTTCTTCCTCTCTTTCTAAAAAATCAATTAAAAAAAAAACATCCCCAGGTGAGGATTAAAAAAAAAAAGATGATAAGAGGCAATCTACTATACATTGGCATTTAAATAATTTAAGATAGAAACATCCAAGAAGATGTCATCATAATGAGCTGAGATTTTTATATTCCATAGCAATAATTTTAGCTTTTTGAGATTATGCAACCATCAGACTGAGCAGGATCTTGGATCCTGTATACTCAGTGGTAGACAGGGAGATTCCTTTTACAAGTAAGTCATTGAGACAACTATGCAATTTTTAGATATAACCACTGGAGGGTGTTTGACTTTAATCCTTCCTTCCTGAACAGGGAAATTCATGTTCTCTGAATTCCAATTTTGGAGTGTAACCTTCAGAAGATTTTAAAAAGGTTCTTTGACAATTTTTCTTTTCCATCAACATTTCAGAGCTAGCTGAGCAGTCATCATGTCACGATTAACGAGTTTTTCCTTGGCATTTTTAGCATGCATTCAGGAAGTCGATGAAGTATATGAATAATATATTTGATTTACACATGAATGACAAAGTAGAACATTTTGGGCTTGGTGTATGTATGTTATTAAAGAAGCTTCTGTGGTCTGTACTTGCAGTAATTGGTTCAGATTTAACAGGTTATGCTATATAAATATAGACACATTCCTGTGGGGGGGGGAGAACTAGTTATAATATTATAAGCTATGTTTGTCCCTCACATATCATTTAAAACATGTTGATCCAAGACTACTCCTTCCTCCAAAAACTATCAATGAGGCCTTTGAGGATTGTAACAGCAAAGTTTATAATATTCTTGACCTATGAAACTGATTTTCTATGATTCAAATTAATGAAGTCTATGAAATAAATCCATTCATATTTAATGTCTTTAGTTTCCTTTGTACCACTCTCATAGTATTCCAAATCAAAACCTTTAACACCAAAAATCATTAACCTTTCCAATATAAACAGTTTTAAAAGCACATGAATGGTGAATAGGTCTCTCTCTCTCTCATCTCTCTCTTTTCTCTCTCCCTCTATCTCTTCCAAGAGTTCTCAAAATGCTTCAAAAAATCATGGCACTTTTCAAGGTGAGGTGAAAGTGTCTGTACCTTTCTCACATGGACTACTAGGGAAGTGTCCTTTGGTCATCATGAACCAGCAGAGATGGGAAGATTTGACATAAATATTTTCTCTTAATGCTAAAACTAAAAGTCTTCAGATCTGGACATTATTTTCTTGGCAGTAACCAACTGTTCCATTCTTGGGCCTATGGCCAGGATCTTTCTTATGTTTTCTCAGGTTTGGTGCCTGAAAGTGGCAAGAATTGCTACTTTCCAGTAAAATTTTGGTCTGTCTCTTCCCAGGCTAGAAACATCTGTCCTGTGAATAGCAAAAGCAACTTTGTTGCCAACAGGGATCTGAATGTCAGAAATGACAGGCAACCAAAAGACAGCCTATTTAAAAAAAAAAAAAAAACAGCCTACTCAAAACTGCTTAGAGATACAAACTTGAGAAGTAGAGATTTTTTTTCACCCTTGCAGCTGCTGGGTTTTGTGTTGTAAAGTATTCTACACAGAGCACATTGTGTTCATGGGGCCTAGTGGATCCTAGAGGAATGAACAGATGTGCTCTGAAGCTGACATGTGACCAACAGAACCCAGCTGTGCAACTGAGATCCTGAGATTGGGGACATTTTTGGATGAGTACCATTTAGGCTCTTGAGCCAATAATATCTGTGTTTCTACAAAGATTTAAGAACATAAAAATATAAAAGTTTATTAAATTGGGCTGAGGGTTACTAATTAGATGGAGAAAATAGCATTCTAAGACTGAGAATAAAACTAACCCAAATCTATAACTTTTGTTGGCCTTTAAAAAAAACAAGTAAAATGCTTAAATGTACATATGCAATAATTTAACAATTGTAAATTGAGCAAGTTCTGGCTAAATATTTTGGGAAAATCTAAAGATGTCCAAGTGGATATTGAATAGAAAAAAAATCTTTCAAAGGTTTTAACCTCAATTTTCCCTTTTATTCACAGGAAGGGTATGGGGAGCTCTATGTGAGTTATTCATGAATTATTGCATCTGCAAAAGATACTAGTGAAATAAAATATTATCATATATATGGTTTATAGCTATATCTGTTGAAATTATATTTATGAATTTGGCTTCAAGTATCAAATTGTCTTTCCATTTGTTTTCATGTTCAATTTTTCTGAGTTTCTCACAAGAATATTAGTACTCCTTCAGTAATTTAAGGAAAACATAAATAATGCCTGATTACATTCTTTATTTTGCTAGACTTCCCTCACTAGTCCAAGCTTCAGTTATTAATGCTTAGCACTAGCCATGTGATTGTGCTGACAATTAAATGACAAATGACTGGAGAATGTATCTGGTATCACATCATCCCCAGTCACTTCTGAAGTGAAGCATGCAAAAAAAATTGTGCATGGTCTTATAGTATTCATTGCCAGTAGTTTCTCTAATAGCTGGACATATTGGATACCATTCAAGTAAATTGTGCTCAGGGAGTAATAAAATCCTTTCCCAGACAATCTGACATCTGTGACCTAAAATTTGTGAGACAAGGGTAACATGTATAATCATTTAACACATTGTGTGCAGTTTACTCACATGAAATATGTACATCATTCCCTTTATGTTAGTCAAAAGAAAGGAAACTGTACTTCATTGTACACAGGGATGTACTGAAGTTAGTGGACTAAGATGTGTCATCATAGTTTGAAGTAAAGGAAGAATCCATTGTTTAGAATTTCAATAAAGAAACCTACTGTTTAGGTAGCAAAAAGAACAGACACCTTTGAACAAAAAAGTGCAGAACAGGCTAAATGTGTCTTAACTACTAAAGGAACCACAGGAAAAAAAAAAACTTTTTAAGGAGCAAGTTGTCTTGTTCATATTTACTAAGATTGCACTCATTAGAATTAGCATATCTACAACTTTCTAGGATATGAAAGTAATGAAGAAAAGAGAAGGTTAAAGACATTTTACACACTCTGCTACTCTCAACATTCTTTTTCTTTCAATGTTCTCCAAATTTTTTCCTTTTCCTATCTCTACTCTTGGTGAGGAAGTCAAGAGGGAAGATAAATAATTTAGAGAAGTGGCAACATTCCAGAGTAGATTCTGTCCACTAACATGCTTTCCCACCCACCCACACATTAAATGCAATAGCAAAAGTAAAGGATTCACTTCCAGAAATGTAGCCTCCAAAGTAAAAACTGCAAATAAATATAATTCCCTACATTCACAAGGTCTCAGCAAATCTATATTAACTGTTGATTAATCTATAAATCAGAAACAAAACACCTGCCAAAATATTTATCCCAGCAAACTATCTGTGAATTATCAAGCCAAGGATTTGGTGACAGAAGGGACATAGAAGGTTTTTGTAGGGTTAGTAATATCACACAATGTTTAGAAAGTTCCCTCCTCACCTCACACACAACTAGCTAAGTAAAAATTCTATTATCTCAATCTCTGTAGCCAATAACACAGACAGAATATTACCAAAGGGAGAATCACAACTCCAAAGGTTTAGCAACATCAGCCAAAATAAAGATTCAGTTTGTCAACCCTGAGTAAGTCTTTAATAGCTTAGTATTAAATTAATTATTGAAAATACAGATAGTATTTTTAATGAGACTACATTATAAAGTACCTCATTATAATGCTCTAGTTATACCAGAGATCTATTTTTCCCAAATATATAGGTACTAAATCATACATTTTTCTTTGATACATTGAAAACCTATATTATTTTGCTGGTTTCTATACTCAGGTATAGGAGGGTAGCCATCTCAGCCACTGTCATAAATAGTCTTGGTTTTAAGTCTTGGCATATTAAACCCTAGGTTTTTTTAAGTATCATTATTGATAGCTTATTAATTAATTATACTAATGTTCACCAAAAATTAATGGAGTGTTATCTGTTTTGATTCATCCTGTTTCACACTAATGATTTGTCTTTTTAAGTGATAGTGATATACAACACTGCAGCTATAGGCATATAGAACTACTATTGTATGAACCTGGAAAATTAATAAATTATGTCTTTGTCTACACTCTTTTAACATTTTTAATGTGCTAACTGCCCCTAATAATGACCCTGACATAAATAGAAGTGTTAACATAAAACATAATTTACAAAGTTGCTAAATGATTATTTTGATGAATCAAATGGTTAGTAGGAAGTAGCAAGACCACATGAAAATTCATGCTATATAGTGTTTTTCTCCCTTGTCCTTCTGCCTATATCTGGAGCAGATTCAGAGCCTGAGATTTAGGGGTATACTGAGTTCTTTTGGAAAAGTACTATATACATTCCATTAGAAAAATTTATTGGGCCTGCCATTATGACTGCTTCAATTTTGGTTTTGTATTTCCTCATAGAGTATATTTTTGCTTTGTTAATAAGTGTCCTATTTTCAACTCACTTTTATATATCTAATTCTACTTTTCTAAATGCACTGAAATTTTATTCAACTATCCCTGGAAGTGATTTTAAAATTAAATTTGCTTTTGATATGGTTTTAGGTAGTCACTTATTCATTTCTCTAATAGATATACATCCTAAGGACATTGCATAGAGACTGAATTTTTTCTAAAATGTTTTTTCTAACTTCCTGTCAAAAGGATCAGTATACTATAGATAAAAAGGAAAATATTCTTTGCAGGTGCACTTAAATGTGAAAAATTTATTTATACCAACTTAAGGAAACATCAAATGGAATTTTTTTTCTTTACCAAATTATTAAGATCACAAATAGGTTAAGTGTAATTAGCTTTGTTTAATGTCTGATAATCTGATGTGGTTTCACAGCCTTGTCTAGAGCAGAAGGAGGTTATCAGTCACAATTCCCTTTAGTTTATTTTGTCATTGTAAGTTACTTTAATACCTTTAATTTAAGGGATATTTTATATTTTTGTAGAAAAAAAAGAGTATTTTTAGAGATTCCTGTTACTTATTTGCTAAATTTGCCTAAATAACTCTGGACAAGGTATAATGAATATTCATATGTGCTGTGGATTTAGTAATTGGGGGATGGCATTTCCTGATGATTTCTTAATGATATCAAGCTTTCTAAAATGGTCTCTGGAGGTTTCTAAAACATCTCAAACAAAGCCACAGCCCACAGGTAACACCACTGTCTGTCAGAGACCACGCTAACCATGATTGAGCAATTCCTTAACTTGATATGCCTTTTTGCTCAGTTTATTTGGAACTTTTCTAAGCCTACACACCCTGATTGATCTCTAATTCAGGCACAGTAAACTTTCTCTGTAAAGATCCAGGTAGTAAATATTTTAGGCTTTGTGGTTTATATATGGCCACTGTTACATCATATTCTTATTTTTCTTCTTTTACAACAGTTTAAACATGTTTAAAAATCATTCTTAGCTCAAAAGTCATACAAAAGCAGTACATGATCCTAATGGATTAGGCTCCAATTCAGTCATTGGAAGCAGACATGCAATCCCGAGGTAAGGAAGAAATTATTTTGGGCACTTGCTAAGTAGAAACCAACAACAAATCTTTGGCTAAAGATTAGCAAGTGAAAAATATTAACTCTACTTCTTTGGTCTCTTGCTAATTTACTTTTTTTATTTTCCATGCTGGCTAAGTTGCTTTTTAAAAAGATAAAGAGAAGGAAAGAAAGACGTAGGAAGGAACAGAAGGAGGAAGGGGACAAAGGGAGATGGGCAAGAGAGAAAAAGAGAGTAAAGATGGAAAGACAGAAAGAATTAGTGAGAAAGGAAGCAGAGAGTGAAAAACAGAGGGAGAGCCAGAATATGGAAGCTAGCATACAGTCTCTTCTTTTCTGTAGAGCCAGGAAGATATTAGAAGCACCTCCCCAGCTGCTTTCATACACTGAGATTGTTGCCCAGCCACTGATCACCATCCCAAGAAGTGAAATGTGGGCTTCACATCTGAAAACTTCCACTTGGTTTTTCACCAAGTGAAATGGAACATGAAATTCAGGTCTCAAGCAAATGTCTCATGTTTTTCTTGGGACATTTTGGCTGTGTCTACTCAGGGAAAATTTTTAGGTATTAACTGACTGATTCCAGTGCATATGATTAATGTATATATAGGGCAAACCAGGATAATTCAGACCTTTTTTCTTCCACAGGAGGTTTGCAGCCGGAATAATCTGGATGGTTGCCTCAACTCTCCACTAGGCTTTGCCAGGATAAGCACAGCAAGAGTAGTGTGCAGGAGTCAGGGACCACTCCCTCTCTACAAGGTTTCCTTCAACACCCACACCCTGTGCAGCTGAGCATAGTGGGATCTGTCCTCACAGGCATTCATTTTTGAAGCAAAAGCAATTTCTGTCTAATGAGTCTCACCACCGCCTCCCCGCCCCCAACAGCACACACACAAAAAAATCCTAAATGTTGCATTATTCTTAGCTATCAAATGGAAAAATATAATAGACAGGTGAAGGAATAACCATATTAATTGGGGGAAATTATACCCTGTTCAATTTTCTATTTGAGAAAGAGGATAGCAAACCCAAAGTTAATATGTACCAATAAAATTAATTAGTATATATATGGATATTTTCTCTAATTACTGTAAACACCTGGGTTGTATTTTTTCTTTAAGTGATAGATATATGTATAGATATATCTTTTGTTTTTAAAAGTATAGTTAAAAAGCAAATTAAACTACATATCAACATATAGAAATAGTGCTTTTCTTAGAGGCAAGGAGATGTGCTTCATAGAGGTATAGTTTATGTTACAGAGGTTTGTACAGACAATTTTTTAAAAATTAAATGAAAAACTGCAATTAATGATCAAAAAACACTATTCAGAATAGCTCCTTGGTAAATTATTTTTAAAGGATTCTTCTATAAAATTAACCATTAGTTCATAATGTACCTGGTAAAACTGTATTTTCATGGACTCCTGCACTTATACCATAATTCTGGTTTTGTGTTTTCTTTTTGTTGTTGTTTGGAGGAAAGTTGAAAAGAATAATGGGAAAGATGCATGATAGTTTATTTTACTGTATCTTACAGATCCAACTTCTAATGATGAAGCTTCCCACATAACTTCTTTACTTTTGGGAGGAGAAAGAAAGGAATAAACTGAAGAGTCAGAAATGTTGATGCATTGCGATAATATTTTTCCACTTTATTGAAACGTTCTACCTTGCCTTCCATTCTGTTTCACAAGTACTCTAAATGATAATTCCCTGTTGATACTTGTGTGGTATTTTATTTATTTATTTATTTATTTATTTATTTATTTATTTATTTATTTATT
>JAAGEH010000031.1:14287172-14319933 GCA_011751065.1 Lasiurus cinereus | reverse complement strand
ATTTATTTATTTATTTATTTATTTATTTATTTATTTATTTATTTATTGCTATTTGCAGATTTTAATGCTGATTTCTCCCTGAATACATAATCTCTAAAATAAAATGCTTATAATTCTTAAGAGGTTCTTTTACCATTTAGTAATTGCTTTATTCTTTCAGAAACAATCATTGTAACCACTGCATAAGAGAGTGCTAAAATGTATTAAGTAAAAAACCAAAACAGCAGTAACAATTATTTTATTTTTATTAATGTATTACATGTATACAAATCTTAGCATTGCCCCCCCTCCCAGGCATACCCTAACCTCCCAGTGTTTTGTGTTCATTGGTTATGCTTATATGCATAACAGCAGTAACAATTAATTGAAAATGGGCAATTCTATGTGTATCACTTTAAAAGTTCCTTGTTTATTGGTAAGGTGTGTAAAAAGTTTGCTCATTTTCACTTGTGAAAGTGTTTTTACTGCCAAGTGGTGGAAGTAAACACTGGGAAAGAGAGATCATCTGCAAAGTATGCATCTGTAAAATAAGTTTCTCTTTTCAAATGGCTTATACTGGGCTGTGTGGTAGTCCCATACTATGTACTAGATGTGACTCTTTAAAAGCAGTCTGTAACTTTGGACAGATTTACAGTGACAGATGTTACTATGCTGTTGTAAGTACTGTTTCTGCTAGAGTACACTGCACATTAGACAAGACCGTGTGCTCTGCTTAGTAAAGACAACTCTCTGTTGTAGCACCTGTATCTAAGTCTCCGTTTGTTAACACGTGAGTATTTCCCATTTTGGCAGATAATACTTTGGGAAGGATGCTTGCAAAAGGATTATTCCAAGGTATAGATAAATTTCAAGTTGAGTGTTTTTCTACCATGGAAAGGCCATAACATATTCACCTCACAGAATTGCTCCACAAACTAGCACTAGAACTTCCTTTTCAGGTGACAGACTCTTCCTCCATTTCTGCTCATCCCACACCACCTTCCACTTTCAACTCCAACACTCTCTCTTCCTCTAAAAATGATAAGCCGGTTCAAAATTCATGGACACATATATACCATTTCCCTATCTCTGTATTTTAAGGGCAAAATGGAGAACCTAAAGTTGCAAGTAACAGAAAGTATTTGGAGAAACAAGCTATGATTCTAGATTTTCCACCATTTCTGTCACAGTATGTTTGAACTAGTTCATATATATAGACCCCTCCCTACTTGTTTTTAGTTGAACAATAGGGGCAGAGGCAAATAAAACCCATAAATACAGTGACTCTTCAGTCATTAAAAAGTTCCATTTTTCTTTTCATTAACTGATTGATTGCTTGTTTACTTTACAGTAAAACCCTGGAAGCCTGCTTTAAATTAAATGATCAAATAAATAACTGAAATATGCCTAAGCTCTGAAGAAGCTCTCAGATTTAATATTCACCAACAAAACACCATAAGCAATGAAGGGCAAAAAATGGAGTATTTTAAACAGTTTTCTTTTAATTGAGAGATGAAGGGAGAGAGAGAAACATTGATCAGTTTCTTCCCAGACATGTCCCAACCAGGAATCAAACCCACAACCTGTGTATGTGCTCTGACTGGGAATGAAACCTGCCACCTTTTGGAGTACAAGAAAATGCTGAAATGGAGCAACACTGGCCAGGTCAAAGCAGGCATTTGTTTTTGTTTGTTTTTCATTTTTCTTTTTAAAGAAACGGGTTTTCTGAGTGTGCAATACAACAAAAGAAAATATGATGTACAGTAGTGAAAGACTGGATCTTTACTATACTAAAGTGCAAAGCTAATGCTTTAAAGACTGAAAATGTCTTTGTTTTACTCTTTCTCTCTTTCTGTGATTTGTAGCATACATTGAAGATCTCACAAGATGTGTTGAGCAAAGCAGAAGACTTATTATCATGCTAACATCAAGTTATATTCTCAGACGAGGATGGAGTATTTTTGAATTAGAAAGCAGACTCCATAACATGCTGGTCAGTGGAGAAATCAAAGTAATTTTGATTGAGTGTACAGAATTAAAAGGGAGGGTGAATTGCCAGGAAGTGGAATCACTAAAGCACAGCATCAAATTTCTGTCACTAATCAAGTGGAAGGGACCCAAAAGCAGCAAATTAAATTCTAAGTTTTGGAAGCACTTACTATATGAAATGCCCATCAAGAAAAAGGAAGTGCTTTCTCGATGCCACATTATGGACTCTGCAGAACAAGGACTTTTTGGAGAACTCCAACCTATACCCTCTATAGCTATGACTAGTACCACATCCTCACTGGTATCATCTCAAGCTGATCTCCCTGATTTCCACTATTCAGATTGGATGCAAATGAGGCACTGTTGCAGAAGTTATAAACAGGAGATGCCAACCAGCACCTTACCTGTACCTTCCTTAAGCAACCACCACACTTACTGTAACTTGCCTATGAAGCTGCTCAATGGACAGCTATCCCTTAATAATCCCCCGAAAGATACTGAAGAATTTAATAGAAATAGTTCCATGCTACCTCTATCATCCAAGGAGCTAAGCTTCACCAGTGATATTTGGTAGTGAAGAATCTGACATACCGAGAAAAGCCATAGAGAATTTATGTTATAACAAGCATAAAGTACACCTAACACTGAGGTGCTGAAAAAGCACAGAAATTGCTTTTGTACTTCAATTTTTTTTGTCTACATTCCCAGAACACTGGGGGAAGAAAGACCTGTTTTGTAGTATAGTACAGTTTTAATTTTTCCTGGAAAATGTTACTCCCCATTGTTTTAGAGTAGGTTGTATGATATGACTTGAACTGCAAGCTTCATAGATGAACAACCTTTGACATATACAGTATACGAATATTTCACTATCTATGTGGTATTTGAAACTGGGAAAATTTAAAGACTTTTACTGAATTTGAAAATACTGAACTATCTTTAAGATGAAAGAAGAACTTCTACAGAGTAGCTGAAAATCAGTAATTATCAACAAAAAAGTGATGAGGCAACCAAATTGGAACACTATTTAGAAAGGAAAATCAGTTAATGAAAAATGTGATAGAAGCAATTAAAACTTCTTCAACATAATGAACATTTTCTGTAGACTAAATCAATAGATCATAAAGACAGTTGTGACATAGTTACTTTTGTTGCCTAAAGTTTTACATATACAGTGGTACCTCGATATGAGTGCCCTAACAGGAGATTTTTGAGATACAAGCCATCAAGCGAACGATTTTTAGCTTTGAAATACGAGCAACATTTGAGATATGAGTAATCTCGCGGATCGGATGGCTGCACACGACCCACTGGTTTACCGTTTCTTGAGCATCTCATAGTTTCCCACGCCTCAGTCATTGTGCTTGTTTACCTCGTTGTTGAAGCATCTTTTGTGCATTTACATACTTTATCACATTTCTTTTCATAACCATGGGTCCGAAAAAAGAGATTGGAAAGGTCAGTGCTCAGAAGAGGATGATGTCTATTGAATTAAAGCGTGAAATCATAGAAAAATATGAGCAAGGTGTGTGAGTGGCTGACTTGGCGAGGCAATACGGGCGTAGTACTTCAACGATATGCACTGTGCTTAAACAGGAGTCGATAAAGGGTATAACGCCAGCTAAGGGCATTACAATAATTTCTAAGCTCCGTAGCTCTCTCCATGAAAAGATGGAAAATCTACTGATGGTGTGGGTGACGGAGAAGCAGCTTAAAAGAGATACATTAACACAGGGCATCATATGCCAGAAGGCGCAAGCTATTGACGGTGATTTGCTGGAGCAGACCCCGCGCACTTCTAGGGACGAAGCATAGAGAGACTCATTTAAAGCCAGTAGAGGCTGGTTTGATAACTTCAGGAAAAGTCCGGCATTCACTCCATCATCAGGCATGGTGAGGCAGTAAGTTCGGATGTGAAGGCAGCTGAGGATTACCTGAAAACTTTCTCCGAACTGACAGAAGCCAAAAGATATATACCCCAGAAAGTCTTCAACTGTGACGAGACAGGGCTTTTCTGGAAGAAGATGCTGAATAGGACTTATATAATGGCAGAGGAGAAGGCAATGCCAGGCCACAAACACATGAAGGATAGGCTAACTCTCGCACTGTGCACCAATGCGAGTGGCAACTGCAAGATCAAGCCTCTGCTCATATACCATTCGGAAAAACCCAGAGTCTTTAAGTCACATAAGATTTTAAAAGATAAACTGCAAGTTATGTGGAGGGCAAACCCGAAGGCATGGGTCACCAGGCAATTCTTTGTGGAGTGGGTAAACCTGGTTTTCGGCCCTTCTGTTAAGAAATATCTACAGGAAAACAACATAACCATGCAAGCCCTCCTCATCCTCGACAATGCTCCTGCTCACCCACCGAACCTCGAAGATGAACCCCTCAAAGAGTTCAAGTTTATAAAGGTTGTCTACCTACCTCCCAACACCACTCCTATCCTGCAGCCCATGGATCAGGAGGTGATTTCTAATTTAAAAAACTGTACATCAAGCACCTGTTCCGGGGCTGCTTTGAGGTGACAGAGAACACAAACCTCACCCTTCGAGAGTTCTGGAAGAACCACTTTAACATCGTGATATGCCCCAGAATTATTGATCAGGCCTGGCTGGGTGTTACAACGAGGACTTTGACCTCTGCATGGAAGAAGCTGTGGCCTGAAGCCGTAGCCCAAAGGACCTTCGAAAAATTCGAACCCGAGGTGCCAGTGGAGGAGGAGGTAGTGTCTCTGGGAAAATCCATGGGACTGGAGGTTCATGAGAGAGATGTGATTGAGCTCGTTGAGGAGCACTCTCTGGAACTCACCACAGAGGAGTTACAAGAGTTGCAGTCTCAGCAACATGGGGAGGTTCTCCAGGAAATTGGTTTTGAGGAGGAGCCAGAGGTGGAGGAGATCTCTAAAAGTGAGATAAAGGAGAACTTAGGAATGTGAGAGAGGGTGTCACACTTCGTGGAAAAGAAACATCCCGAAAAAGTTGCTACTGGTCGTGCATCAGAGCTGTTCAATGAAACTTGCCTCACCCATTTCAGAAACATTCTGAAAGGGAGGAAGAGGCAAACCTCGTTGGACAGGTTTTTTTTTTAAATCAGCCAAAAATGCCCAAAGACCAGTAGCAATTAAGTTCAGTGAAGATTAGTTAAGTTACATTGAGTTTAGGGATAAAGTGTAGCATTAAGAGTGTAACGAGTAGGTAAATACACTTTGTAAAACCAGTTTATTCCTTTACATTCTCTTTTATGTTTTTACACAATATTTGTCATTTATAAATACATTTTTCTTATTCAAAAACACGTTACAAGAATAACTGGGGTGGCATTTTGGGGGCTGGAATGGATTAAAGGCATTTCAATTGCTTTCAATGGGGAAATTTGCTTTGAGATATGAGCAACTTGATATACGAGCAAGGTTACGGAACGAATTGAACTCGTATCTCGAGGTACCACTGTATCTCCTTTTCCCCTAAGTGACCCCCCAAACCATTCCCACCCCAAGCAAACCCCCACCACACCAGTGTCTGTATCCATTGGTTATGCTAATATATATGCATACAAGTTCTTTGGTGCTCTCCCCCTCTCCCCTACAATTTGTCTCTAGATCAATCTATTCTTATTCATCAAATTATGTTGATCAATATATCCCATATATGAGTGAGATCATGCGATATGTATCCTTCTCTGTCTGGTTTATTTTACTTAGCATAATGTTCTCCAGTTCCATCCATGTTGTTACAAATGGTAAAAATTCCTTCTTTTGTATGGAAGCATAGCATTCCATTGTGTATATATACTACAATTTTCTAATCAACTCATCTGCTGATGGGCACTTAGGCTGTTTCCATATCTTAGCTTTTGTAAATTGGGCTGCTATGAACATAGGGGTGCATATATCCTTTCTGATTAGTGTTTCTGGTTTCTTGGAATATAATCGTAGGAGGAATAAACTTAACTCAGGACATAAAAGCCCTGTACTCAGAAAACTTCAGGATTATGAATAGAGACAGAGGAAGACACAAACGGAAGAACATACCATGTTCATGGGTTGGTAGAATCAACATCATTAAAATGTCCGTACTACCCAAAGCAATCTACAAATTCAATGCAATCCCCATTAAAATACCAATGGCATATCTCAAAACTCTAGAACAAACTGTCCAAAAATAAATCTGGAATAAAAAATGACCCTGAATAGCCACAGAAATACCGAGAAAGAAGAACAAAGTTAGAGGGATCAAAATACCAGATATCAAGCTATATTACCACAGTTCTCAAAACTACCTGGTACTGGCTCAAGAACAGACGAACAGACACATAGACTGATGGAACAGAACAGAGAAGGCAGAAATTGACCCAAGCCATTATGTTCAATTAATATTTGACAAAGGAGGCAAGAGCATACAATGGAGTCAACATAGTCTCTTTAATAAATGGTGCCGGAAAATTTGGACAGATATATGAAAAAAAATGAAACTATATCACCAACTTACACCATACACAAAAACAAACTCAAAATGGCTAAAGGACTTGAATGTAAGAAAGGAAACCATAAAAATCTTATAAGACTCCATAGGCAGCAAAATAGCAGACATATGTCTCAGCAATATCTTTACAGACACAGCTCCTAGGGCAAGAGAGAATAAAGAGAAAATAAACAAATGTGACATAGTTTTATTAGGCATGCACACATTTGGTAGGCAAACTGGTAGATAAACAACCTTCATTTTTAAGCAACTGAATAGACGGGCTGTCAGCTCTTTTAAAACAATTTTGAACAATCTTATGACTTTCTAGCCTATTTTTAAAGTTTTAAAAAATTGAAACACATTTTAAAGTGTGTATTTTATTGTTTGCTAACAAATTCATATTTGAATTCACCCACAATAGTCACTCAACCTTCTATAAGCTTTATAAGAAGATGTGAGTATCTTTCTACTTTTATCAGTATCATTGGAGTTTGAATTTTAATAAATATTGATTGCATGTATCAGTAATACAAAATAAGTAAAACAAAAATGAACACAGAGGAAGTGCTAAGTTTATTGGTGGTAGAGCAGTTATTCTCATCTAAAATGTAGTTGTGCCCAAACCGGTTTAGCTCAGTGGCTAGAGTGTCAGCCTGTGGACTGTAAGGTCCCAGGTTAGATTCCGGTCAAGGGCATGTACCTTGGTTGCAGGCACATCCCCAGTGGGGGCGTGCAGGAGGCAGCTGATCGATGTTTCTCTCTCATCGATGTTTATAACTCACTATCCCTCTCCCTTCTTTTCTGTAAAAAATTAATAAAATATATTTAAAATGTAGTTGTGAAATACACTATTCTGTACATATACAATATCTGCTTGGTGATGTGTGCAAGGTTCCTGTAGAATTATCTCTATCCTGGTGCTTCAAAGAGTATATTTTGTACATAAACTTCTCCACCCTCACATTGTGACTGTGATTGTACTCTACCAGACAATCCCTATGAATTATCTAAATTATGCATTTTCTTTAAGGAACGTTCCTCAGTTTTCATATTTGTTGTGGAATACTACTTTATATTATTTCCAATTAATCCATTTTGATGTGTTCTCCACCAAGATGCCCATGAAGGTCAATTGTTAACCAAGGTTGATTCTGGCATTTTGGAAATATTTTTTAAATCATGTTTTGAAAAAATATAAGCAAAGACAAATGTACTCAGTGTGTAAAAATTAATTTGCCCAGCCATTTTAACTGAAACTCAAATGTATAAGAGAACATTAGATAATGTTTTGATTATTTTTTCAAACTCTTTATGTAATTATCTCCTATGGTCCATGGGTTTTGTTCTAATCACTTGCTTATCTGTTGCTTTATTATATCAAGCTGTTTAAGAAATACATTATGCACCAAGATTATGTGAACACTTAGCAGTGGTACATATACATTTCACAATGAGACAATTAGTTGTTCCTTTGAAATGTCCTATTGAACACATACAGGTGTTCATACTGAGAAAGGTGATTTTGCTTCTGTACAAACTATACGTTTTTCAAAATGGAAATTTATTAGTATTTAACTCTTTCCTAAGTATTATCAAGTTGTATTTGCTCTCACTGTTCTTTAATGATATGTGTAATTACTAAGTTAATAACTTGCATGGAATGAGTACTATATGTTTAAATGAACAATTGTACTTTTTATTATTTGCTTTTACACAGAAGTCTAGATAAATTTAAATAGAATGTTAAGTAGTATTTTTAAACTAATAGTTCTGTATTGAGCATGCCAGTTCTGAAAATATAACATGGGTCTCTCTGCTTCCTTTATTTACAATGATTAAACATGGGTAGCAATTTGAGTTGGCTGGCCATAATGTATCCTTTCACATCTAGTATGTACTAAAAAAACAAACAAACAAACAAAAAAACAGAGCATTCACACTTGTGCTGGTGAACTTGACAAGAAACCTCTTCTATCATTTTCAGAAACCAGTGTATACACTATCTATAAAAGTTTAATTCTAGATAGTAATTCAAAATTTGATTTTCACCTGAGATTTTTAAAACATATAGCCCATAATGGTGTAATAAGTATTTAGTATAGAACGTGATGTACTCTACCAGTTTCTTTCACAGTGAGAAAATTTTTCTTCTCAATTTTTCATTGAAATGGATTGTGGAAATTTAGAAAACTACCCATACAACTAGTTCTCATAAATTCATAACATTAATTTAGCTCATCTACCAACAGCATTCATAGTTTAAAATTTAGGCTATTTTAAGGTGAAATTTTCTAAAAATATCTGAAATTATGAGACAAATGAGAAATTTACAACTCAACACTCAGGGAGATGGGAAATATGTACATGGTTTTAATTTGGCACAATACAAAATCTGGCAGGTTTGGTAATCTATGGGGCTCCAATCTAACTATTGAAACTCAAAGGTTAGCTGAGTTATTCTTAAATAGAAGTAAGAAGACATCTCTCCTCACCCACTCTAAGCCATAATTCAATTAGATACAAAACTGTTTAGCTTTCAATCTCTTTAACTTAACAAAGGCACTTGAGGAAGTCTCATAAAGCTTGAATATAGGGTAGCATCATGTGAAAAGACAATATTTTGTATGAGGATTGGTGGATAGCACTGTGGGGATTAAAAGCAGGAACCAGGCTGCAATGAGAGGAGAAACAGTTAAGTTGTGAAAGCGAAGTTTATGGAAGAGTTTCAAAAGAACATACTTATTTAGTAGTATCCTATAAAATTAATTCTGTAACAAGTATGAAAATGGCAGGAATGAGAAAGAATGAAAATCTTTCAAGAGAAGGAAAGAGACTTCCTGACACACTTAATGATTAAAGGCCTTACAAGATTAAAGAACTACCAGTTTCAAGCATTTACTATCCTTTGACACTTTACTTTTAAATAAATTGGTTGGTGTTTCCTAAAAAAAAATCAAGCAATGACCAAGGAAAATATACTGAAAATTTTGCATATAAATCTTTACATTCCGATATTCAAGTTTGAAAACTTGTAATTTTTGTTGCTGTTTTCTGAGAGAGAATTTAATGTTGAAAACAATCTGACTCAAATTCCTCTGTTACTCATGAATTTTTGTTCTAAGATGTTTGATAGAAGGTCACAGTGTTGGACATTCATGCTCTCTAATAATTGTATGGGGATGCTTGGTAAACAATAATAATTTGCTTCAAATGCTTTCACTTCAAAGTTATATTTTTTAGAAGTGAAATCAGTCATAGGCAATTTAAGAAGGTTATTCAGCACTCTATATAACTCCTGGGAGATCAGAACTTCCAAAGTTACCTATATCCATCTAAACTTGTCTTCTCAAGTGCTCACTATTGTTTGATCAAACACATTTTCTCCAGAAGGTACTAATGACAATCATGAATATTTATTGAGAAACACTATATAATGTCCACTACATAAAGTATAATGTAATTATTTTTAATATTGAAAGTCCCTGTTTTTGAATAGCTAACAAATCATATGCATTAATAAAGGGGTATTTGCAAAACACATTCTAGCATGGGAAAATATTACATATGCAGAGTAGATAAGTGAGGTAGGATTATTCACTCTTGAACAAGAGGTAAGTTTGGAATTGAGAAAAGAGTGGTGAAGTTCGCTGCTTTTCCAATTGCAGAGAATAATAGCACATGTGAAGACTGATGAAAAACTAAGCAAGTCCTATTATCTTAAAATAAGCATATTTGGATACCAAGATGAGAAATCTGTGTGAGAGTATAATAAAGTATGACTGGGAGAGAGTCTGGAACATTCACCTTGTAGCAGATGAAGAAAGAATTAAATAGGCGAGGGGAGGGTATAGAGACAGGTAAAATATTTAAAATAATATTTCACAATACATGTATTAGTTGATAAGAGATGAGGGTGACAACCTGGATGTCTCAGGAAAAAGGCAAATCTGAGGAGGAGGAGGAAGAGAAATATGCAGGATGTATTGATATGAAAAGTAGAAAATGACTTAACAAAGGATGTGAAATACCTATATACTGAAAATTACAAAACATTATTAAAATAAATTGAAAAAGACAACAAAATGGAAAAATACCCCATGTTCTAGGATTGGAAGAATAAGCAGAGTTAAAATGGTCATATTACCCAAAGCAATAGATAGATTTAATGAAATCCACATCAAAATCCCAATGTAATTTTTTTTTTAAAAATAGAAAAAGAAGTCATCAGATTTGTGTGGAACCACAAAAGACCCTGAATAGCCAAAGCAATCCTGAAAAAAAGAGAACAAAGCTAGAGGTATCACACTACCTGAGTTCAAATTATTCTCCAAAGTGAAACTGAAAACAGTATTGTATTAGTAGAGAAACAGAATAGAGAGCCCAGCTATAAAACCACATGTATTTGGACAGATAATTTTCAACAAAAGAACCAGAAATGCACTGAAGTAAAGATAGGTTCTTCAATACTAGTAAATGGTGCTAAAAAAAAAAAAAAACCTCTAAAGCCACATGCAAATGAATGAAACTGGATTACAGTTTGTCCCCATGTACAAAAAATAATTCAACATGGATTAAAGTCCTAAACATAAAACCTGAAATTATAAGTCACATAGAAGAAAATATAGGTAGCAAACTTATGGATCTCGGCCATAGAGAACATTTTTTAGACTTGACCAGAGCAAGGGAAGGAAAGGCAAAAATAAATAAATAGGACTATATCAAACTGAAGAGCTTCTGCACAGCAAAAGACATGGACAACAAAACAAAGAGACAGCCAACTAGATGAGAGATGATATTTGTGAATAGTAGCTCCTCCAACAAAGGTTTAATTTCCAAAATATATAAAGAACTCATAAAACTCAACACTAACCGAACAATCCAATAAAAAAATAAGCAGAGGACCCAAAAATACACCTCTCCCAATAAGACGTATGAATAGCCAATTGATACATAAAAATATGTTCAATCTCACTGGCTATTTGTGAAATGCAAACAAAAACTACCATGAGATAGCACCTCACACCTTTTAGAGTGGCCATTATAAATAAAAAAAAAACAAGCAATAAAAATTGTTGGAGTGGTTGTGGAAAAAAATGAATCCTCATGCACTTCTGGTGGGAATATTGACTGATACAATCATTATGAAAATCAGTCTGGCAAACAAAATATGTATCTAGCACTACCATATTACCTAGCAACCTCTCTCCTATATACCTGAAAAACTCAAAATCATGTATTCACAAAGATATCTGAACACCTATGTTCATTGCAACATTATTCAAAGTGGCTAAGACATGGAAACAACCAAAGGGCCTGCAATAGAGGCTTGGAAAAAAGAAGTTGTGGTACTATACACAATGGAGTATTACTCAGCCACAAGAGAGGATGAAACAGCACAATTTACAACAACATGGGTGGACCTTGAGAACATCATACTAAGTGAAATAAGTCAGACGAAAAAGCTAAGAATCATGTTTTCATTCATAGGTGGGATATAAAACAGAAACTTAGGAACACAAACAGCAGAGTGGTGGTTGTCAGAGGGAAGGGGGTGAGGGGAAAAGGGGGTTCTAATATAAGGTGACAGGAGATTTGACTCTGTGTGGTTGGCATATGGTGCAGCTCTTTTTTATCAAAGAAATCCACACAAGAAACCTATGTGTTCATGTTAACCAATGCCACCCCAATCAATTTAACAAATTTAGAAAACTTGTAAATGAAAAAATAGTCAGTAAAGATTCTAATGATCAAGAAAGTTAGCTGCATCAAATGAATTAATTTGGGATATTTAATATACTTTCTTAACTGAAAATCCTGACACTGTATGGGCAAGAATAGAGACAACACAATGGTAGGTGTATTTGCTATTAGAACAACCCCTGAAGCATTTGCAGGAGAGTAATGGTAAGGAAAGGCAAAACGCCTCTGCAAATCAGCTCTGAAACAATCAATTACATTTATTCTGCTCAATAAAATATCAGATTCTCAAGTAAGTATTTGATGGTGTTTGGCCCTTTATGTCCCATATTCTAATGCTATTTTTTTTAATTTCTTTATTGATTAAGGTGTTACATATGTGTCTTTACCCCCTACTCCCCATTCATGCCCTCATCCCCCTGTTGTCTGTGTTCATTAGTTAGGTTTATATGCATGCAAACAAGTCCTTTGGTTGCAATGCTATTTAAATGTCTTGTCTTATTTGGGAGTAAATAGTTGTTTTCTTAAAATAGAGGCATTGATGTTATTCACTTATTGGGAACTTCAAGAGACAATTATCCTAGGAGTTTGTCACAAGTTTTAAAATAGAAAAAACTGGACAAATTTCACAAAGACCAAAAAGGAATATGTTACAATGTACTGGCTTGGTGGGAGGAGGCACAGAGAGCGCACCTGTGAATAGTAATGAATAATTGATAACCAACTGCATAAGATCTGAACCCAAGGAACCAAAATTCTCCAAAATTGAAGGCAGAATTATTACAATATTTAAAATTATGATGGAAACTTTGTAAGGGACACTGTATTAGTAAGAGTAGGTTACTGTTAAGGACAATAACCCAAATCCTTTAGCATAACACAACAAAAATATAATGTTTGCTCACATCATTGTCTAATGATGAGGACTGAAAAGGGAAATGGGGAAAGGCTCTACTTCACAGTCATTCAGAGATAGGATTTTTCTATTTCGTTTTTCTGATCTCTAAGTCTGAAGAGTCTTCTTCATTCAGTCAGTAGATAGAGGGAGGATTTGGAGGATGACACACAATGACCCATAGAAAACACTGACATTCCAAGAGTTTAGGAGGTAAGAAGAGGGGTTAAGAAATAGTCTAACTGTTTGCCCAGAAGAAAAAGGAAAAGCTATTTAATGAACATATTATCCAATAATAAGACATTGAGCAATTATTTTCCATAATGTCAAAAGATTAAACAAACAAAAAAGTTATAGGAAGCAGAAAATACCAGAATAGATGACAGGATTCTGAAGCTTAGTGGCCATGTCTTATTCCTTGATGTAATCCAAGGACCTATAACAGTGCTAATCACAAGGGAGGTGCTCACATCACATTTCTTGATTAAAAAGAGGAGTGCTCTTAGTAGCATCTCTAACCTTTAAAAACATTAGGAGTATTTTTTTCATTTGCTTCTTTCAGTAAGCATTCTTGTTCCACATTTTTGAGAAAGAAAAAAAATGGCTTAAATTATATCTTTACTAAAAGCCCAGTGCATGAAATTTGTGCAAAGGGGGGTGTCCCTCAACCCAGCCTGTACCCTCTCCAATCTGGGATCCCTGAAAATCAGGCCTAAACCTGCAGTCGGACATCCCTCTCACAATCTTCGACCTCTGGCTCCTAACCGTACACCTGCTTGCTTGCCACCCTGATTGCCTAACTGCTCCTCTGCTGGCCTGATTGCCCCCAACTGCCATCCTTTGCTGGCCTGATCACCCACAACTGCCCTCCCCTGCCACAACCTGCCTCCTCTGCTAGGACCCACCTCTTCCACATGAGGTGGCAAAGACCCAAGAACCAGTCTCCTCTGTGCCATGCAGAGCCACAGGACCCCCAGGCCTCACTGTGCAGAGCAGCAACTGAGCTCCACCTCTTCTGTGAGCATGGCCATCTTGCAGCAGCCATCCTGTGATGACATCTCACCAGGGCATCCTGTGAGGGTGTGACACTATCTAGGCTTTTATTATATAGGATGTCCTGTCTAAATCTAGAATTTTAGGATTGTGAGTCAATTTGTAGTTGGATATCACAAGTTTCTTAAGCATTTTGCCAGTCAAACAAATCTATTCTTCCTCAGAATATTCAGAAAATATAGTTCTATGAGGCCACTCTATGTAATCTATTGCTCTTAACCATATAGTCCTTTTTTAAAATATACACTTTACATAATGATTTATTGCCAATAAAAACAATGACTTTCTTTTATACAAAGGGTGCTTTTATATATATAATTACTATACTCGGTGGAAGAATAGGGATTGATTAGATTAACCTCCTTTACCAGGCACAGGGTGTGCCACTGTAGCATTTCCACCAGTAAGTTCAGTATGCAGACATATTCAAGTTTTTTTCCTACTTTGACATATTTTCTATTCAGCCAATATGTTGTGAGCTTCCTCCACCTCCTTGACACAGGGAATTGACAAAATGAATAGAAAAATATGAGAATACCATTCATTTTCAACACAGAGAAATTATTTAACCTTCTGTGCCTCTATTTCTTCACCTGTAAAATGGGGTTATAATACACATAGTGTTGTTGTGAACACTGAGAATTAATGTATGTGAAAGGCTGAGAACAGTATTTGACACAAAATAAGCATTATATAAGAGTTACTATTGTAATTATTGTTTTTATACAAAATGGCACC
This sequence comes from Lasiurus cinereus, assembly GCA_011751065.1. Taxonomy (NCBI): domain Eukaryota; kingdom Metazoa; phylum Chordata; class Mammalia; order Chiroptera; family Vespertilionidae; genus Lasiurus; species Lasiurus cinereus. The sequence continues at coordinate 14,305,116 of JAAGEH010000031.1, read as the reverse complement.
ACTGACCCACCATCCATGGTAAACACATTTTTATTTTAATTCTCTAGTGTTAGAAATTTGCTATTTAGTTTCTTGCATGACTGCCTGTAAGACTGAGGACACTCATTTTCCAGGTAGCTGGCTGAGTCTAGAAGTGCATTCTGTGGTCAAGGAACAGATCAGAATTCACTGGCCCGTACAAAAGAAAAGCTTTCCATAATTTTGATCTTATTAATAACATGTTCTTCTAAGCCAGACAAAAAACAGGACTCGTAGAACATGGATTATTCAGATTTGCTGTCTATGTTAATTAGCATCCCCACATAATTACTTGATATTCTTCTTCACTTTAGTAAGACCAAAACAACTGGATGAGAAGTGAAAATGCAGATGTTTAAGCCACGTGATGGGAAACATGCAGATGTCTCAAATTCAGATTTGTCATTTGTTCTTTGTTTTAGAAGAAGGAGAAGCCAAATATATATATATGAAAAACTCCTCAATGATGTGTCGGTTTCCTTAACCTGGATAAAATCAAGCCAATTTCTTGCACAGAAATTTAAAATACCTAAAAGTTGATTAAAAAGCTTGTGAAAATACCACTAGATGAATGGTGCTTCCAAAGGATTTTTTTTTCTTTTTTACTTAAAAAGACGTCTAACCCATGACTAGCATTTGTGAGAACTGATTGCTTTTAGAGTGAGACAATATTTTGGAAAAATTTATTATAATTTATTTATTATATCTGGGAAGGTATGGCTGGGATGATACCAACAGTAAAAGAGAATTTGCTAAATACACTCTTCAGAAATATTATTTCATAAGAGAATTTGAGCTCAACAAAATGAATAAAGAGTTAAATCCAGAATAATACATTTAAATATCTTCTGCTTATGAAATGCTCGATATTTCCTACCTGGAAACCAACAGAGAGATTTGCTATAGGCATAAACAAAATAGGTAGCCATTTGTGAAATATGCTTTGAAGGAAATAACAATTCATGAGACAGTCCCTGAAATGCCTATCGCTGGTGCTCTAAAATAATTTTAACTAGGCTAAATCAGGCTCCCAGGAAGTTACCACAATCTTGGCCTTTATGGATCCACCAAACTTCTCTATCTGAAAGTAAAGCACATTTACTAGATATTACATTAACCCAAGTATTAACTCATGCAAATGTAGAACTGAATGGGAGGTTCAAGGTCATATATTTCATATATTTATTTTACTTGTTGAAAAACTAAGGCCCATAAACTATGTGACTTGTTCAAGTGACAGACTACAGAAGCCTAAAATTATGGGATAATTGTTGGATAAGTTTTGATCAGTGGACAGAGACAGAGACAGAAAGTATAAAGGATTTAGAACTCATGAAGACACTGGGAATACAGGAATTCTGCAAATATGCTGAAGATGGGAATGGAAGTTAGTTGGACACCAAGCAGAAGACCCAACATGAGTAAGCCTCACCTGTAAATAATTTTAACATACACACTATTTAACACAGATAGCAGCCTTTGTGATTACACCATTTCCTGTAATTGTTAAAAAATATCTATACTAATAAAAGAGAAAAAATACAAACACCAATCAGAAAGGATTTATGCACCCCTATGTTCATAGCAGCACAATTTACAATAGCCACAATTTGGAAACAGCCTAGGTGCCCGTCAGCAGATGAGAGGATCAGAAAACTGTGGTACATCTACACAATGGAATTCTATGCTGCCATTAAAAAGAAGGAATTCTTACCATTTGCAGCAACCTGGTTGGAACTGGAGAGCCTTATGCTTAGTGAAATAAGCCAGTCAATGAAGGAGAAGCATCACATGATCGCACTCATTGGAGGATAATAAAGAACATTATAAACTGATGAACAAAAGGATAGATACAGAGACAGTAAAGCTTCAAACAGACTGTGAAATTACAGCAGGAAGATTAAAGTTAGGTGAGGTAAATAAGAGATCAATCAAAGGACTTGTATCTATGCATATAATCATAACCAATGAACATAGACACTGGGGGGTTGGGGTATGCCTGGGAGGGAGGGGGGGCAATGGGAAGATATATATAAAAAATTAATAAAAAAAAAAGATGTTCTAGGAAAAAAAAAACAAAAAAACTATACTAATAAAAGAGAAAAATGCAAATTGATTGTAATTCTGTGATGCCTACCAGCCAATCAGGAGTGAATATGCAAATTAACCCGGAAAATGTGGTGTGCTAATTTGCATACACAGACGCCCAGCAGCCTGGGTCCTGGGAACATCTTTGGGACCCAAGCCGCTTTGAGTCTGTAGGCCCGTGTGTAGGCCCTGAGCTGGGGTCTCAGAATGCCCCCAGCCACTTCTGGCCTACGAGCCTTGGTGTGAGCAGCCAGGGGGTGGGGTGGCAGAGGCTTGAACAGGGCCAGAGCAGAGCTGAGGGTGTTCTGCTCAAGCTGTGGCACAGGTTTGAGTGGAGCTGTGGGGGGGACCTGCCCAAATCACAGTGGAGGCTTCAGCAGGGCCTGAGCAAAACTGGGGGTGCTCTGCCCAAACCATGGTGGAGGCTTGAGCAGGGTCTGAGTGGAGTGGGGGCAGGGAGGGCCCTGAAGAAGCCAGGCACAGGTTTGAGTAGGGCCTGCGCAGAGAGGAGGGGGGACCTGCCCAAGCCATGCCAGCGGTTCGATCAGAGCTTTGCAGTGGGGGAGGGGTTGCCAAAGCCACAGTGGAGACTTGAGCAGGGTAAGAGTAGATCCACGGGTGCTCTGCCCAAGGTGCGGAGGAGGCTTGAACAGAACTTGGGGGCCCTGCCCAAGCCACAGAAAAGGATTGAGAAGAGCAGGGGGCTTGAGCAGGCCTGGAGATGGGTGGGGGGCCCGTATGCAGCCTTGGCTTTCCAGCACTCCTGCCTCTGCATGTGAGCTGCAGAGGAAACACCTTTTTTGATCTCTCAATGGCTAAACTCTCTGTATGCCACTGGTAATGTTCTTGGTAACTTGGGTAATAAGAATCCAAAAAGGTGATCTAGGTTTTTTTCTACCACACTCCTGGAGGAAACAAATGAAGGTGTGCTACTGGAGGGCTAAGAAATGTCCTGCCCTGCCCTAGCCAGTTTGACTCAGTGTATAGAGTCTTGGCCTGCCAACTCCAGAGTCCAGGCTTGATTCTGATCAAGGGCATGTACCTAGGTTGCAGGAGGTACAGGTCAGGGCTCATGCAGGAGGTAACCAATCAAAGTTTCCCTCTCACATTGATGTCTCTCTCTCTGTCTTTCTCTCTCTTTTCCACACTCTCTAAAAATCAATGCAAACATATCCTCAGGTAAGGATAAAAAAACAAAAGATGATGGCATAAGTGAGCACCTAAACTGCTGCCTCACACAACAATTTCAAAACTACAACTAAAAGACAGAATGGACATCATCAACAACCACAGGAAAACTGGCTGAGTGGAAATTCTACAACTATAAGGAAAGAGAGGGGCTCACGGAGACTCAGAGGAGCTGCAAAAAGCTGAGGTACAGAGAGGCGTGTGGGTGCCTGGATTGCCTGGCTGGCTTCCTCTGGCAGGAAGAAGATGGGAGACTTCCAACTGCACTGAACCCCTTATCCTATGGCAATGAACCCCAGGTCCGGCCGAAACTCATACAGGGGGAGTTTGGACTGTGAAAAGGGAGAAGTGCACAAAAATTTAGAGGAGCCATGAAAGGGCAGAAGTCTGCAGGCACACACAGCACTGTGCACTGAGGATGGACTGCTGATTGTGCCACTGGTTTGTGGGCAGGAGACAGAGCCTACAAACTGTAACACTTCTAATTCCACTAAACCCCAGTTTAGGGTGAGACCCAGGGGACCCAGACTCATATGGTCCTGGAGCACAGGGAAGCCAGAAAGGCAGCTGTCTAGAGGCACTACGCGTGCGTGCAGAGGGACTGCTCCAGCTATTACCCAGAGACACGTGAGACCCAGGGGTCATGGAGAGCGGGGCTGACTGGAAGGTAAGGCGGTCATTAAGCCCTGAGATTCCACCCCTCCCAAGCTCAACAGAGAGGCTTTTGCAGTTTTGCAAGTCTTGTATCATAAGACTTAATCTAACACAGAAGTTCTCCCGGCATAGTGAAAATGCAGAGACAAAGGAAGAGATCACAAACAAAAGAAATGGAGGGAAAAAACAACAACAACAACAACTGGACATAGAGTTCAAAACCATGGTTATAGGTTTTTCAAGAATTTCCTAGAAAAGATGGATAAATTTAGCGAGACCCAAGAGAAGATGAAAAAGGACCAACTAGAAATTAAACATACACTGACTGAAATAAAAAATATTATACAGAGACCTAATAGCAGACTAAACGAAGGCAAGAATCAAATCAAAAATTTGAAATATAAAGAATCAGAAAACACTCAACGGAAAAAGCAAGAAGAAAAAAGAATCCAAAAATGTGAAGATAATGTAAGGAGCCTCTGGGACAACTTCAAGCATACCAACATCAGAATTGTGGGGGTGCCAGGAGAAATGGGAGAGCAAGATACTGAAAACCTATTGGAAGAAATAATGACTGAAAAGTTCCCCCACCTGGTGAAAAAAAAATAGACTTACAAGTCCAGGAAACACACACAACCCCAAATAAAAGGAATCCAAAGAGGACCACACCAAGACACATCATAATTAAAATATCAAGAGCAAAAGACAAAGAGAGAATATTAAAAGCAGCAAGAGAAAAACAGTTCATTACCTACAAGGGAGCACCCATATTACTGTCAGCTGATTTCCCAACAGAAACTATGCAGGTCAGACAGGAGTAGCAAGAAATATTCAAAGTGATGAATAGCAAGAACCTACAACCAAGAATACTCTATCAAGCAAAGCTATCATTCAGAATTGAAGGGCAAATAAAGAGCTTCATATATAAGAAAAAGCTAAAGAGTTCATCAACACCAAACCAGTATTATATGAAATGCTGAAAGGTACTCCTTTAGAAGAGGAAGAAGAAAAAGGTAAAAGCCAAAAAATTATGAAAAACAAATACATATCTATCAACAAGGGAATCTAAAAATTAAGAGAATTAAAATTTGATTAACAGAATATACTGGTGAATATAATAGAATCAGGAGGACAGAAAGGGAGTGGACTGATAATTCTCAGGGGGAAAGGGGTGAGGGGTATACAGAGAGAGACTGGACAAAAATCATACACCTATGAATGAGGTCAATATGGGGGGAGGTAAGGGTAGAGGGAGGGGTGGGAACCAGGTGGAGGGGAGCTATGGGGGAAAAAAAAGAGAAACAAATGTAATAATCTGCACAATAAAGATTTAGAAAAAAATAAATAAATAAAAATAACCAAAAAAGAAGAAGAAGAAGAAGAAGAAAGAAATGTCATATGCTATGAATGACACATCTTGAAAATGCCTAAAGAAAGTTGTCATTTTTTCCTGGTGAAGGAACTAGAGTCCATGCTGATAAAAACACCTTGGGGGCTACAGTGGCTAACAGTGGCTGCAGCAGCAAGGTGATGGAGCTGGCACCTTCCCCTGATCAGCCTGGTTGCCTCCCTCTGAGGCCAGACTGTGGCTTAGCTGTCAGTAGGACATCCTCTAAGGGCTCCCAGTCTGTGAAAGGGGGCAGGGCATGAATTTTGTGCACCAGACCCCTAGTTAAGTATAATGTTATTTTGGACTTGGGTCAGCTCGCTTGAAAAATAAATTGAGTTCTTTTCCCAAGAACTCAAATTATGCATCAAATCACTAATCTCAGGTTTGGGAAGTTGGGTTTGTTTACCAGGTAGCACTCAATTGCATAGGAACATGTTAAGCTCAACTACTTTCACATTGAAGTGAGTCTTCACAGGTCTCTAGCACTGACTTAGGCAATATATGTGGAGAAAATACAAATCAACTAACTCTTCTCAAATGCTTTGAAAAGCATGGATTCAAAAAATTAGAAATATTCGGTACACCTGTGTTTCCCCAAGTAGAAAAAACAAAGAGGAATTCTCCTCAGAGTTTCGTGTCTTCTCATAAGTACTCCCATATAATGAAGAACAGCCTAAATTGGGACATATCTTTTTACAAGTATAAGGACCAAAATCCATATAATTGTTTTCTGGTTACAATGATTACATTATGGTCATTTTGTCTAACACAGTGAAAATCAATTTGGGAATAAAAATGTGTGCATTGAAGATAAATATAGGATCTCAGTATGGAATCCAACCATTACACTATACCCAACCATTTATCATTTCAATTTAAAAATGGTAAGGCTGCCAGTAGAAACAGAAAACAAGTTGTCACTATTTTTCCTTGAGCACGATGGAACCACAAAGCCATAAACTAGGCAGTAAAATTTGTTTCAAAAGTTTAATATTTCAAGACAAGCTAGAATATTATGGGAGAAATACTATGAACTATTCATCTAATTTATTTTGCACCAATGCCAGTTACATGAAATTAGCTTCATAGAATTTAAATAATTATTTTTCCCTTCCCTTCCTTCACATTGTGGTTGATGAGGGTCATTGGGCTCTCTCTTTTTATTTTCAATTCTAGTTACAATCCAGGATGATTTAAATATAATAGCTAAAGTTATACTTTATTCTTTCATTTATGGTAGTTCTTTAAATGTTTTTATCTTCTCTACTATTGGTTTCCTTGAATGTCTTAAAACATGCAATATTAGGATTAAAAGGGTCCTGATGAATCATCTAATTACATTATTTTAATGATGGGGAAACTGATACTCAGAAATGTTAAGTGATTTGTCCAAAGCCAGAGAACTAATTAGTGACAGATCTAAAACTAGAATCCAGGATTCTTGATTGACCTCTCAAGTTGTCAGCAATTCATAGACTTGATTCATATAGAATTTATCCATCCATCTACCATTTTAGTTTGAGAACAGAAAATGTTTTGCTAATTGATATATTTTTCAAATATTTTATGTCATATGGCTTTATCTGTGATATCCTAAAATGTTTAATTAAATATACTATATATAGAAAAGAACCAGAGCTAGATGTGAAACTTCCTTCCCCATAACCACCACCACTATTTGCAAGAGAGAAGACATAGTAGTCTAAATTATGGAAGTTTAATTTACCCTTAAATTTGGCCTTCTTATCCTATGCAAAATTTAAAGGAAATTTTTAGATATTGTAAGACATTATTTGGGTTCTACTATCCTGAATGAGATGTGTGTTTGAATATAAGAAGCACAATGAGCACCAACCCTAGGGACAAACCATCCGGATTCCAATTCTATGCTTTAATTTACTGGCTATTTCATTTTGGGGAAGTTAGTTAAATTCTTAATACCTCCAATTCCTCATCTATAAAATAGATATGTGGAAGTGCCAATAATAATAAAGTTCACTGACTAGGAATATTTAGAAGTCAAAATGAGCTCATAAGTGCTTAGAAGAGAGTCTCATATAGTTTACATGGCTATAATAGTGTTAGCTGTTACTTGTATTTTCTTCTCTATTTTATGTGGGTGGGGGGATTGACTCAACAAATTAATGCTACAAATTGTGCATCAACAGGGACTATTTTAATGGATTTGAACCATGAAATGTACATATGGAAGGGTGCTGGTAATTTGCTAGTCATGTCTATTCATTAAAGTCAGCTGAGTATGTAATTTCCTCAAAAATATCATCATAGTTTAACAGTTCTATCTAAGACATAGAAATAAACACAGGGAAGCAGCTAAAATGTGCATACAAAGAAACATGTCACATATGAAAAAAATGGAAGTAATCAAACTACTGGATACAGAGTTCAGAACTATGGTTATAAAGTTACTCAAGGATATTCATGACAGCATCAAAGGACTTAGTGATATTTTAAGGATCTTAGTGAGAATGTCAAAGACATGAAAAGGACCAGTCAGAATTAAGCATACTCTAATTAAAACAAAAATAATTTACAGGGATTCAATAGTAGAGTAGAGGATTCCAATAATCATATGAATGATTTGGAATATGAGGAAGCAAAATCAAGCAAACAAACAAAAAACACACCCAATCAGAAAAGGAAAAGGAATCCAAAAATATGGAAATAGAATAAGGAGCATCTGGGAACAACTTTAAGCATACCAACATTTGCATTATGGGGGTGCCAGAAGGACAATAGAGAGAACAAGATATTAAAAACCTATTTGAAGAAATAATGAAAGAAAACTTCCCCTACATGGTGAAAGAAATAGAATTACAAGCCCAGGAAGCACAAAGAGACTCAAACAAGAGAAACCCAAAGAGGCCCACACCAAAAGACAACTTATTAAAATGCTAAAGTTTAAAGAAAGAGAATTCAAAGCAGCAAGAGAAAGGCAGATCATTACCTACAAAGGAGCACCCATACGATTGTCAGCTGATTTCTTAACAGAAATTTTGTAGGCCAGAAGGGAGTAGTAAGAAATACTCCAAGTGATGAATAGCAAGGACTGACAACCAAGATTACTCTAACAAGCAAAGCTATTATTTAGAATTGAAGGTCAGATAAAGAGCTTCACAGACAAGAAAAACTAAAGGAGTTCAACATTACCAAATATATATACAGTGGTACCTCGAGATACGAATGCCCTAACACACGAGATTTTTGAGATACGAGCCGTCGAGCGAGCGATTTTTTGCTTTGAAATATGAGCAACAAGTGAGATACGATTAATAGCGTGGATCGGCTGGCTGCACACGACCCACCAGTTTACCGTGACTAGAGCGTCTCATAGTTTCCCACGCCTCAAGGTTACGGAACGAATTAAACTAGTATCTCGAGGTACCACTGTATATATATTGGCTAAGCAACCGGCCCAACCATCTGACTGACCAGTAGATATGACTTGCACTGACCACTAGGGGGCAGACACTCAACACAGGAGCTGCCAAGCTGCGACTTGGCAGTGGCGGTTTTTGGGTGATGCACCCAGAACCAGAGAGGAGGGTGCCTGATTCCTCACAAGGCCATGTGAATGTGATTCCAACTTCAGCCATGGGTTATGTTGTTCCAGAGGCACTGTCGGCCCTGAATCTGGTTTACTGCCAAGCTGGGTAAATAGAGAAAGAGCAAATAGTAATAAAATATTTATTCTAATTAATTTCCTTTTGATCTGCATGAATCCAAGCACCAAAACACTATCCTATCTAATAAAAGAGTAATATGCAAATTGACCATACTTCCGCTATACCCACTAGCCATGCCCATCAGCCAATCAGATTGAGTATGCAAATTAACCCAAGGAAGATGCCATGGCCACAGAGAGAGCAGGAGGGAGGCTTAGGCTTGCCCCTGGCAATGGAAGAAGCCAAGCTTTCCCCACACCCTGGTCCTTGGAGGCCTCCCATTAAGGCAACAAAGTTTCAGTGGCTGTGCAAGGCAGAAGGCTTGGCTCTGCTCCAGGCTACAAAGTTTCAATTATAGAAGACAAATAAATCCCAGACAACAGGACCTCCACTTTGGTTGCTGAGGGGCATGGCCAGCATGGAAACTACCACAGGCCCATTGCCCAGGCCAACCCACAGCTCAAGGTAACACCCACCCTGATCCTGGACACTCTTCAGGGCAAACCAACTGGCCCCACCCATGCACCAGGCTTCTATTCTATCTAATAAAAGTGTAATATGCAGATTGACCATCACTCCAACATTCAAGATAACTGCCTCCATGTGGTCAAAAGATACTGCCCTCATGTGGACACAAGATGGCCACCACAAGATGGCCAGCAGGGCAGAGCAGTTGGCAGGGACCAGGCCTGCAAGGGAGGGCAATTGTGGGTGATCAAGCCAGCAGGGAAGGGCAGTTGGGGAGGACCCAAGCCTGCAGGGGAGGGCAGTTAGGGGTGACCAGGCCCACAGGGGAGGACAGTCAGTCTGGCAGGGGAGCAGTTAGACATGAATCAGGTTAGCAGGGAAGTGGTTAGGGGTTGTTAAGGTGGCAGGCAGAAGCGTTTAGGGGCAATCTGGAAGGCAGGCAGGTGAGCAGTTGGGAACCAGCAGTCCTGGATTGTGAGAGGGATGTCTGACTGCCCGTTTAGGCCCGATCCTACTTAGATCAGGCCTAAATGGGCAGTAGGGCATCTCTCAAGGGGTCCCAGATTGAAGAGGGAGCAGGCTGGGCTGAAGGACACCCCCCACCCCCGTGCACAAATTTTGTGCACCAGGCCTCTAGTTATTACATAAAATGTTGAAGTTTATTCTTCAAAAAGATGAAAAAGCAGAAAACAATTAAAAACATTAACAACAAAATGGCAAGAAATACATATCTATCAACAATTAAATCTAAAAATCAAAATAAATGAACAATAAATGTAATGAACAAAATAAACTGGTGAATAAAATAGAATCAGAGGTATGGAGACATGGAACAGACTGAGGAATCTCAGAGGGAAGGAGGATGGGGAGGCGGGAAGAGATTAACCAATCATCTTACCTATGGACACAGACAGTAGTGTAGTAAAGGCTTGGGGCAGGATTGGAACCTGGTGGAGGGGGACAATGCGGGGGGAGGGGGAGCGGCGGCAAGGAGGACAACTGTTATACTCTCAACAATAAATATTTAAAATAAAATTTAAAAAAGAAAATATCATCATAGTCTTTATTCCAATTAATATTTTTATTTCAAGTATAATTCTTTTTGAAATTACAAAGCAATTCAGACTTTTTATTAATTTGGGAAATAGATCCTGCAAGTACTTTTGAATTAGCAAGTTGTGACTCGATATCAATACTTCCCTCTCTCCCCAGTGATAACAAACCTAGACGACATTTTTTAAAAGAAAGTTGTTTTTCAATCTGCCAAGTCCCCTGGATTTCACACTTACAAAGATCTATCTCAGCAGGTTTGAAAGACCAAAATTATAAACAGGAATTCATAATTACATAATTGTGTTTTTAGGCAATCATAAATTGAAATGGGTGTATGATGTAGCTGATTAGAAAGCAAATGTTATAATAGAGCAATACAAATAGAATATCCAGTTCAAAGGTGCAATTTGGCACTAATCAGACAACATCTGATAGGTTGTGTCAATTTTTAGAAACACACATTATAGTAGGAACCTGACCAATCTCCAGAGAGATTTCAGAAGAAGATAGTCTAGTCCATATGGTAAATTTTTTCAAATCATGCTGTAAAAGGATTAAAAAAAAAAACTGGGAGTTTTTTTTTTTCTTGAAAAGGGGGAGATTTAGCCAGAATGTGACAGAGAAACAAAACTAGACATATTCAGTGTAGGCCCAAGCAGAGATCAAGGATAATGAGTAGAACTCATGAGGAGGCTAATTTAGGCTCAAGATCAGAAAGCTCTATCTAAGGATACAAAATATCCATGAATGGAATGAGCTGCCTTGAAAACAGTAATCTCTGTAACTGGAAACTAACATAGACCATGAGTATGCAGAAAGGATTTCTACTTTGAGTGTGAGTTTAAATATTTGATATCTTATAGATATTTCCAACTCAGATCTATGATTGTATCCTCATGACTATATTCTCAAATAGCTGAAATATCCATCTAGCTGATCTAACTTCTCCATTCTGAACACTATTACACTATTGTCAGACTAATTTTCCTTCCATATTTTATCACTTTCTCTCTCTCTCTCTCTCTCTCTCTCTCTCTCTCTCTCTCTCTCTCTCTATCTATCTATCTCCTTTCCCTCTGTTCTTCTCCCTCTTCCACTCTTCTTCCCTCCCACTTTCTTTCCCCTCCTTTCCTACCCTCCTCTCTCACTTCTTCTCTTCTCTTTTCTGGCTGCATACATAATTACTAGGCATATATGGAGTTCACTGTGTACCAGGCACTGCTTTAATATGAGGGCTTCTTATCTCCTTCATTGGGTCCAATTCTATTTTCTTACACTTTATACCTTGTACTACATGGATTCTTCTTTCTCCTGACATTATTTTTCTCTCTTCTCCAAAATATATTCTCCACTACTGAAGACATTCTAGCTATGTCAAACTCATATTTCCTCCATGTCTCTGTATATGTTGAACTTCTCCATGAAATTCTCCTAATGCTTTCCTCTACAAAGGCAATTGCTATTTTGAAGGCTAAGTTCTGGCCCATTTTTAAAAAAATATATTTTATTGGTGTTTTACAGAGAGGAAGGGAGAGCGACAGAGAGCCAGAAACATCAATGAGAGAGAGACATTGATCAGCTGCCTCCTGCACATCCCCCACCGGAGATGTGCCAGCAACCAAGGCACACGCCCCCAACCGGAATCGAACCCGGGACCTACCAGTCCAGAGGTCCGCAGGTTTATGCTCTATCCACTGAGCAAACCGGCTTTGACTGGCCCATTTTTTATCTGACACTTTCTTCAGCTACTACAGCATGTTGTGTCTCATGTTTCTCTGAATTTGTAAATATAGCCCTGTCAAATTTTCAATATATAAGTGTATGTAATCCATAGTTTTCTAAATGAGGAAACAATAGTTCACCCAAATAAAAGACTTAGCCAAGCTAACACAGTAAATTAGTTGCAGAGACAGAAAGAGAACTCATGCCTTTCTGTTCTTATTCTAGGTGCTTTACCATGTAATTTTTTGTGTGTTTGTTCATTTCACTTTCTCAGGTAAACTCTAAACTCATGGAGGACAGGACTACTCCATTTTTTAAATTTTCTTTGTATCTTCGGAGGAATATAGTTCCTGTTCACTAAGCTCTCATTGATTATTTGAGTCTGCTTAGGAAGTTTTAATGAGCACCCTCTCTGCCAGGCACTGGAATAGTCACTAGGTTATCAAAGGGCACAAAACAAATACAAATGCATGCCCCAATAGAACTTAAATTTTAATAGATGGCCAATACACTCCCTTAAAAAATTACTTGAAATAAGAGTTCATCTGACTTGCCCTTCTATAAAACATCCTTGCGTATTATCAAATGACTTGAACTAAACAACACTAACCTTACCATTTGAAATAATTTTGGAAATTGGATTATTTTTCCTGTGTTTTAATATGACTATTAGAAAGGTCATATTCCTTGTGTGTGTGTATGATAATATGTCCTGAAAGCTTCTAGTCTTATTCAGTATAATTAGATTCAAAACAAGTTGACCACTACTAGGAAAGAATGGCTGAATTTATCTATCCAAAGCCACATTTGCCCAGTGAGCTCTGTTCTTTGAACCATTAATGAAAAATCCAATCACCCCATTTCCAGGAGTTAGAGATTATTTTATGTTACTAATGTCTAAAAAATTGCTAGTGAACATGAAAATTTAAATCCATCAGTAGATAATAAGTACCTATTATATGCTGAGAATTGTGCTTACAAATAGTAAATAATTGACACTGCTTTTTTGATAGTAGGAGAGGAATAAAATGTACCACGTGCAAAATATAAGCACTTCTCATGTAATGCCACCCTCTTTCACCAAAAATAATATGCACGGGGAATAGAATTAGGGAAGAGGATGATTTAAGGGAAGAAATAGAAGCTACAAGTTGAAGAAACCTGAAAATATCCCAATTCTGATGCTGTCCCTCAATGGATGAAATTCTGTTTCTGAGAAAGTATCTTAAGAAATTAAAGGAGCTCTTTTTCTCCCTACTCTTCACTTCCCCCACAGACCAATGCAGAGTATGGAATGTAAGTCCACAAACCGCCACATCTCCACTCTTTACTTTGTGAGGAGGCCAAAAATGTTTAGCTATGTCAGTGGGTCCAATAGCCAAACCTCATACTTTTATGCATAAATAATTGGGAGTATGTGTAAGACTCTGTCCTCAGGGTTTTCAGGGGCTGGGAGGATGTAAATCATCTCAGAGTGGTGAATAAATGCAGATTGATAAAGAAATGCATGCAGGTTTACACATATAAATTCACAGATATTAATATGCTTGAGCATTTTCTCAAACAACCTACAAATAACAACTGAACCTCAAATATTTGGAAAAAAGAAGATTTATAAATCCAGCAACAGTTCCTTTGCTGTCTCTCCCTTAGGAGCTACAACTGTTGATTTTTATGTGTCTTCTAGCAGCAGCTCAACTAGTAGTCTGTAAGTTCCAGCAGTTTGAATAAGGAGATTGAATCAGAAACTGTGAGGGCATAATCCTGAAAACAGTTTTTACAATTTAGAAAGTTCTAGTCTCATTTCATGAGAGTTCCCCAAAGAAAGAGAAAACTCCTCTTGAGAATATTTTTTTTTGGCCAGAAACCCTTATTTTATTCTCCAAAGAGGTCTCTTAAACAGATTTTTCTAGGTTTATTTACAATGTTAGTTCTGAACATATTTTTGGCTCATAGGTGGTGTTGAGAATCTGGTTGAATTTATGGATCTTATTCCTCAGAAAAAAATGCACACACATACAAATATACATAATTTTGCTCAGTTCACAATCTGAGAGGGTTCATATATTTCCAGAAGCCCATCTATGGATGTCATTAACTAACAGTGGCTCCCAAATTAAGAGTACCTCCTCTAAAATTTGAGAACCGAACATAGAAAGATGCATAAGAAGTGAAAAAATAGGGTATATAACATATCACTTGCAAATGAAACAGAAATGCAAAACATGTAAGCATTTTAAAACTATAAATGTGATAGTCCCATCCCAGGAACAAAACAAAAATATATATAATGAAAGGTCTTGTCACAAAACTATGAGCTTTTTACTTTGCAAAAATAAAAGAATATGTTTAAAGATATTCTTTCAGAATGTGAAAACTGTGACCCTTGGCTGCTATCATCTATTTTCTATTTTTCTTGCCAAACAAATGTTATGAAAGAATATCTGCAGACCTTCACTCTACTCTGAGGGTTAAAATATGTACAGGATGGAAACTAACAGAGTGCTGAGGTTGGCAGACTCATCTGCCTTGCTAAAGCTTCTAGAGACCTTCAAGGACTCTAGGGATAAGGGAGTTGTCTTTTTCAGAGAGAATCAAACCACAAAAAATGTGTCCAAGTCTTCAGAACTATTCAGCCATGGCAGGAGATATAAGCAGAAAAAAAAAAAGTTATTCGGTGCAGATCCCATGGTCTCAGAATGCTGTATTTTACATTAAGAGCGTCTACAGGAAATACTCTTGCCAGCACAAATAATCAGGAATCCTTCTCAATTTAAGAAGCTGGGGATACAACAGCAGAGACAGATGTAAAGAGATAGATGATTAAGGCTTTGATATAGGATTCTTTGGGACTGAAATTTTCAAAAAGCATTATATGACAGCTGAAATCATCATCATCAGATATGATCAGGTTTCCAAGGGTCTTTTCATTATTCTCCTGCTCCCAGGAAAAGCAACACCCTACTGCCTTTTGCATAATTGTCTCAATATACTCTTTTCAGTTCCTCTTATAGGAGGTTGCACTTTTCTAAGAAAAAAGAATATAACAAAGAACATAATAAATAAGGTTTTTTATCCTAAAGGAGTTCACAGTTCCGTCTAGTAGTGAAAATAAAATGCAACTAAATAATTACAATTGTGTCTTAGGTAAATTAATAGGAATATATGCAAGATATTAGGTGGAACAGAAAAAGAAGAAACTAAGTCTTCTTGAGGAAGTGATACTTCGATTTGAGTCTATTTAAAAGAAGAATACTGGTTTGCTTAGTGACCAAGGAGAAGGACATTCCAAGCAAAAGGTACAGAAATTATAAAGAAATCAATAAATGAAATAACTTGCATATCTGGAAAAGTGAAAACAGGATATTATTAATGGGGCATAATATTTAACAAGTTAAACAGAAGAAAGTTAGTGTTTCAGATCCATTGATTTTCATTGGCCATGATCTATGACACCTGAGATTTATATAATTAGGGATGAGGGTTTACCCTAAGACGTTAAGAAGCTTTTAAAATATATATATATATTTGTGTGTGTGTGTGTGTGTGTGTATATATATATCTCAAAAAGATGTATTTCAGTAATATTCTGCCCCCTAAACTCAATTCATTTCATAGTGTAACCTCAGTGCTGAAACATAAATTTTTGCAAAAGCAACATAAATAATGAGTGCTTGCAATCTGTTAAAGAAGTCAGTAGAATTCCATGCTAAAGCAGAAAGAGAAATTCTTATTTTTTAAATTTATTGTTAACACTATTACCAATGTCCCCATTTCCCCCTTTTACAAACCTCCACTCAGCCCCTGCCCTCCATCATTTTTCTTACATTTTTGAGATGAAATTTATGTAAAAGTGAATTAACCATTTAAAGTGGTTTAAATTAGCCATTTAAATAATTTCAGTGAAATTTTTACATTTGTAATGTCAAGTGACCAACACCTTTATCCAGTTACAAAGTATTTTTATTACACTAAAAGAAAAGTCCATAGTCATAAAGTGGTCATTTCTTCTTCCCTTCTTCCCCCAGTCATGAGCAACCAGTCTTTATGTAGATGCCTATTGTGGCTATTTCATAAAAATTGAGCCATTCAATATATGTACTTTTATATCTGGAATATTTTCCTTAGCATTACATTTGTGAGGTTCATCAATATTGTAGCATGTATTAGTACTTCACTTCTCTTAATGACTGAATAACATTCCATTATATGGATATACCACATTCTGTTTTTCCTCTTACCAGCTGGGGGATGTTTGAGTTCATTCCACCTTATGGTTATTGTGAATAGTGCTGCTGTGCACATTCATGTACAGGAATTTTTTAATACCTGTTCTCAATTCCTTGAGGGTATATACCTAGGAAAGAAATTTTTGGTTCATATGGTAGTTCCATGATTAATTTTTTGAAGAACTGCTAAACTGTTTCCAAAGTAGTTGTACCATTTTACGTTACCACCAGAAATGTATGAGGGTTCAAATTTCCCTCAACATTTGTTATTTTTAACCTTGGCCATCCTTGTGGGTATGAATAACATAGAACTCGTGATAATATAAGACAATGAGAGAAAATCTACTTCGAATCCTCTTTGTATATCACATCAATTAGGAGAAACTGGTTGGTATGTGCCAAGAGCATTAAAACATATGGACAGTTTGCAACGTTGCTAAAAATCATGATAATTTCTGAGTCACAAATATTCTTTTAAGAATCTTTTGTTAATACATTTTTTGGGAAATATATAGATATATCCCAAATATTCAAAAGAAGAATAGATTTAAAAACACATATAGCAGAAAGAAAGAAAAAGAAGGAAAACTATGCTCAAATCTCATGACAAGTTAGAACATCTTTATCCCCTATAAAAATGTATTTCTTCATTAACATTAAAGCCTACAGATGACATTTACTTGGTCAAAAGCTCATTTTTATAAAATATATAAACCCACTAAACCCCAAGGCAAGTTCTGGATTTCTTTATCTTCAATAAGAGCTATAATAATTTTCCAATGATTTCTATTCTAATTGCACCCCTGAAGAAACAAAGTTCTTGGGTGAGGTAGAGAGCAAAGATCTTTATGGAAAATTCTACTATTGAGAAATCTGTGGCAAGTCAAAGCAGCTGGATGAGCAGCAGAGAGGAATTGATATGAGCCAGGGGCAAAATTACATGAAAATATCTTACTTCCAGAACACTAGTCCAGCAACATTGCCAAAATTAATTATCCCAAGATGAGGCCCACAGCCAAAATCAGCATAAAATCTACAGAAGAAAACAAAATTTTAGCACCTCATTTTGTCCTTAAATATATACATTGCATAAATTGTGAATGTTAACAATGGACAACTAGTGAAGAAACTTCTAGGTATATAGTTCTTTCTATGAGTCCAAATATATAACTCAAGACCTAAGGAAGAGCTTCTTCAACATCAAAGAGATAAGAAACTATAATAGAATACTGAAGAAAGGTGAGGTAGGGAGGAGAATTTTTTACTTCTGAAGTTTTTAGGAGAAAAAAAGAATGTACTTATCCGTTGTCTTTATAGGGCCTCCTCTGACATAAAAATAGGTGATGCCTTCCTGCATGAAGAAGAATTTCATGGATGCTTGGGGAAGTCCACCCCTGGCAAAAATAAATAAATAAATAAATAAATAAATAAATAAATAAATAAATAAA
>JAAGEH010000031.1:14267508-14287162 GCA_011751065.1 Lasiurus cinereus | reverse complement strand
AAATAAATAAATAAATAAATAAATAAATAAATAAATAAATAAATAAATAAATAAATAAATAAAAAGTATTCTCTCAGTCTGTCATAATACCTGAGAATTTCAACATTAGTTTAATTTTTTCAGATTTAGGCTTTATCTCCAGGGGACCTCAGAGCTAACATATTAACAAAGAAATACAGGATCAACATAAAAATCATTGCCTTTGAGAAATATATTGATATATTGAGAAATATATTGTGCCTAGAGGCACAATGCATGAAATTCGTGCATGGGGGGTGTCCCTCAACCCGACCTGGACCCTCTCCAATCTGGGACCCCTCAAGGGATGCCTGACTGCTACTTTAGGTCTGATCCCACAGTTGGACATCCCTCTCACAATTTGGGATTGCTGGCTTCTAACTGCTAACCTGCCTGCCTGAGCATCCCTAACCACCTCTGCCTGCTTGGCCTGGTCACTCCCTAACTACTCCCCTGCTGGGCAGATTGCCCCCAACTGCCCTCCCTGCTAGCCTGATCTTGACCCTAACCAACTCTGCTTCAGCCCCTGACACAGTGGCTTTGTCCGGAAGGAAGTCAGATGTCCAGATGATGTCTGGTCGACCCAATCTAATTAGCATATTACTCTTTTATTACTATAGATAACTTTCTAAATAACATTATAGTAGAATATATATAGTGTTTACTTATGTGGATTACTATGCTACATATTTTAGGATACTATGTAATTTAATCTATATTATGAGGAAGGTAATATTATTCCTTTTTTGCTAATGGGGAGACTAAAGCCCTAAGGTTGTAAGAGACATGGAAAAGTTCAAACAATTTTTCAGTGACAAAATCAGAATTTATTATATAGGTAAATATGTATTTTTTAATTTTTAATTTAATTTTATTGTATTATATTATTGACATTAGTACAGATGTCCCCAATACCCTGCCCTTTACTCTTTTCCTCACAGGTCCTAGGTCCTTCCTGCCTCTTCTCAGGCCTTCAGCACACTATTGTCTGTGTCTACTGGTTATGCATATATTTATATGACTTCTTTGGTTAATTTCTTGCCACTGCCCCTTCTGTCCTAAGATATGTCAGTATGTCCCATGCTTCCATTTTTCTGGACCTATTTTGTTCATCTGCTTATTATGTTCATTACATTCCACTTCTAAGTGAGATAATGTGATATTTGTCTTTCCCTGACTTGCTTATTTCACTCAGCATAATACTCCCTAGATCAATCCATACTGTTGCAAAAGGTAAGGAATCTTTCTTTTTTTGTGCTACATAGTATTCCACTACATAGCTTTTTAAAATTTAAATTATATATTGGTTAAAGAATTACATACATCTCTTTTTCCCCTTCATTTACCTTGCCCAGGCCACCCCAACCCCCCAGAATATACACTCCCCCTTCCCCTGTCTGTGTCCATTGGTTATGCTTATAAGCATGCAGCATACAAGTTCTTTGGTTGATCTCTTACCCCCTCATCCCCACCCCCACCTTCTCTCATAAGATGGACAATCTGTTTGATGCTTCTATGACTCTGGTTCTATTTTTGTTCATCATTTTATATTGTTCATTATATTCTACAAATGAGTAAGATCATGTGATATTTATCCTTTTCTGACTGGCTTATTTTTGCTTAGTATAATGCTCTCCAGTTCTATTCATAGTGTTGCAAATGGTAAGAATTCCTTCTTTTTTACAGCAGTGTAGTATTCCATTGTGTAAATGTACCACTGGTTTTTAATCCACTCATCTACTGATGGCACTTAGGCTGTTTCCAAATCTTAGCTATTCTAAATTATGCTGATATAAACATAGGGGTGCATATATCCTTTCAGTTTCGTATTTTTTTTTTGGCGGGGTATTCCTAGGAGTGGGATTACTGGGTCAAATGGAAATACCACTTTTAATTTTTTGAGACAACTCCATAATGCTTTTCTCAGTGACTGCACTTGTCTGTATTCCCAACAACATTGTACTATGGTTCTCTTTTCTCCATATCCTAGCTAACACTGGACTTTGGTAACTTTTTAGTGATAGCCATTCAGATAGGTGTGAGGTGATACTTCATTGTCATTTTAATTTGCATTTATGGATAATTAGTGGCTTTCAACATTTTTATATGTTTCTTAGCCATCTGAATATTCATTTGAGAACTATCTATTTAGGTCCTTTGCCCATTTTATTATTGGATTGTTTGTCTTCCTTTGGTTAGATTGTATGAGTTTACTTATATATTTTGGAAATTAACCCCTTATCAGATATATCATTGAGAAATATATTCTCCTATGCAGTGGGCTCTCTTGTTATTTTGTTGATTAACTTTGTTGTGCAGAAGCTTTGTATTTCAATTTAGTTCCATTTCTTTTATTTTCTCCTTTGTTTCCATTGTCTTAGGAGATGTATTGGTAAACATGTTGTTACTAGAGATGTCTGAGATTTTGCTGCCTGTGGTTTCTTCTAAGATCTTTATGGTTTCATAACATACATTTAAGTATTATTTTCCATTTTGAGTTTATTCTTGTGTATGGTGTAAGTTGGTGGTCTATTCTCATTTTTACAGGTACCTGTCCAATTTTTCTAACACCATGCACTGAAGAGCTGTCGGGACTCCAGTATCTGCTCTTGCCTCCTCTGTCAAATATTAATTGAGCATAATGACTTGGGTCAATTTCTGGGTTCTCTATTTTGTTCCACCAATCTATATGCATATTTTTCTGCCAGTACTAGGCTCTTTTGATTATAGTGGTTTTGTAGTTCAACTTGATATCTGGTATTGTGATTCCTACAATGTTACACTAGTACTTCTTTGTCAAGATGGTGGAGGCTATTTTTTTCATGGTTCTATATAAATTTTAGAGTGTTTGTTCTAGATATGTGGAATATTCCATTGGTATTTTAATAGGGATTACATTGACTCTATAGATTGCATTGGGTAGTATAGACACTTTAATAGTGTTAATTCTAATAATCCATAAACCCAGGATATTCTTCCACTTGATTATATTATGTTCCTCCCTCTTTTTGTTCAACATCTTGAAGTTTTATGAGTACAGATATATTAACTCACTTGTCAAGTTTATTCTTTAAGTATCTTAATTTATTTGTTGCAATGGTACACAGTATTGTTGTTGTATTTTCTTTTTTTAAAAAAAGTATTTTATTGATTTTTTTACAGAGAGGAAGGGAGAGAGTTAGAAACATATATCAGCTGCCTCCTCCATGCCCCTCACTGGGGATGTGCCCACAACCAAGGTACATGCCCTTGACCAGAATTGAACCAGGCACCCTTCAATTCACAGGCTGACACTCTATCCACTGAGACAAACCAGGTTTGGCTGTTGTTGTATTTTCATTAATCTTACTGAAAATTCATTACCCTACATAATAAAGAGGGAATATGATAATTGACCCTCACACCATTGGAAAGATGGTGGTGCCCACAGCCAATAAGGAGGAAATATGCTAATTGACTGCCATGCCTTCAAATATGGTGGCACCCACAGTCACAAGATGGTGGTGCCCAGTCCCCTCAGTCCTGCCATGAGGCAGGTACACAGCAAGGCTGGGCCTACCCCCAGGCAGGCTGGGCCACTCTGTGTGCCTGCCTCTGGAATCCCCCAGTCCCTTCCACCACCCAGCCACCCAGGGCCAGCCTGCGACACAAGCAAGCCTCAGATGCCAGTTTCCCAGGCATAGGCAAGCCTAGGATGGTGGCTGACCAACCACCCAGGGCTGGCCCTAGGTGCAGGCAAGCCTTGGATGGTGACTGCAAAGCTGCCCAAGGTCACCCGAAGCTCAGGAAACCAAGGCCGACTGAAGCTTGTGCTGCCAGCAGTGGCAGCAGCAGAGGTGTGATGGGGCATTGTCTTCCCCTGATCACGGGGTTGCCTCCCACCCATGAGGGCTCCTGGATTGTGAGAGGAGACAGGCAGGCTGAGGGACCCATGCCTCCAGTGCATGAATTTTCATGCACAGGGCCTCTAGTTGATATACAAAAAGCTCATCAATTTCTGGTTGTTAGTTTTATATCCTGCTACATTGCTGAATTCAATTATTAAATATAGTAGTTTATGGTGGAGTCTTTAGGATTTTCTATATACAATTTCATATCATTGGAAAATAATACAATTTCACTTCCTCCTGTATAATTTGGATGTCTTTTATTTTTTCCTAATTGTCCGATATCCATGGCTCAAACATCCAATACTATGTTGAATAAGAGTGGTAAAAGTGGACATACCTGTATTTTTCCTATTCTTAGGGTAAATAGTTTTAATTTTTGTCCATTGATTATTATATAGGCTACAGGTTTGTCATATATGGCTTTTATTATGTTGAGCTATGATCATATATTCCTGCATTTCTGAAAGTTTTTATCCAAGATAGGTGCTGGATTTTGTTGAATGCTGTCTCTGAATGAATAGGTAAGATCATGTGATTTTTGTCTTCCAATCTGTATATGTGATATATCACATTTATTGATTTGTGGATATTACAGCAGCCTCATACCCTCAGAATAAGTTCCACTTGGTCATGGTGTATACTCTTTTTAATGTACTGCTGGATCTAATTTGCTAATATTTCTTGAAGATTTTAGCATCTATGTTCATCAGGAATATTAGCCTGTAATTCTCTCTTTGTGTAGTGTCTTGATCTGATTTTTGAATTAGTGTAAAGCTGGCTTCATAAGAAGAATTTAGAAATGTTTCTTCTTGATTTTTTTGGAATAGTTTGAGAAGGGTAGGTGTTAGTTCTTATTTGAATGCTTGATAAAATTCCCCTGTAAAGCCATCCAGGCCAGATTTTTGTTTGGTTGGATTTTTTTTTATTTCTGCTTCTATTTCATCACCAAGAGATGTCTACAGGGAGCGCATGCCAGAAAGATCTCCCACACATAGAGTTCTCACCTATGCACCCCAAACCAGAGTCCCAGGATCCTGGGATGAAAGAGATTCCATAACAAAAGAAAGCCAACCCAACTCCAGGCCCCAGATAAATGCTGCCTTAGCAACCTGGAGCTTCCCAGTGACTGCTCCATCCCAGCCCCAGATCAGTGCTGGGAATCAGCCAGCAAGTGCCACAACCACAGCCCCAGGTCAGTGCTGCCAATGTTACTGGAAGAAATCTGGTGCATGACCTGTCCCTGGCCCAGGAACTATGCTTCTGTTGTGACCTGGTGCACCTAACCCTAGTCACAGGACCACACCTCACACCTACAGTACACCTCAAGTACACAGTTCCATTTCTACAAAGTGAATTGCACCCAAGAGAGCACTGGGCCCTCATAGAAAGTCACACACCAGAATAAATGTGCACTCACCACCTCTGACCCCAAACATCTAAAGGGGACAAAGGAGGAACCAGATATGTGGGAGGAGGGGGTACAACTCAGAGAAAAGTCAGTAGAGTTGTGAGACTCAAGTCAGATCCAGCATCCAAGCTAACAAGTCCTGTACTACTGGACCACTAGGAACTTCAATCTCTCAGACCTCAAGCAGAGTGCCCAGGGCCATAAAGGGAAAACAAAAATGGAGAGACCAAAAAAAAAAATCCCAAAGGAAACAAAAGGAGGAAGCACCAGAAAAGAAACTAAGCAAAATGGAGGTATGCAATATAACAGAGAAAGAATTCAGAGTAATGATTATAAAGATGCTCAAACATCTGGATGAGAAATCCATCAATATATGTAAGAATCAAGTGAAAATTAAGATTAATATAGTGGCAATAAAGAACACAATGGATAGTATTAACAGTAGACTATAAGAAGCAGACAGCTGAATCTGTGAGTTAGAAGACACCTAACCTGAGCAACAAGAAAAATTAAAACACACACACACACACACACACACACACACACACACAGGAGGAGAGTATAAGGGAGCTTTGGGACAACATATGCATAATAGGGGTGCCAGAAGAAGAAGAGTAAAAAAGAATGGAAAACCTACTTGAAGAAATAATGACAGAAAACTTCCTGACTTGGGGAAGAAAAAAAAATCACAGAGAATTACAAACAAGATAAATCCAGAAAGACCCACACAATTACAATGGCAAACATTAAAAACAAAGAAAGAATCATTTAAAAAAATATCTTTTATTGATTTTTTTTTACCGAGAGGAAAGGAATGGGATAGAGAGTTAGAAACATCAATGAGAGAGAGACATCAATCAACTGCCTATTGCATGCCCCACACTGGAGATGTGCCTGCAACCAAGGTACATGCCTTTAACCAGAATCGAACCTGAGGCCTTTCAGTCCACAGGCCAACACTATATCCACCAAGTCAAACTGGTTTTGGCAAAAGAATATTAAGGGCTGCAAGATAGAAATTTACCTACAAGGGAGCTCCCAGTAGCCTATCAAATTATTTCTCAACAAAAACACATCAGGTCAGAAAGGAAGGTAATGAAATATGAAAAGAGATGCAAAGCAAGGGACTGAATCTAAGAATACTCTATTCAGCAAGGCTGACCTTCAAAATTGATGGTGAAATCTGGAGCTTCTCAGACAATAAAAGGTTAAATGAGTTTATGATCCACAAGCCAGCAATGTAAGAAATGCTAAAGGGATTGATGTAAAAAGAAAAAAAATAGATGGGGAAGAAGGAACATAGGCATAAAGAATAAAAATAAAAAATATAAGTATTTGTAGAAACAAGTACTTATAAATAATAACCCTAAATGTATATGAATTAAATGGTCCAATAAAAACATAGACTCATAGAGTGGCTGAATGAGTAAGAAAACATCATATATACAAGAGACTCACCTTAGAACAAAGGACTCACGCAGACTGAAACTGAATAGGTGAAAAAAAATGTTCAGGCAAATGGAAAGGAAAAAAAAGCTGAGATAGCAATATTTACATATAACAAAATAGACCTCAAAGAGAAGGCCATAATAAGAGATAAGGGGAGGGAAAAAATGGTTGCAGAATAGAGGAACGTGTCCTGAGCCTTATCCCTGAGCAGACAGGGAGAACAGCTGAGGGTCGCACTAGGAGTGTTTATTGGCGAGTTAAGGGTCAGTTATCCTCCAGGAGAAGGCGTGAGACTGCTGGATGGGGCTCTCCTGACCAGGAAGCTCCACTGACATGGTTTTTTCCCCCTGAAGCCACCAACTTGGATGGAGATCGTGCCATCTTGAAGGGGAAAGTGGATGTTTACAGCATCCTGAAAAGCTACAACTGCAGCACTCACCAAACAGCTACGAGCCACAGAATACCGCTCCCCAATTGGTGCAAACAATCAGATTCAGAGGAGCTCCACATGCCACATGGAAAGATCAGATTTTGCCTGGGATAAGATGATGTCTCTGGTCCCACAGAATAGAAAGGCATGCATTGTGGGAGCTAGACCAGGAAAAATCTGCACCTAGAAAAATCCATGGCTTTTGGGGATGGCTAAATATATAAAAATTTAAGAATATTGAAATCATATCAAGCATCTTCTCAGACCACAATGACATAAAGTTAGAAATCAACTACAGTACTCTCAAAAACTAAATAGCATGCCATTAAATAATGATTGGATTACCAAAGAGATAAAAGAAGAAATAAAGAACATTCTGGAAACAAATGACAATGAAAACACAGCAATCCAAAATCTGTGGGACACAGAGAAAGCAGTCCTGAGAGGGAAGAGCAAGGAACTAAAGGTCTATCAAATAAATAAATAAATAAATAAATAAATAAATAAATAAATAAAATTTGTAATAAATTATCTAACTTTGCACCTTAAATATTTAGAAAGAGAGCAACAAGATAAGCCAAGTGTAAATAGAAGGAATGTAATAATAAAAATCAGAGCAGAAATAAATGACATAGAGACAAAATAATAGAAAAGTTAAATAGAACCATTAGCTTTTTCTTTGAAAAGATAAACAAGATTGATGAACCACTAGCCAGGCTCACCAAGAAGCAAAGAGAGAGGACACAAATAAACAAAATCAGAAATAAAGTACATGAAAGAATAACTGACCCCACAGAAATACAAAGTATTGTACAAAGAAAAAATACTATGAGCAAGTCTATTTCAACAAACTGAAGAACCTAGATTAAATGGATATATTCCTTAAAAAAATACAATCTTCCAAACCTCAATAAAGAAGAATCAGAAAATCTGAATAGGCCAATAACTATGGACTAAATTAGAGCACTAATTCAAAAATTCCCAGAAAAAGAAAAAAAAAACTGGTCTGGAAAGCTTCACAAGATAGTTTTACCAAACATTCAAAGAAAAAGTAAAACCTACCCGTCTCAGATTATTCCAACAAATTCAAAAGGAAGGAATACTTCCAAGCTCTTTCTATAAAGCTAGCAATACTGTAAACCCCAAACCAGTCCCGGGAGGGAAGGGTATAGAACTAAAGACTTATCTAAAAATAAATAAATAAATAAATAAATAAATAAATCTGGTAATAAATTATCTAACCTACACTATAAAGAAAGAAAATTATAGGCCAATATTGTTGATGAACATAAATGCTAAAATATTCAACAAAATATTAGCAAATTGTACCCAACAATACATTAAAAAAATCATACATCATGACCAAGTGGGATTTAATCCAGGGATGCAAGACTGGTATGTTATCCACAAATCAATAAATGTGATACATCACATAAACTAATTGAGAGACAAAAATCACATAGATATATCAATTGATACAGAAAAAAAAACATTTGACAATATCCAATACCATTTCTTAATAAATAAACTTTCAGCAAAAGAATAGAAGGAACATACCCAAACATAATAAAAGTCATATATGATAAATCTACAGTCAACATCATACTCAATGGGCAAAAATTAAATCCATTCCTATAAAAAGAGGAACAAGAAAGGGATGCCCACTTTCACTACTCCTGTTCGACAGAATACTGAAAGTGCTAGCCATAGCAATCAGACAAGAAGAAATGAAGGGCATCTGAATTGGCAAAGGAAAAGTAAATCTGCCATTATTTGCTGATGATATGATATTGTAATAGAAAACCAGAAAGACTCCATCAGAGAACTACTTGATTTAATAAATGAATTGGCAGAGTAGCAGGATACAAAATTAACACCCAGAAATTTATGACTTTTTTATACACCAATAATGAATTCACAGAAAGAGAAACTAATTAAACAATCACATTTACCACTGGAACAAAAAAATTAAGATACTAAGAAATAAACTTAAATGAGATAAAAACCTGTGCTCTGAAAACTACAAGTCATTGAAAAGAGATGGAGGAAGATATAAACAAGTAGAAGAATATAACCAGTTCATGAATTGGTAGAATCACCATCAATAAAATGTCCATGCTATCCAAAGCAATCTATAGATTCAACACAATCACCATTAAAATACCAACAGCATATTTCACAAACTTACTTCAAACCCGCCAAAAATTTATATGGAATAGAAAAAGACCCCGAAGAGCTACAGCAATCCTGAGAAAGAAGCAAAAAGTTGAAGGGAGCACAATACTAGACATCAAATTATATTATAAATCACTGTTCTCAATGCAGCCTGATACTGGCACAGGCAGACAAAGAAACAGATGAAACAGAACAGAGAATCCACAAATCAACCCAAAGCATTATGCTCAGTTCATATTTGACAAAGGAGGTAAGATCATACAATGGATTTAAGATAGTCTCTTCAATAAATGGTGCTGGGAAAACTGGACAGATACTTGAAAAAAAAAATAAAACTAGACTACCAAGATACACCATACACAAAAATAAACTCAAAATGGGTAAAGTGCCTAAACGTAAGATGGGAAACCATAAAAATCTTAGAAGAAGCCATAGGCAGAAAAATAACAGGCATTTGTCATATAAATATCTTTACCAATACCACTCCAAGAGCAACGAAAACTAAAGAGAAAAGAAACAAATGGGACTACATGCAAATACAAAGCTTCTGCACAGCAAAAGAAACCAAGAACAAAACAACAAGAAAGCCCACTGCATGGTAAGACATATTTGCCAATGTGACATCTGATAAGGGTTTAATCTCCAAAATTTATAGGGAACTCATAAAACTTAACAAACAGAAGTTTAAAAAATCAAATTTAAAAATAGGCAAAGGACTTAAATAGATACTTCTGGGAAGCAGACATACAGAAGGCCAAGAGGCATATGAGAAAATGCTCAAAGTCACTAATCATCTGAAATATGCAAATTAAAACAACAATGTGGTAACTTCTCACAACTGTCAGAATGGCTATCATCAACAAATCAACAAATTACCAGTGCAGGGAGGATGCAGAGGAAAATGAACCCTTCTTCACTGCTAGTGGGAAGGCAGACTGGTGCAGCCACTGTGGAAAACAGTATGGAGTTTTCTCAAAAAATAAAAATGGAACTCCCATTTGACCCAGTAATTGTACTCTTAGGAATATATCCCAAAAAGTCAGAAAGACCAATCAGAAAGAATATATGCACCCCTATGTTCATAGTAGCACAATTCACCATAGCTAAAATGTGGAAACAGTCTAAGTGACCATCAGCAGATGAGTGGATTAAAAACTGTGGTACATTTACAGAATGGAATACTATGCTGCTGAAAAAAGAAAGAACTCTTACCATTTACTGCAGCATGCATGGACTTGGAGAGCATATGCTAAGTGAAATAAACCAGTCAGAGAATGATAAGTATCACATGGTCTCACTCATTTGTGGAATATAATGAACAACATTAACTGGTGAACAAAAATAGATCCAGGGACATAGAAGCATCAAACAGACCTTCAAACCTCAAGGGGAAGTCAGGGGAGGGTAGGCAAGGAGAGACTTTGGGGGAAGAAGTTAACCAAAGAACTAATCAATGGACATAACTATTAAACACAAACAATGGGGGATGAAGTCTGGGCTTGTGGGGGGGGCAAGCTGGGAGAGGATAATGGGGGAAAAGGGGATATATGTTATGCTATACTAATAAAAGGATAATATGCTAATTAGACTGAAAGACCTTTCAGACATTCTTCTGGGAAAAGCCTTTGGCAGCGGTTTCGAGGCACAGGTGGTTAAGGGCAACCAGGCCAGGATGGGAGGGCACTTAGGGGTGATCAGGCTGGTGGGGGGCACGTCGCGGGCCAGCCGGGGGGCCAGTTGGGGACAAGTCAGTCAGCAGAGGGGACAGTTGGGGGCAAGAAGGCCAGTGGGGAGGGCAGTTGGGAGCAATCAGGCCAGCAAGCAGAGTGATTAGGTGCAATCAGGAAGGCAGGCAGGTGAGTAGTTAAGAGCCAGCAGTTGCAGATTGTTAGAAGTGCAGGCTAGGCTGAGGGACAACACCCCCAATGCACAAATTTCATGCACTGTGCCACTTATCAATAATAAAGAATTTAGAAATTTTTCATCACCAGGTATTGTCTTATTCAGGTGTTGTAATTTTCCTGGTTGAATTTAGAAAGATTGTATTTTTCTAGGAATATGTTCAGTTCGTCCATGTTTTTCAGTGTTTTGGAAAATAGTGGTTCTTAGCATATTTTTTTACAGTCCTTCTCTGGGGTCATTTGTTACTTCACCTCTTTAATTTATAATTTTATTTTATGGTTCCTCACATATTTTTTATTTTCTTTTCTTTCCTTTTTTTTACTTGTTTATTTATTTACTTTTAATTTTTTCTTCTTTAAACTATTACATATACTAGTACATATGTCTCCTTCTATCCCCCCATTGACCTTTCCCCAGTCTCCCATACCTCCTGCCTCATGCCCTCATCCCACACCCGCCATGTCCATTAGTCCGTTGTGTCCATTGGTAGTGCTTATATGCATGCATTCAAGTCCTTCAGTTGATCTCTATCCCCCTCTCCACAACACTCCCTAGTCTTCCTGCTGTAATTTAACAGTCTGTTCGATGATTTACTGCCTCTGTATCTATTTGTTCATCAGGTTATAATCTTTTATTATCCATAAATGAGTGTGATCATGTGGTACTTTTCTTTCATTGACTGGCTTTTTTCACTTACCATAATGCTCTCCAATTCCATCTATGCTGCTGCCAATGGTAAGAATTCCTTATTTTTTCTAGCAGTGTAGTACAGTGGTACCTCGAGATATGAGTTTAATTCATTCCGTAACCTTGCACATATATCAAGTTGTTCATATCTCAAAGCAAATTTCCCCATTGAAAGCAATTGAAATGCCTTTAATCCATTCCAACCCCCAAAATGCCACCCCAGTTGTTCTTGTTACGTATTTTTAAATAAGAAAAATGTATTTATAAATGACAAATATTGTATAAAAACATAATAAAAGAGAATGTAAAGGAATAAACTGGTTTTATAAAGTGTATTTACCTACTCGTTACACTCTTAATGCTACACTTTATCCCTAAACTCAATGTAACTTAACTAATCTTCACTGAACTTAATTGCTACTGGTCTTTGCATTTTTGGCCAGTTAAAAAAAAAAAAAACCTGTCCAAGGAGGTTTGCCTCTTCCTTCCTTTCAGAATGTTTCTGAAATGGGTGAGGCAAGTTTCATTGAACAGCTCCAATGCACGACCAGTAGCAACTTTTTCGGGGTGTTTCTTTTCCACGAAGTGTGACACCCTCTCCCACATTCCTAAGATCTCCTTTATCTCACTTGTAGAGATCTCCTCCACCTCTGGCTCCTTCTCAAAACCAATTTCTTGGAGAACCTCCCAATGTTGCTGAGACTGAAACTCTTGTAACTCCTCCGTGGTGAGTTCCAGAGAGAGAGTGCTCCTCGACGAGCTCATTCACGTCTCTCTCATCCACCTCCAGGCCCATGGATTTTCCCAGAGACACTACCTCCTCCTCCACTGGCACCTTGGGTTCAAATCCTTCAAAGGTCCTTTGGGCTACGGCTTCAGGCCACAGCTTCTTCCATGCAGAGGTCAAAGTCCTCGTTGTAACACCCAGCCAGGCCTGATTAATAATTCTGGGGCATATCACGATGTTAAAGTGGTTCTTCCAGAACTCTCGAAGGGTGAGGTTTGTGTTCTCTGTCACCTCAAAGCAGCGCCGGAACAGGTACTTGATGTACAGCTTTTTAAAATTAGAAATCACCTCCTGATCCATGGGCTGCAGGATAGGAGTGGTATTGGGAGGTAGGTAGACAACCTTTATAAACTTGAACTCTTCGAGGGGTTCATCTTCCAGTTTCAGTGGATGAACAGGAGCATTGTCGAGGACGAGGAGGGCTTGCATGGTTAGGTTGTTTTCCTGTAGATATTTCTTAACAGAAGGGCCGAAAACCAGGTTTACCCACTCCACAAAGAACTGCCTGGTGACCCATGCCTTCGGGTTTGCCCTCCACATAACTTGCAGTTTATCTTTTAAAATCTTATGTGACTTAAAGACTCTGGGGTTTTCCCAATGGTATATGAGCAGAGGCTTGATCTTGCAGTCACCACTCGCATTGGCGGACAGTGCCAGAGTTGGCCTATCCTTCATGTGTTTGTGGCCTGGCATCGCCTTCTCCTCTGCCATTATATAAGTCCTATTCAGCATCTTCTTCCAGAAAAGCCCCGTCTCGTTGCAGTTGAAGACTTGCTGGGGGATATATCCTTTTGCTTCTATCAGTTCGGAGAAAGTTTTGAGGTAATCCTCAGCTGCTTTCACATCCAAACTTGCTGCCTCACTATGCCTGACGATGGAATGAATGCCAAGACCTTTTCCTGAAGTTATCAAACCAGCCTCTACTGGCTTTAAATGAGTCTTTCAATGCTTCCTCCGTGGAAGTACTCGGGGTCTGCTCAGCAAATCACCGTAAATTGCCTGCACCTTCTCGCATATGATGCCCTGCGTTAATATATCTCCTTTAAGCTGCTTCTCCATCACCCACACCATCAGTAGATTCTCCATCTTTTCATGGAGAGATCTATGGAGCTTAGAAGTTATTGTAACGCCCTTAGCTGGCATTATACCCTTTATCGACTCTTTCTGTTTAAGCACAGTGCATATCGTTGAAGTACTACGCCCTTATTGCCTTACCAAGTCAGCCACTCACACACCTTGCTCATATTTTTCTAAGATTTCACACTTTAATTCAATAGACATCATCTTCTTCTGAGCACTGACCTTTCCACTCGCTTTTTTCGGACCCATGGTTATAAAAAGAAATGTGATAAAGAATGCAAATGCACAAAAGATGCTTCGAGAATGAGGTAAACAAGCACACTTACTGAGGCATGGGAAACTATGAGAAGTTTGAGTCGCAATAAACTGGTGGGTCATGTGTAGCTGGCCGATCCGCGTGATTACTCATATCTCAAATGTTGCTCGTATTTCAAAGCAAAAAATCGCTCACTGGATGGCTCGTATCTCAAAAATCTCGTATGTTAGGGCACTTGTATCTCGAGGTACCACTGTATTCCATTGTGTAGCTGTACCATCGTTTTCTAATCCACTCATCTGCTGATGGGCATTTAAGCTGTTTCCAAATCTTAGCTATGATGCAATGTGCTGCTATAAACATAGGGGTACATTATTTTTTCTGATTGGTGTTTCTAGTTTCTTGGGAAATACTCCTAGAAGTGGGATTACTAGGTCAAACGGGAGTTCCATTTTTGGTTTATGAGGAAACTATATACTATTCCCAAAATGGCTGAACCAGTCTGCATTCCCATCAGCAGTGCACTAGGGTTCCTTTTTTTTCTGCCTCCTCTCCAGCACTTGTCGTTTGTTGATTTGTTGATGATTGCCATTCTGACAGGTGTGAGATGGTAATTCATTGTCGTTTTGTTTTGAATTTATTGGATAATTAATGACTTTGAGCATGTTTTCATATGTCTCTTGGCCTTCCTTCTGTCATCATTAGAAAAGTTTCTATTTAGGTTTGTTGCCTCCTTTTTTATTGGATCATTTACCTTCCTTTTATTAAGTTGTATGAGTTCCCTGTAAATGTTGGAGATTAAACCTTTATCAGTGATATAATTTGCAAATATGTTCTCCCATAAAGTGGGCTTTCTTGTTGTTTTGTTGATGGTTTCTTTTGATGTGCAAAAGCTTTTTATTTTGATGTAGTCCCATTTCTTTATTTTCTCTTTACTTTCCTTTGCCTTAGGAGTAGTATCAGAAAATAAATTGCTTTAGCATATGTCTGATATTTTGCGCCTGTGGATTCCTCTATTATTTTTATGATTTCCTATACTATATTTAAGTTTTTTTATCCATTCTGAGTTTATTTTTCTGTATGGTGTAAGTTGGTGATCCAGTTTCATTTTTTTGGATGTGTCTGTCCAATTTTCCCAACACCATTTATTGAAGAGACTGTCTTGATCCTATTGTATGTTCATGCGACCTTTGTTAAATATTAATTGAACATAGTGGTTTGTGTCGATATCTGGGTTCTTTATTCTATTCCATTGGTCTCTATGTCTTTTTTTTGTGCCAATACCAGGTTGTTTTGAGAACAGTGGCATTGTAATACAGCTTGATATCTGGTATTGAGATCCCACCTACTTTGTTCTTCTTTCTCAGGATTGCTGTGGCTATTCAGAGTGGTTTTTTTTTTATTCCAGATGAATTATTGGAGAGTTCTTTCTAGGTATTTCAAATATGCCATTGGTATTTTAATGGACAATGCATTGAATCTATTGATTGCTTTGGGTAGTATGGATATTTAAATGATGTTGATTCTACCAATCTATAAACATGGTATGTTCTTCCATCTGTTTATGTATTCCCATATTTCTTTTTTCAGTGACCTTTAGGTTTGTGCATTTAATTCTTTTACTTCCTTTAGTTAAGTTTATTCCTGATATCTCATTTTTTTATTTTATTTTATTTTTTGTGCAGTGGTAAATGGAATTGCTTCTTTGGTCTCTCTTTCTGTAAGTTCATTATTTGTGTATAGAAATGTCATAGATTTCTTGGCATTTATTTTGTATCCTGATACATTGCTGAATTCATTTATTAAGTCTATCTTTGAAAATGACCCATGTGCACTGGAGAAGAATGTATATTCAGTGCCTTTGGGGTGAAATGTTCTGAAGATGTCAGTTAATTCTGTTGATGCTTTCTATTGAGTTATTTAGAGCAGTGATTTCATTTCTTCTTGGTTCTTCTTCATTTCCTTTTGGTTCTTACACATATTGTTGAATTTGTCTTCCATTCTTTTCATCCACCTTATGAACATTTCTCTGAATTCTTTCTCTGACAGGTTGTTTGCCTCCATTTTTTTTTACTTCCTTTTCTGGTGATGCCTGCTTTCCTTTCATATGTGGGCTGTTTTTCTGTCTCTCTCTGATCTTTCTTCTCTGGGTGTCTGGTTTTGTATTTCTCTCTCTCCTGCATTGATTTAAAGGCACAAAATACAACACAACAAGGCGCAACACAGAAGGCACTGAACACAAATGTATTCATGATAATAATAACCCCAAATAAAGTCAACTACCAGAGAAAAGAGAATTAGGGAATAAGAATGAAAGAACAAGAGAAAAAAAGGAGGAAAGAGTACAAAAATGAAATTAGGAAAAGGGAAAAAAAGTAATAGAGAAAAGAAAGATAATACAAAAGGGAAAGAACTATTTATATGTTGAGAAAACTGCAATGGAACAGCCAGTAATCCAACAAATGCCAACAACAAATACCTAGAGATGAGTGTGAAATACAAATAACAAGTAATATCAAGTGAGGTGAGAGAAAATAGAAGAAAGAATCAAACAAAAACAAAACAAAAAAAGAGAAAAAGCAAAACAATCTCACAAACAAGAATTTAAAAAAAAAACAATATAATCAACAATCATGCAAACAACAACCAAAAGACAGAGAGAATAAAAATGTAGGTAGTGAAGAAAGAGAAGAAAGTGGTGTATATGGACTTAATGCAGGTGAATTGGAAATTAGATATATAAGTAGTGTGAAATTTTAAGAAGACTGGTAAAAGGAATTGAGAACGTCTAAAGCAGAAACAGGATAAGAGAAACAGGACAGCAAAAGGGGAAAAGTGAGGAAGAGAGTGTTGGCATAAAGGAAAGTTGAGATAGAGTAAAATGATGCTAAAGGAAAGATGAAAATGGGTTGTAGAACACTAATCCCAAAATAAAATGAAGAGAAAATAAAATGACACTTAAAAAAAAAAGGAAAAATAGTAGTAGTAATAATATTATTTTTTAATGTAATACTTAGAAAAGTAAAATCAAGTGAGGAAAAAAAGAGAAGAAAATAGTTTCTTAGATAAAATATGAAATAAAAGTAAAAATAAAAATCTTCAGTAGTGAAAGTCAATCACTTCATCTACTGTTCTTCCCTGCATTCCACTGTTCCTTGGTATTGTAGGCCACAGTCCTGATTTTCAACCAGTCAGTACTTTGTTTCTTATATTCCTTTATTTGTGTTTACACAAGAGTCAATTTGTGATTCAACCCTTGGCTGGCAGTGTTTCTGGCTTGACCTCAGGACATATAGGTCTTCTCTAGCTAGTGTTTAGATTTTGTTTTCCCTATGACACTTAATACTGGTTTGGAGGAAAGAGTTGCCCCAGAGCTGTTTTTCTGATCATTATTTCCCACTCTGATCCCCGGGTTCCACAAAAACAACTTTTCCCTGCAGTCTCTTAGAGTGACCCTAATAGGGTGATCCTATGTATTGGGCTTAGTAATCAAAAGCAAGGATTTAAAGAGGAAAAAAAAAAGATCCAGAACAAGTGCACAAGTCTGTGCAGTCTTTTTTCCCCTTGGGTCTAAGCAGCTGGCACACTGTTAAAATTTTTAGGCTGCCCTTTTGTGCCCAGTTCAGCTATGGGTTGCTTTTTTAAATTTATTTTTAATATATTTTATTGATTTTTTTTAAGAGAGAAAGGGAGAAGGATAGAGAGTTGGAGTCATCAATGAGCAAGAGACATCGATCAGCCACCTCCTGCATACCTCCTACTGGGGGTGCGCCCGCAACCAGGATACATGCCCTTGACCAGAATCGAACCTGGGACCTTTCAGTCCGCAGGCCGATGCTCTATCCACTGAGCCAAATCGGTTTCGGCTGGGTTGGTTTTTAGAGTTCCCTTCTGTTAGCAGCCTTGCAGATCCCCTTCCACAGTCACAGATCACAGCAGCCCAAACAGTCATGGACTTTTCTGGGCTGAGACTTCCCAGATCTGCTGGCTCCCATGTGAGCATTTGCCTCTCCTGCCTAGACCACAGACCTCAATTTATCGCAGGCGAAGTTTGACCTTTCCATGACAGGGTGTAGAGTTCCTCTGAATCCACATGCTCACACCACGTGGGACCAGTGTTCCTGGGTTTGCAGCTGTTCCCTGGGTACAGTTGTTGTATATTCCCTGGAATTTCAGGCTTCTGACATTTCCCTTTCAAGATGGTGTGGTCTCTGCATCAGAGCCAGTTGTTCTGGGAGGGATCCCAGCAGCAATGGAGGCTGCCTGGTTAGGAGAACCCCATCAGTGATCCCCCACAGTCCACTGGAGTATAGCTGTCCCTCAACTAATAACAAACACTCGCTATGAGTCCACACACTCTCTTCGTTATCGTTATCTCACTCACACACTATCTTGCATTCTGCTTTCCCATCTGCAGCGATCTTCCTTCTTCTCCATTGTTTGTTTCTTGATGAGTGGTTCAGAAATCTTATTTATCTTTTCAAAGAACTAGTGCTAGGTGTTATTAATCTTTTATATATTTTTAGTCTCTATGTCATTTATTTTTGCTCTAATATTTGCTATTTCTTTCTTTATACTTACACTGGGCTTTCCTTTTTGTTCTCTTCCTAATTCTTGAATTCATTGGGTTAGTTTATTAAAAGCTTTTCTTGTTCTTTGAGATAGGCCTGTGATTTATGAACTTCTCTCATATGACTGTGTCCCTCAGATTTTGGGTTGTGTGTTCATTTTAATTTGTTTGCAGGATTTTTTTTTTAATATTTCTTCCTTGATCCCTTTGGTAACCCATTTATTACTTAATAACATGTGATTTGGCCTCCATGCATTTAAATGTTTTGGGGTGTTTTCATTGTAGTTGATTTCTAATTTCATGTCATTTTAATCTGAGAAATTGCTTGATACGGTTCAACCTTTTGAACTTGTAGAGACCTAGTTGTTTGTGTCTTAACATGTGGTCAACCTTAGAAAATATCCCATGTGCACTTGAGAAGAAGGTATATTTTGTAGCCTTGGGGTAAAATATTC
The DNA here is from genome assembly GCA_011751065.1 of Lasiurus cinereus. Lineage (NCBI taxonomy): Eukaryota > Metazoa > Chordata > Mammalia > Chiroptera > Vespertilionidae > Lasiurus > Lasiurus cinereus. The sequence continues at coordinate 14,268,055 of JAAGEH010000031.1, read as the reverse complement.
TGAAAATGTCAATTAATTCCATCTTATCTAGTGTGTCACTTGCATTGCTGTTTCCTTATTTAACTTTTGTCTAGATTTATCCAGTGTTGTCTGTGTAGTGTTAAAGACCCTATTATATTTGTATTGCTGTCAATTTCTGCCTTAAAATACTCCAGAGGGTATATATATATATATATATATATATATATATATATATCCTATATAATAAAAGCCTAATATCCTAAATGCCTGGTCATCTGGTCATCTGTTCAACTAATCAAAGCATAATATGCTAATGAGATGCTAAGGCTGCTCAACTGCTCGCTATGATGTGCACTGACATCCAGGGGAAAAATGCTCAATGCAGGAGCTTACCACTGGTGGTCAGTGCACTCCCACAGGGAGAGTACCACTCAGCCAGAAGCTGAGCACAGAGGCAGGGGCAAAAGTCATTCCCAACTCTGTGGCAGTGCTAAGGATGTCTGACTGACATCTTAGGCCTGTTCCCCCAAGGGCTCCTGGACTGTGAGAGGACACAGGCTGGGCTGAGGGACCTCCCTGAGTGCAT